>QEPC01011791.1:1091850-1148448 GCA_003113815.1 Sphenodon punctatus
GGGGGGGGGGGGGGGGGGGAAGGAATGCCCCCGTCCATGAAGGGCTCACAGGGTGCGAAGCCCTGCTACGGGAGCTGGCCGTGTGTGTGTGTGTCAGGCACGCTGCAGAAGCGGCCCCCTGCACTACTGGCCCTGGGCCCACAGTCCCCTATGCCCTCTGGATCCCGGGTGGCCCCTGGTCAAATGGGAGCTCTCCCCATGCGAGGCGGGGGGCCGGGGTAGCGGGCCCAAAGCCAAGGTAGGGGGGACATGATTGCCCCCGGCCCGCTTCCTGGACGGCCCCCTGCCTGTGGGACAAATATGGAGAGGTTCCAGCCACGGGAGCCGAGTCCTCAGGGAAGGTCCCCTAGTGGCCAGGCCCCCTCCCTCAGTTCTTGATCAGCAGCGGGGGACTTGGTCCTGGCAAACACGGGATGGATGGCCCCCAGGGACTAGCATGGCCCCCCTTTGGGGGTCCTCTTGGTGGGCTCAGCCTGTACACACACACCCCGTCCTGGGCCAACAGTCAGCCGGGTCCCTAATGGGGCCCCTCGCAAGGGAGGGTGTCAGCGCCCCCCCTTGTTTGGCATGCAGGCATCGGGGTGGGGGATCCCCCTCTTCTACCTTATAGGAATGCACTGGCCCAGCACAGGGAACAGCTTGGCAACCACCCAGAGCATCAGGGACAGGAGAGGGACGATCTTCAGAGGATCGAGGCAATTGAGCAGGCCATCCGAACAATGGCACAAGAGCGGGCCCAACAACCATCGACCCATCATGAGTTGCCTTCCCCAAGCCCGCAACGTGACCCAGGTGAGGCAGGGGTCCACTCACAGGGGGTGGGCATTATCAGCGCCAGGGCAACAGCCCAAGCCTGGCCCATGGAAACGCAGGGCGCTGGAGTGGCCAGTGTAATGCCAACTGGCCCCCGACAGGGCCTTGTATCTGGCAGGGAGGTGACCCAGCTTTTGTGGTGGGACGAGACATGGGTGCCAGTGACTATACCCCCTCCCCCGGGGCCAACGGTGGGGCTTACCCATCCCAGTGACCACCCCCTGCGGGCCAATGGGGCAATGTCACCCCCCTGGATGGTCAGGCATTCCAAGTCTGGTCCCCATTGCTCGCCCCCCCTTGGGCAACTGAATGCACGGCCGTATCTGCCACAGCACCTGGGCAAGGCCGCTAGGCTGCGCCCCTCTGTGGGCGAGGGGTATACAGAAGTCTCTGCTCCTATAGGGAATCACCTTCTCCTGGCCACCCACGAGCGGATTTGGCGGGGGGAGTACATTGACATATTTGTCCTCCTGTTCAGCGATCCCACAGTGGACCCATGTGAGCAGGACGACAAAAAAGAGAAAGAACGTTTCAAGCGTCCCAAGGCTGATTGGATCTGGTCCAGCTAGACCGCAGCCCTCTCCATTTATCACGGGGTGATGATACAGGCATACCCCGGCCGAGCTGCAGACCTCCTCAAGTACACTGACATGGTCCAGCGGGCATACGAGGCAGGCCCTTCCAGGGTCTGGCTTCGCTATGATGAGGCGTTCAGACATTGGGCAGCCTACACCCCGGGCCTCCATTGGGACCTTCATAGAAATGACTTGTGACTTAATTGCATGAGTGGTACAGGCAATGCCCCCAGATCAGACAGTGGCCACTTACTGGCCAGGGGAGGCGCCATATCCGCTGCTGATTCCTTTTGAGATGAAGGGAAAAAGGCAGCAGGAAATACCATGGGGCAGTGCTGGGACTACAGCCGATCGGAAAAATGCTCCTGCGCTGTCTGAGGGTTTCAGCACACCTGCCCAAACTGCTCGGGGCACCACGCTGTCTCCGCGTGTCCCTGTGCCAAACTGTGGGCAAAAGGTAAACCCAACCCTGGGTCTGCAGGAAGGGGTGGATGGGGAGTGGACAGGGGGGGATTTAGACAAGGCTTTAGGATCCTGGTGTTTAATGTCCAACTCAAGCTTGCCCTTCAGGAGTACCCCGACTGGGAGGAGGTGTGACATGTCATTGAGGGATTTAGACAAGGCTTTAGGATCCTGGCGTTTAATGTCCAGTAGCATAGGGTCGCCCCTAACTTGAAGTCCATGCTGAGGATGGAACATGTCCCCCTAGCACCGAAAAAGACAGAAAGACCAGCAACCAGATTGACCTATTTAGGAACAGAGCTGAATAGGGTGGCCTCTGTCTCCCATCTACCCGAGGACAAGTTAGGATCCCTTCGGGCCAAGTGCCTAAGGGCAACCAAGGTGACAGTCCGCCACCTCTAATCATTAGGCGTTCGTGCTCACCTGTTTGAACTTTAACATACTGTTTCAAGCTAGACATGCCCCCGGCATTGACAATGGTGTAGCCGATGTCCCTCTCTTGCTTCCAGATGGAGCATTTCCACTCGCTGGTGCCACGAGCCAGGGTGACCCCAGAGCCACTGCTGCCATTGGTGTGGAGCCTTGGGTCATAGAACTGTACGCCACCATCCAGGGATTCTTGGCACTGCAAACAAGGGCTGCTTATGATAGAGCGTTCCATGAATTCCAACAATACCACGCTCTTCAAGGGTGGGGGTTGGATTTCCCAATCTCAGAGTCCCAGATGCTCCAATTGGGTTCCCAGCCTGCAGTCGTCCTCCTCCTTACTCATGTCCAGAAGGACTTTGGTCCCCCTCACCCATGGCATGGGCCACAAAGAGGGGGAGGTGTTGTGTTTGTGATTGGGGTGGTAATCGAGGGTATATGGAAACCACCCCTGAATTGCTGTCTTGTTCAAGAGTTAAGTACTGGACCCGTATCGCACTAGGTGATTTCCCCACCTATTTTAATTGTGATTGGCTTTAATATAAAGAGTGTGGCTGTTTAAACCCAGTCCTTGGTGTCCTGTCTCCTTTGGATGCGTTGGCAAGCAAATCCTAGTCTCCTAGCAAGGAAAGTGCGAGGAGAAGCAAATATTTGCAGCAGCCTTCAAAATGCACATCACTTTCCTATGGGACAACAAAGAGGGCCCTCTTGCCCTTTTATATTGCTGCTAGGCCTGATTTAGGAGGATGTTGCCATTCCCCCCTCCCCCTGAGGCTGCAGAGTCTGAAGCTTCCTGTTCTGGGTGCTTCGACTTCCCCCAGCATCTGCAGAGCAGCTCATTTCCCTTCTCCTCCCACACAGCAACAGTAGCATCAGCCCTGTTGCCTAGTTACCCACAGTCTTAAAAAGCTGATGCATCACCGTGCAGCCACTCGAACATAGACAACACAGCTTATAAAATAGCCTGAAGGCAGGGCTAGCCCTAGAATTTGTGGAGCCCAGGACAAATATAAAATGTGGTGGCCCCAGTGGCCCCTCCCTCTCCTCCATGCCCCCACCCCCTTGGGGGCATCCTCCGCAAGGCCCTAAAGGTGGCTGTGTTTGAGGCCCCACTGAGAGGTATGTATTTATTTATTTATTTTTACAATTTCTAAGCCGCCCCCTCCTGCCTCAGGCATCTTGGGGCGGCTCACAATATATTAAAACATTTAAAACATTAAAATAAACCATATTTATTTTAAATAAAGGTCAACACCAACACCTTGAATTGAGCCCGGAAACCTACTGGCAGCCAGTGCAGAGAGCGAAGCACCGGTGTTATATGCTCACGTCGGCCCGTCCCCATTAAGAAACGGGCCGCTGCATTCTGCACCTGCTGCAGTTTCTGAACCAACACCAAGGGTAGCCGCATGCAGAGCGCGTTGCAGTAATCCAGTCTCGAGGCAATAAAAACATGGATGACCGTGGCCGGATCTGAGTCTGAGACATACGGCCTAAGCCGACGCACCAGATGTAACTGGCAAAATGCTCCTTTCACCACAGCCACCACCTGGGCATCCAGGCAGAGCTGTGGGTCCAGGAGCACCCACAGACTCCGGACCTGAGAAACCGGGAGGGGGGGGGCGGACCCCATCAATGATGGGGGCCACACCACCCCCAGCCTTCCCCACAACCATCACCTCCGTCTTGTCAGGATTTAGTCTCAGGCAACTCGCCCCCATCCAATCCCCACCCATTTTAATGTTTTTAAAAGTTTATATTATATCTGTATTTTATATTTTATACTTTTATTGTTGTTTGCCGCTCTGAGCTGCCTGTGGCAGGAAGAGCGGGGTAGAAATGTATTAAATAAATAAATAAATCCTCTACAGCGGACAAACACCAGGTAAGCACGAGTCTGCAGCGCCTGAGTCGGAGAAAAATGAAAGATATAGCTGGGTGTCATCAGCATATTGATGACAACTCACTCCATACTCCCTAACAACCTCTCCCAAAGGCTGCATGTACACATTGAACAGGAGAGGGGATAGGATGGAACCCTGCGGTACTCCACACGTGAGGCCCCGGGGTGGGGTGGGGGGGGGGAGAGATGAAAACTCCCCCAGCACCACACACGCTGGGTTATCCCAGCCAGGAATGAGCAAAACCATTCAAGAACCGTCCCACCAATCCCTGCCCGGTCCTGCAACTGAGTCATCAACAAGTCATGATCAACGGTATCAAATGCAGCTGAGATATCTAACAAGATCAACAGGGTAGAATGACCCTGGTCTAACTCATGGGAGAGGTCGTCGGCCAAGGCCACAAGCGCTGTCTCCGTGCCATAACCCGGACGAAAGCCCGACTGTGAGGGATCGAGAAAATGCCCCTGAAGCTGCTGAGCTACCACCCGTTCAATAACCTTACCTAAAAAGGGAAGGTTAGAGAATGGCCGATAACTGGCAAGGACATCAACGTGTGGGGGCTCCACACCCTGCCCTGGTAAAAACAGAGACCGCTCTGGGGCCTTGAAAGTACAGAATATAGCAGAGCCCAGGGTGGTCACCCCAGGTCATCCTATGGTAAGGGCTGGTTCTGGCTGGAGGCTAATGGAGTATGTTGGCCTCACAGCCAGGGCTAGCTTTAGGGTGCTGTGCATTCAGGTTTTGATAAAAAAAACAAATTTTAAAAAGACCTTTTCGGGTTCCATACTTGAAATACAAATACTAGGACTGGGTCCTGAGAGAACACAAAATTTCCTGGGAAATGTGCTTTCCAAGGTCTCAATCTAGGCCTCCCTTCTCTGATTTTCAGCTTAGCTGCCTGCATAGAGCGCCTGTAATTGAGCCCTCCCCATGTGCAAGGGCCACTGCTGTCTCAGAACTGCAGTCTCCAGCTCTGCTCTGACCCAGTGGAAGAGACTCAATAAGATGGGGACTGGTAAATTCCCAAACCAGCAACCCCTGCCCCTCACAAGTGACATGTGTCCCATTCCCCCTCCCCAAGCCAGCATCCTCCCCTGAACCTATTCCCATGCCCCATTCCTCTTTCCCCAAACTAGTAGCCAGATCCATTCCCCATTCCTACCTCCCCAAGCTAACAACCCCCCCACCAAACCAGCCGTATTCTCCACCCTCCCCCAAACCGGTGTCCTTCTTTTCAAACTGGTAGCAGACTTCACAGCGGTTTTAACTGAATTTCTCTTTCCTTATAGGCCTGTTAAACTGGCAGAGCCTCACTGCACTTCTGTGCCAAAATAACCCCCACACAGGGACATCCTTCCATGTTCATTCCACATTGACGGAAATGAGGGAAATGCATTGAACATGGGCAGAGACACAAATACAAATAAACACAAATACTAAAACACAAAATACAGATACAAATACTCGACCCTGTGCACAGCCCTAGCTAGCTGTGATAGAAAAGGGCAAAAAGATCTTATTCGTTAAAAGAGGCCAGATACTGGGGATTAGTGAGGAACATCATCCAAAGGGATTTGCAGCACCAAACTGGCTCAAAGCTGTTTGCTGCAACTCAAGAGGGAATGCGACATGCTCACAAATCCTGGCCGTGTCATGTCTTGTTTTGTAGTGGGAATTCTCCTTGCAGTCCATGGGGCTGCTCTCAGCTAAGAACACAGCACCAAGAGTAAAATAGCCTCAGCTGCCCAGCCCTTCCCGTTCTGCTAGGATGGGACGGTCTCCATAGCATAGCACCCTTCCAATGATACCACAGCTCTACATGGTCATTCTCTGCGGATCTGGCCATAGCACAACACAAAGGCATGCCTACAGGAATCCCATGAAAAAATAATAAAATAAATAATAATAATAAATAATAAAAACACACCAGTTCTATTACTAGGGAAGCCTCCCTAGCCACCAAAGGCAAAGGGCAGGATTCATCTCTAAGGGTGTTTTAACTTGTTACACAAGCCTTGTTTCTCTTGGACTTCAATTTTCAGGAGAAAAACTCGTGTGGGGGGTGGGGTTTAGACGTTCACTCACGCTAGTGGAAGTCAGCTGAGTGCCATTGGAAACAGCAGGCGCTGCGGAACTCCCATATGCTTGGAGACTTGGACTTGTGAAACCTTGATGTTGGGGTTTTACAAGTCTGAGTCTCCAAGCATGTGCAAGTTCCCCAGCGCCGGCTGTTTCCAATGGTGCCTGGCTGACTTCTGGTAGTGGGGGTGAACATCTAACACACACACACACACCCACACACACCCATACGACTTTTTCTCCTGGACTCTGAAATCCAGGAGAAACAAGGCTCATGTAAAAACACCCTAAGACTTTCCCTGCTTATGAGTCTCTCATATAGTTCAAGGGAAATGTGTCCCCATGCCATGTGCCAGGTGACTTGTAGCTACTGGTAGGGAACAAATGAGGAGAGGCAGAATTTAATGTCCAGGAATAACCAGAGATGGTCGAATGTGCATTCAGAGCCAAATCTATGGTTTGAGTTTGATGATTTAGTCCAGATTTTAGCTTCAAACTCAGTTTTAGATACAAATATAAAATTTTCAAGGGTTGGGCTTTGATCAGATACTTCTTAGGTGGATCCCTCTCTCTCTATAATACACACTGTTTAAGTTTGGCAAGCATTTGCAGAGTTCAGGACCCAGGGTTTAAGCTGATCCCTGTGGGGAACATGAGGAATGGGTAGCATTTCTGAAGGTGGAGAACTTTGAGGAACATGTGGTAGCTTACCACACTTCTGAGCATTCACACATCCTCTGACACACAGGGTATCCTAACCCTCACTGTAGCATGTGAATATAGCTTGAGGTGAATATAGATTGTCGTCAGGATGTCAGCAGTGGTTGGAAGAAATCAGCTGGTCACATTTTGGAATAAAAAGCCCAGAGCTCATGGAGCAAGGAGGTAATCACCAGGGATGAGAAGGTAGCTCTCTGTTTGGGATGGGAGCTGTGCCTCTGGGGAGCAAGGAGGCAGTTTGGCGTAAGGCCTAATGTGATAAACACTGGGTGGGAAGGTCTGACAACTGTGAATGGTGCAGAAGTGTGTACTGTGAGAAAAAAACCCAGTTCAAGAAGAGATGATTAAAGGATCGGTAGTAAATCTTCTAGGTATTGGATATAGCTTATGGGGACATTCAGGCACCAACCCGGGTGGGACAGCCCTGGTGAAGGTGACCTGATAACAGATGCTATTTCCAAATATTCATTTTCTGCCCTGTATAAACTAGAAGCCTAAAATGCATAAACTTAACAAACTCCACCTAGCCCATTAGCAATCATTAGTACTCAGGAACTGGGAGCACTGACTTTTGTTCAATTTAACCATGTGCAAACACAACGACTGGCTGAAGGACTGAACTATTAGCAGGACATGCGACTCCTACCACACAAATTTGATGCTTGTTTAAAAAGATCCTTCCGCACACACCAAACGTCTTGATCATGTGCAAAGATAGCCCCTGAGTTAACAGAGAACAAGGAGAGCAAAGCCACGGATGTTAGCTGTGTACCACCTCTTTAAGATAGGAGATACTGATCTCTAAGCAGCAGATTAGGGTTCTATTCGATGGTGCAGGTCTGACTTTAGGCTACTTATGGTTAAGGATCTGTCAATGTTTCTTTACCACACTGCATATATTTGTGGGTATGAACTTGCTCCTAGGAGTGCAAAAATGTGCAAATTGCAAGCCCTTCTGCCTGTAAGGCAGGCAGCATCTGCAGCTTGTATTGGGTCCAACATGTTTTCTAGGTAAAATTGGACAAATGTTCAAGGGCCTGTGCAGAGGATGACCCAAACAAAATGCATGCGCCAGGACCAAGGCTGCAAAATTGCACCTTTGCATGAAAAATGAACTAGATGCGTGTTTGCACTTGCAAATGGTGATGGGTTTAGGTAAGTGGGTGCCTGTGTGCTGCCCATACAGGGGGAAGTCGATGTCTTACCCTCTAGTGGATGCTTGCTGAAAGAGGTTTCTGCACTGAGTTTAGGCCTACAGACCGAAGCAAACTACCTTCTTAATGCTTTGCTGTTCCCAGGGCTGGCCTTAAGCAGGGCCGGCCTCGCATTTGGAGGGGGCTCTGAGGGAGGCCAGTCTAGTAGCCTCAGAACCAGTGTTCCTGAGGCCCCAGGATGGGCTATTTCTGCAGGGCTCTCTCCCTGCCCCCAGCTTTCAGCCCCCCAGGGTGCCCATCCTCTCACCTCACTTGGGTGCCAATTGTTAAAGGGATGGGGCTGTGGAGGCCCCATATTTTATCTGGGCCCCACAAATTCATGTCTGTGTTAGAGGGTGTAGGTTTGCCACCTATGTAAATTTTTTCTAGGCCACATATGAAAAATACATGTTGCAGGGCTTGCATTTGCACATATGGCACTAATGCAGGCCCTGCAACATGTATTTTTCATAAGTGGCCAGGAAAAATATACATAGGTGGCAAACCTAGAGGGGTGGGGCAGAGGGGCTGTCACACCCCTGCCCCTTATGGAACATAGTGACATCACTGCACCCCATAGTAGTAAAGCCATGTCTTAATGTTCTTATGGCCCCTCCCCTGCCAGGTTAGCTATGGGCATTGGGCACACTTGGCTGACCCAGAGAAATCCAGCTTCGCTCAGAGTCACTTTGTGAAACCCAGATGGTGGGTAACCCTAGCTGCTGCAGGGATTGTGAACAATGCTGCTGTGGAGCAATCCTGCAGCCGTTTGGCGATGGGGAGGCTTTGCGGCAAGCGACTCTGCACTTGATCAGGAGTTACTTGCTACAGAGCAACTGCTTGACAGCAGCAGCATTCCCATCATCCACAGTGCCACAGTAGTTAGTAAGTAGTCAAGTGCTAACACCATTTCTTTGTACTGATAAGGTTTTGACACAGGAAGCAGAAGGTCCTGAGGCTCAAATCCTACTCCTGGTCTAGGATCAAGATTATTTTTTTTAAATGGAGACAAAGCCACGGGGTGGGCCGTGGTTCAGGTGATAGAGTGCATGCTTTGCATATACAAGGTGAGGTCCCAAGTTCAATCCTCAGGATCTCTGGTAGCACACCTGGGTGAGGCCTCTGCCGGGGATCCTGGAGGGTCTCAGGTAGCACGTCTGGGCGAGGCCTCTACCGGGGATGCTGGAGGGTCTCGGGTAGCACGTCTGGGCGAGGCCTCTGCCGGGGATCCTGGAGGGTCTCAGGTAGCAGTCTCAGGTAGCACGCCTGGGCGAGACGTCTGCTGGGGATCCTGGAGGGTCTCAGGTAGCATGCCTGGATGAGGCCTCTGCTGGGGATCCTGGAGGGTCTCAGGTAGCACACCTGGGCGAGGCCTCTGCTGGAGACCCTGGAGAGCTGGATTTGAAACCCTGCTACCGTGTCAGGGTGCAATAATACTGGGCTAAGACTCATTGGTCTGACTCAATTAGGCAGCTCCTTATATCTCTTTTTGTAGTTCTAGCCTCAGTTGTGTAGTATCTCCACTTTGGGATTAAAAGGAAATTGTTCTGGAGTTCTGGTTGGTTTGTACCTCAAAGAGAACATGCCTAGGATGAGAAGGAGCTGCCTGATTATGTAGTTTCAGAAAGAAAGAGCAACAAACTGCATTATTTGAAAGAGAAGTTGATATCCCCTATTTTAATTTTCCTGCAAAGGAAGTGGCTGAGCAACTGGCTGTTTAACCTTGTACTGTTGCAAAAAAACAATAAGACAAACATCAGAATGGCAAATAAGGAACCCTAGAGAAAACAGCCCTAAGGGAGGCAATAACCCTAACTGGAATGATTCTCTCTGGAAGGAACTACATCCAAATGGGCCCGCTAATAGAAACTATAGGGGTCCTACAACCACAGATACTTTGATTACATTCAGTCCCGTCAAAGATGGAAAACCCCCATATATGGCCAACGTTTCCTATTAAAACTTCTGTTGGAGATGGCAAAATGAGCTCAGTGGTGTCTGAAGCAGCCGAGTGAGAATGGAGATTGGTGCAGGAGACAGGTGCTATTCTAAAGAGAGAACTAATCTGACCACATGCATATCTTTGGAAATGCACATTACTATCACCCTTCAGGGATAAGTCATAGCACCGGCAAATTCTTTTGCGGCAAGATTTGATTTTGCAAGCTGGCATATTAGTTATTTCTGCGTGGACTTGCAGCCCAGAATGTGTCAGCTCCACACTGGTAAATAAGCAGCAGCTCACAAGCAAGTGGATTGTGAAGCCTTCTCTCTCTCACATACAACCAAACATCTGCCCGCCTAAGGGATTCACTAATGTGTCCCGCACAGTCAATTAGCACCCGATGGTGCTACACAGTCTAGGGTGGTCACCCCTCCAGGGATCACCTGGAGACTCTGGGTTTTTGAAAGGTAAGGCTGGATTATCCATTGAACGCAAAAGGAAATGAACAAATAAGACCTTATGAAAGATTCATGCTGATTCTAGTGAGTGCAGGACTAGAGCCCCCCCCCCGAACCATTTATACCCATGTAAAGCATGTGAATCAGAATGGTAATGCTTCACATCTGCTTTGCCCAAGCAAAGGACCTCAGATGGAATTTTGGTTACATTTTAGTTTTTCCCCGGTTCTTTTGAAAATCTGAATCTTTTTACTGATTTGGCTTTTCAGTTTCATATTTTCTTCCTCTCCGCCAACTCCTCCCTTGACCCCTTCCAATCTGGCTTCCGCTCCCTTCACTCTACTGAAACTGCTCTCGCTAAAATCACCAATGATCTTCTTGTGGCTAAATCTAATCGCCTCTACTCCACTCTTGTCCTCCTTGACCCCTCTGCTGCCTTCGATACTGTTAACCACTCACTCTTGCTGGACTCACTTCACTCCCTTGGCCTGCATAGTTCCATCCTTGACTGGTTCTCCTCCTACCTCTCTGACCGCTCCTTCAATGTGTCTCTTGCCAACTCCACCTCCTCCTCCTTTACCCTTTCGATTGGTGTTCTCCAAGGCTCTGTCCTTGGCCCTCTCCTCTTTTCTATCTACACCCTGTCCCTATGCAAACCCATTGCCTCCCATGGCTTCCAATATCACCTTTATGCTGATGACGCTCAACTCTCGCTCTCTACTCCCCCTCTCTCTCCATCTGTTCAAGCTCACCTCACTAGCTGTCTCTCTAATATCTCTACCTGGATGTCTCAACGTCAACTCAACATGGCTAAAACTGAACATCCTTCCTCTCCCTCCTCCCTGTTAATCCTTATCGATGGGGTCACCATCCTTCCCGTCCTCCAAGCCCGTAGCTTAGGCTTCATCTTTGACTCATGTCTTTCTTTTAAACCCTACATTGACTCTGTTGTCAGGCATCGGGTAAGCACCAATACTGCAGGACCTGGGTCGGATGAAAAAGAGAGGTAGAGCTGGGCATCATCAGCCTACCGATGACACCTCACCACAAACCTAGGGATGGGCATCATGGATTCATATTAATCCATAACTGTTCATAACAGCCAGATACGGATTAATCCATATCAATCCTACCAAAACAACATGCCTGTTGCGGTTTGGTTTAAAAACTATTAAGTTAAAAACCTGTGCATGCACAAAATGGCTGCCAGACTGTTCTGTGCATGTGCTGCCTTTCCAAAATGGTGGCAGCAGCAGCAGTGTCACTGCAATTTTGGAAAAGGGCAGCGAGTCTGCATATATGCAGTGGCCATTTTGCACGTGTTTAGAATGGCTGCCCTCTTCCAAAATGGCAGTAACGCTGCCACTGCCATTTTGGAAAAAACTGCATGCGCAGAATGGTCCATCAGCCATTTGTCCATGCACAGATTATTATTTTTTTTAAAAAAATCTTAATTGATTGAATTATAGATCCATAATATACAGATCTGTAATTAAATCCAAAACAAAGATCCAGATCCATACCACCATCGCAAAGTTGGTTTCTTAAGCAGGGGCTGGAAAACTGCTATTTTAAGGACATCCAGCACCCTGCCTTCCTGAAGGGAGACATTGACAACCCCTGACAGCAACGGCCCCAACGTCTCCCGGCTTTCACCAGCAAGGATGAGCAAAGATCTAATTCACAACTGGTTGCCCTCAGCACCTCCCACACATCGGCAGGTGATATCAGTTGAAACAGTTCTAAATAAACAGGACAAGACTGATTTTCCATAACCCCAAACTCTGGTCCTGCAGTCAAAATGGCAGCACCCAAGTCATGGTGAATATAAATGATTTTGTTTGCAAAGCAACAACAGCGGGAATTAGATGACTCCATTTTCTGGTGGAGACAGGTTGGCTCAGTCAAGCCTCCCACCACCTGGAACAGTTCCACCAGATGAGACTTTGCAGGTGCTATGATGGCAGAGAAAAAAACTCTCTTTGCCGCCATCACAGCATAGGCCTTCAAAAACAATCTATGCCGCAACTGGTTGGCTTCAGCGTGAGTTGAGCACCACCTGCAATCTAACTGCCTACCTCCCCACTTCAACTGCCTTATGTCCCCTGTATACCAGGGGAACCTGCACTGCTGAAGTGTTGGGAGCTGATGCTTTGGTGTAACCATGTCAATGGCCATAGTCAAGATGTCATTCCACAAGGCGACCAGGTCATCGACAGAGCAGCTGCCAAGGTCAGTAAGCATATCCTCCAGAGAGTTCTGAAAATCAATTGGGTTCACTAGTCTCCGGGGGTGGACCAACCAAACTGGTCCATCACCCTGATGAGGGCATAGGAAGGCGGGATCTGAGCCTTCAGAAGGTAATAATCCGACCATAGCAATGGTGTCATAATAGTATCTTGAGAATTGGAACCCTTGTTTCCAGGCTGGTGCAAAACATCAAATCCAATCTAATTTAATTATGTTTTTGGATTTAATTATGTTTTTGATTTAATTATGGATTCAGATTACAGATCCATATTTAAATCTGTTTGTACTTTAAATATTTTTAATGATATGTATATGGTTTATACTATTGTTTGTGGTTTTATTGTATTTTATGATGTGGTTGTGAGCCACCCTGAACTGCCTGAGGCAGGAAGGGTGGCATATAATCTATAAAATAAAATAAATAAATAAATAAATAAATCCTCAGGATCCAAATAGCCAATAGCAACCTATTCTGATTAAAGTTTAGTTTGGAATTTGAGTTTTACTGTAACATGATCCATGCCAAGGGGTTGAGCAGCCTCTGCGTCCCCCTTCTCTCTCTCTCTCGCTGGTGAAAGCTGGGATTGCCTAGGTCCTCCACATGTAGATGAGTAACACTCCCTGTTTGCTTTAGAAAGGTCTGGGTAAAGGCGCCGACCAAAGAGACACAAAATGCAAGGCTCCAGCTGAATCCTGGTGAATTGCAGATTATGTGGTCTATATACAATATAGTTAAATAATGATAATGAGATTCTTTATCCTTTCATCCAAGGGTCTCTAGTGAACACTAAAGCTCCAGCACAAGGCTGTTAGCAACACACAGCAGCATTTTCCATCCCAGCTGAAAACAGATTCCAGTAACTTTCTTCTCAGTCAACACCAGAGTACACTGTAATAGAAACTTTTTTGGGGTGGTTTTGCCAGAGACCCTCCGGCAGTGTAAGGGTTAATAGCCACACCAGTGATGCCGTAAAGCATGTGACAGGAAGAGAGACGTTTCTGGAAGATAGGCAGGTGAACGGCAGCTGCACACGCTGCTGCTCACCTGCCAACCCGGGTCATTTCCACAACCTGCTGGAATAGAACGTTATGGTCAGGGACTCAGGTTCACTGTGTTTTCCTAGAAAACAGTAAGCACGGTGAATACGGGGCTCTAGTTATGGCCATCTTGGCATCTCTTTCCATTAGAGCACACTTAATTAAGACATGCCTATGAAATCCCCGATGCCAAGGAGCAAAACGCTGAGCCATCAATCAGGCACTAGCATTTCTCAACATCCATAACCAGATCTCGTGCTAACCCCCCGAAATTGTCATTAAACCAAAAACAGTGAGCTCATTCGGCTGTTGAGAGAGGTTTGCAGTCTACATGGTTTGTTTGACTCATGTGCTACAGCTGATCACCAAAGGCAATTGGAATGCATTCATTGACCTAATCGTGAGTTGTCGAATGGAAATCACAGGTGCTTTTCCTTGCTAACTTGTGTAACCGTCATATTCTTTAATTACTCTATGATTATTACTATGGATGGTTTCTCTTACAGGATCATGTAGAGGGCCCTTTTGTGCCTGGCTCTGTTGAAATGCAGAGGCAGTCTTACCAAAAGAGTTCACAGTCTAGTAAATAAATAGACAAGACATAGGGTGGGAGGAAAAAAAGCATTTCATCCCCAGTTTTCAGATGGAAACTGAGGCCCAGAGAGATTTAAAAGACTTACTCCAGGAGGTCACACAGGGATCCCCGATATCCCAGTTCCAGAGCCTCATCCACAGGGCAACCCATTCTCTCTCTCTCTCTCTGGTTTAACCCACCAGTCAAAAAAAGTCTGTCAAAAAATCTTTGCAAGGAGCATGTTCCTAAATACAGGTACATACTGTGAAACAGCACAGAGCCCGTTGCACATTGGTGCACTCCAAGACCCTGGTGGGCTCCTCCTAGCACAGAGCCCACTTCAGGCCTGAGCACCCTCGAGAGACCTCAGGGGATCCTTCCTAGCACAGAGTCAGTTGCAGGTCTGTGCCATGCACTCAGAGGACTTGCTAGGGCCGCTTCTAGCACAGACTAGAGCCCAGTGTGGCAGCACTATCATACATCTAAAGCTGACCATGCATCCTGCCCCCAGGGTAATAATGGGCCTTCTGTGCATCATTCCATGGGCTTTAGGAGGGGCCCTGCCCCCAATCCTGCAAATCTGCTGCTTGCCCACAGGTTCCGTTGCATGGAAGGGCACCCATAACAGGGCTCACAGTACCCATGGCTTTGCTTCTTTTGCCATTCATTGCACCAGCCTTGCCCTTTCCTGCCAGCAGACTTATTGCTGCTTGTTGGTTTAATCCAATATCTTTAATTATTTGGCTCAATTAAGAATGCCAAGGCATGCATTTAAAAAATAAATCATCCATTAAAAGCAAACCAAGCATAACCATGTCTAGGCTTACATCAAGGCAGCTCCCGGGGAATTCATGTGCATTGTTAATCAAGAGCTAATCAGAAAGTCAGGCGCTTTGTGGGCATGTCTAGGAGTAGCGGGTGCTCTGTGCATAAAATCAATGCTACAGACACAGGCCTGCAGTCAGGAGCTCGCTAAGGAGGTGGAGAGGTTTGCAGGCTGTTCATGTCTCAGCCTGAAAAGTATGACTCCCTGGCACTCCTCCCATCTGCTTTTCCCAAGCAGGGACATAGCACTTCTTTCTTCTTCCTCATACCCTTCTCTTTCCTGCCACTGTCAGGTTCTGGCTCCACTGGGGGAGCAGTAGCAGTAGCAGGCTGCAGCACAAGGAGGGATAGACCCACGGATTTCCAGAGCTCCCTCTGCTCCCGTAGCCGCTCTTCTCCCTCACTCCACCCCCCTTGATGCTGTGCCTAGCCGCAGTGAGAAGGGAGGGAGTGGGAGCTTGTACTGCTGCGGCTTGGGCCCCACGGTATATCTTTAGCAAAGGGATTGGGGTGTGGTTTGGATGCTTGGACCCTCCCCCTCTGGATTGTGCCCCTTCCTGCAGTAAACCAGCATTGGCCCTAGGCAGAATGTCTCTAGCAGTAGTGCCATTCCAAAAAGACCCCTCAAGTCGTGCTCCCTTGAAAGCCCCCCAATCTGCACCACATTGTAGAGTTTTTAAATTTGTTTTTTGTTGCCATGTGTGCAGCTTTTATTTCCTGCTTCCAGGGTGGGAAGGAGGAGGTTGAAAGGCACCAGTTTTCCTAAGCTTGTTGCAGCCGCTACCCATGTGGAATAAAAGGATGCAGGTCCATCAAGGACTTTTGACAGCAGCCTAAACCAGCTGTATGAAGGGGGAGCAGTTCACTAATGGACAAAATGAGCTTCAGAGCATGGGTTTTCAACTAAGATGAGACCAGCTAGAGATCCTGCACTACATGCTTGAAAACTTGCATGGGTATTAGTATTTGCTGTTTGTGTGCCCAGTTTGTGTTCCAAAAACCCAGCTCACAATGCAGGGGCAAAAACTTGCGTATGATTTTGCAGGCACAATGTGAGAAGCCATTGCTAGTTCTAGTCCTTTATGCCCAGTTCAGAGTATATTTCAGTATTTCCTGCTAAGGTCACACAGGTCTCCAAGTGTGCTTGAGAGAAGGAAAGACCTGTTTCTTTCAACTAGAAATAATCTTAATGGAACTGTAGAAAATATCTATGAACATAAGTTTGTAAGATGTACCATACTGGGTCAGACCAATGGTCCACCTAGCCCAGCATCCTGTATTCAACAGTGGCCATTTCAATTACTTCTAAGAAGTTCACAGAGGGTCATAATGGAGTGATCCATTTCCTGCTATTCACCAGCAGTTAAAGATCTCGTCCCTTGACCATCTTAACTAATAGCCATTTAAGAACTTACCCAACCCTTTTTTGAACCCAGTTATGTATTGGCCTTCACAACATCCTCTGGCAAGGAGTTCCACAGGTTAATTCTATGTTGAGTGAAAAAGTACTTCCTTTAAATATACTGCCAGCTTATTTCATGCGATGTCTCTGATTTCTAGTATTGTATTGTTTTATATGTGATGGAAGCTGCCCCAAGTTGCCGTTAGGTCAGAGGGGTGGGGTAGTAAATGTAAATAATAAATAAATAATTTGAGAAGAGGCGGAAAATGTATTCCTAAATAAAGAGGAGTGCATACTCCAGAATAGATTACTCCTGAATGTAAGAGATCAAATGAACAGAAAATCACTTTCCACTGACTTTCATTAGCCTGTTTATTTATTTATTAAAAAGTCTTACTATCCCACCCCTCCTGCCACAGGCAGCTCAGGGCGGTTTACAGTCAATAAAATACCAATAAAACCACAAAACATCATAAAAGGAGGATACTAAAACACCCCCCCAATCCTCCCCTCCCCCCCAAAAGCCTGATGGAACAGCCAGGTCTTGCAATTTCTTTGAAAAGGAGAGAGATCTGGAGCCAACCAGGCCTCTGCCAAGAGGGAGTTTCACAGTCGTGGCACAGCCACCAAGAATGCCCTCCCCGTGTGGCCTCCTGGCAGACTCGGGGGACTTCAAGCAGGGCACCCCTGGATGACTGCAGGGGCTGATCCAGAACCCAGGGGGTGAGGCGGTCCCACAGATAAGCAGAGCCAAGGCTCTCTAGGGCTTTATAGGCCAAAACCAACACCTTGAATCGAGCCCGGAAAACTATCGGCAGCCAGTGCAGAGAACAGAGCACCTACGTAATATGTTCCTGGTGGCCCAAACCCACCAAGGGACAGGCTGCTGCATTCTGCAGTTTCTGAGCTGTCACCATGGGTAGCCCCACGTAGAGCGCGTTACAGTAGTCTAATCTGGAGGTGATGAAAGCATGGATGACAGTGGTCAGGTCAGAGTCTGAAACATACGGCCAGAGCTGCCACACCAGATGTAACTGACGAAAGGCACTCCCTCACCACAGCCTCCACCTGGCAACACCACCAGACTCCAAACCTGAGAGACCAATGGAGGGCAGATGCCATCAATGATGGGGGCCGCCATCCCCATCGCCATCCCCACTAACATCACCTCTGTCTTGTCAGGATTCAGCTTCAAGTTGGTTAGCCCTCCTAAGATTACTCCTAGGATATCCTCCCAAAGGGTAATACTCACCCCATGGTTAGTTGTGAGAGTTCTTGTGAAGTCTATTACTACTACTGGAATAAGTGTCCCAGGGTAACAACTTGGGAGCAGCCTCACTACACAAACAGAGACTACTGCAGATTTGGATTAGTGATGGACTCAATTAAAACTGAAATGGGTTCCTGAAAACTGGGCAAACTCATTGAATCTACACTACTCCAACGCAAAATGGTGGTCTGAGTGGTGACCAATATGTTGGTGGTCTGTCAGGTACCTGTTTCAGTTGTTCCATTTTGGGGGGGGGGGGGTGACTTTTCTTTTGTTTGGTAATTTCCACAATATTTACACGATCACACATGTCCAAGTGCTTAAAATGACACCACCAGAATACCAAAATTAATGAAAAACAAGACAACCAGCCCCATCCCCAAACACCCAAAATGGAATACCTCCAAAATTTGATATCCAAGTACCTGTTTGAGTCACAGACATTGTTAACGTACATGACAGACTACCCAAAAATACTAGTAATACCCACAAACAATAATTCCACTACCTGTTTCCACTCTAGACTCAATCAAATCATTTAGCATCCGAAAATACTAGCAGGTTTGGCTAAGGCAGGGGTAGGGAACATTTCCCTCTCAAGGGCCACTTTGAAAATTAGTACAAGCTCCGAGGGCTGCATAGAAGTTGGGAGTGTGTGTGTGTGTGTGAGTACGTGCGCATGTGTGCAGAAAAGAAGGGTCCAGATCACAGATCTGTGCACCAGATCTGTCCCCTATCCTTGTGTGCACGCCCTCATCTCTGCTCCCTTACCCTGAGTTCAGTCTTTCAGTGCTTGGGGGTAGGAACTAGATCCAGGAACTGGAAAGGGCAAACTAAAAACTAGCCACAGACTGCATTTGACCCTGGGACCTGAGTCTCCCACCCCTGGGCTAGGCAGAGGCGTTTGCTCCCTAGTGTTCCTTTGATGCAAAGGTCCCACTCCAGTGACAGGTTGCTTTGCTTGCTCTAGCCCCGCACTGGCCAGAGTTTGGTCTATTCTGCACAAGCTGTCACCCCTCTTTCCCAGCCATTGTACATTTAGTGGCTGCGACAGCATTATTAGGTCTGTACCTGAGATGGGTTGCACAACACACTACTTCTGAGCACCAGACACAGGAGATACTGACGTGCCACGTACACAGGCCCGTGGACAAGGAACAGCTCAAAAGTGCTCTCCATTACAGCACAGAAGAAGGTTCCTGTCATGGCTGCCACCGTGGGCTGTTTCAGCTCAACATGAATAACTGGAGAGGGAGCTTGACGTCCCCCTCTCATCTGCATGCTACTCTTTTGCCACCAAGAGAGAGTGGAAGCTGCTGAAGGCAAGTGCTAAACTGATGGCTGTTTCTAAAATGACAGAGCTCTCAGGATTGTAGGGATTGCTCAGGGCGACAGGCAGAGGGAAGGGAAGGGTTGAGGGTGGGATAGTAGAGCAGGGGTGGGGAACCTCCAGCCCATGGGCCAAATGCAGTCCACAGCTGTTTTTATTTGTTTCTTTTTCAATTCCTGGAGCTGGCCCATGGATCCGGTCCCCATCCTCAAGCACTGAAAGAGCAAGGTTAGAGGAAGAGAGCAGCGATGACGGCATGCACTCAAGGATAGGGGATGGCTCCTGGCATAGATCCATGATTTGCATCCTCTTCCTTCCTTCCTCCATCTTGAGCCTAATCCTTAACCACCCCCAACTCCTATCCTATCCAGCCTACAAAGGTTGTGCCAATTTTCAAATTAGCCCTTGGCTATTAACATGTGACTGTTGCCTGCAGTGGCCCAACAGCTATCAACACATGGCCACCAGATGTTGGCCCAGGATTACTCCCGGGCATGTTGGCACCTAGCCTGGGCTGTGATCCCCGAGACCTCCAGGATCACAGCCTGGGCTAGCCGCTAACACATGGCTGGCAATGGCCGGCCTGCCTGGGCCTAATCAGGCTATGATATGTGTTAGCCTGCTGTTCCTGGTCTGGTCCAAGGGTGGCCACTATAACGGTTGCCCATCTGGTGGGGCGGGGGAGCTGGATACCTGCACATCTGTATGTCTCCCTGCCCTCCCTGGCAGCCCAGACATCAGCACGTTTGTTTTGCCAGCAGACTAGGTCCAGACTGTGTTGCTGGTGTGTTCGTCTGGTCGTAATGGCAGTGCTCCGTCATCACATTTATTAACACTCCATGACAGGGAAAAGGTTTCCCAATCCCCACCATTAATCAGCCATATCGGCTGATAATGGATAGACCGTTAGTCAGCCATATGGGTTACGAAGTCTCGGGATTTGACCTGGAGAGTCTGAGACATGGCAACCTTACCGCTGGAAACACATTCCTCTAAAGCTAAAGACCGCTACCATTAAAGTTCACACACAAAGGGAACCTTCCCTGAAGTTGGGAGGGGAAGGAGGAAATTACTCCCAGCTTGATTTACCTGGTGGTGAAGCCCTTTTGTGTGGCCACAACAACCCAAGGATCAATTACCCTTCACTCCATGTTAGCAGCTAGGAATAGACTGACACACACATGGGCAGTGCATTCTCAGAGTAGAGAGCACCAGCACGTTGCATGGGTGTGAGTCGCATTCATTTCAATGGAACTTGTCTTGCTCCCATGCTTTTAAGCATTAGCACCAGCTGCACTGTCTGCTCAGAGGATCACTTCCTTTGTTTGGGCTGGGTGTGAACGCAGTACCCCAAAGCTCCAGCCACAACCCTTTTCCCAGCCCGGGCACTTCAGAAAGGGGTTCCTGTGGACACTCCTATCGGCCTAGGCCCTGGGTCAGTGCAAGCACACTAACAGACTGCACCTGGACTGCCCTCCGCCGCAGCAAAGGATTGTTAGCCAACTCACTGGTCAAACTGCTCCAAGGAACATTTGTTGAGGTCTGTTTGCTACAGGAGGGAGCAGAGCCAGCAAGGCCCATAGCCCACGCCCTGCAGTTAGAGAGGCCCCCGCAAGGCAGCCAGTCCTGGGAGTCACAGGTCCAGCACTCCCTGAACCCCCAGGACAGGTTATTTTTGCAGGGCCCTTGCTCCACCTGCGACTCTCAACTCTGGGGCAGCTGCTTCCTGCAGGGCACTGCTCCCCAACCCGAATAGGTGGGGTCCTGTAGCAAGGCATTAAAAGGGGTAGGGCTATGACAGATGGGGCCAAAGGGCCCCACATTTTATTTTTTGCCCTGGGCCCTGAGAATACTATGGTCAGCCCTGCAGGGAGAACACTATCTCCAGTGCAATTAATGCATTGGTTCTAGTGCAGAGTCTCGGTAGTAATCACTATCATTGTATTTCTTTTATATTACCCCTCACCATGCTCTCCAAGCACCTTCCAATAACGCATCCAGCCCTTTGCAACCTCACTAATATCTGTTGTTGGGCACCAGCAATCTCGCTCTTCACAAGCTCCAACCCATTTACCCCCCAAATGATTGCGAGCAGTGCTATTTTGCAGACAGGAAGCATGTGCAGATCCTGTCACTGCACTACAATACATAAAGAACCCATTGTCAGTGTCTGTTCAGGGTGAAGGCCCCCCAATCAATAGGCTGCTGTGCATGCCAAATTAAAATGAATATAGAGGAGGCATGGAAAACAAGCAGCCAGATAATGAAATTGCTCAGTGCTGTATGGACATCTATAGCAGTGCATTAACAAACCACCAACTTTGAGCAGTCTGGATTTGCTGGACGCAATTGTGTATGAAACGGCTCCGGCATATTGTCCTTTGGAAGTCTATTAATGCCAGTGGACAGCCATCATTCCTATTGTCTTATTCGATGGAGCAGAGCTGCTCAATAGTGAAAGGCTGAGTTTTCACAGACATGCAGAGAAGAGAGGAATAATCAGAGGGCATCAGGGCTGGGCAAGCTACAGACAATGATGGAATAGTGCTAGCAAGGAAGACTCTCAGACTATGGCTGTTTCTTAGGAGGTCTCACAAGTGCATCATTGCTTGGTCCACACAATGATCATCGGCCTCCTGAGAAGAACAATCTATTAAGACGAAGACAATCAAAGCTATGCTCAGCAGACAGATGATTGTCAGTTTCAGCTGAGCACTTAGGGATGGAGTGGAGGAAAACCAACACAATATACACACAAGAGCATAGCTATAATAGGAACAGCTGGTGGAGTTGCACCAGGGCCTGAGTCCCATGCCCATGTGTGCACAGGCAAATGGGTGATTAGCACCCACTGAAGACTTGCTAAGTGCCTCAGTCTGGTGCTTGAGCAAACAGTGTACTTAATGAGTTGTTAAATCCTAGTTCCTTTCACCTAGAGGCGTAGCTAGATTGAAATGACTCTTCCCCCCACACCCGGCCCTCTCCCAGCATCAGGGTGATGACTGCACCAGGGAGCACGAACCCCCGGAGTCTTATGGGCGCCACTGCAGATGCACTGTCTGCTACAGCCATCCTTGCTTTCACCCTGATTGATTAAATTTGCAGGAAAAGGGAATTTAAAGCAAAGGAGGCTCTCTCTTTGGAGCTTTAGGGAGGCGGGAAAGAAGCCCTTGGGGCACATCTGTCTAGGATGTGTCTCCTGAGTTAGAAGTTTAACTGCCAATGGCCTATGTTCTTACTGCTGTTAGTGGTGTTGCACTGGAAGGAGCATCAGGTTCAGTGAGGATGGTTCTTGGCCTTGTTATTGAGAGAGTTTGTGTGCCATTAATCTGATCTATCGCTGCAAATGGAATAGACAGAGAACATGCAAACCGTGCACTAATAAATAAACCCATCACACAGCAATAAACCTCTTTTAAACTTTCAAGCATTTCAGAATTTAGTTTTCAAATGCTTTCAGTGTCACTCATTAGGGGCTCCAGAGTGAGAGGGTGGGGGCATTATGAGTGAGAGGAAGGTCTTTCTGAGCCAGGAGTGGGGGCTTCTGTAGGTCAGGGTAAGTCCAGTATCTCCACCACCGTTAGCAAGTTTAGGCCAAAGTTATGTCACTGATTCGCACCCGGGGCAATTACAAGAAGAGGGAAACCAGAGGAGGAGGTAAAGGGGCTGCTAACATATAGCATGCCAGCTTTGGGGACAGAAGAAGAGGAGGCTGTACTGGCAAGGGCCACATTCACACCTGCGGTGGCGGTGGCGATGGCGGCAGAGCAAAGACGCGGCAGCAGGGAGGAGCCCGATGGCGGAAGTAGCTCCCGTGCGGATGGGCTTCTGCCGCGGCTTCCCTCACGCATGTCAGGGCAGGATTTTGCGCCCTGACATGTGCGAGGGAAGCTGCAGCAGAAGCCCATCCGCACGGGATTCCGCCATCGGGCTCCTCCCTGTTGCCATGTCTTCCTTCGCGGGTCTTGCTGCTGCCGCGCCAGGTCAGGTGTGAATGCAGCCAGAGAGAGGAAGGGCACATAGGCAACTCACGGGGTGGCACGGGGGTACACACCCCTCAGCTTTTCAGAAGCCCTATAGAACCTCTGCCCAACCCCCACTCCCGTGCCCCCCTCCCATCAACAGTAACCGGTTGCCTGTGGAAGGGAGGGAACTCGAGGAAGAGTCCATTCCATCTTCTGCACCCGGGCCCGTTCCAGTCTAGCTACACCTCTGAATATGCACACCTCCCTCCCAAAAGGGATTGCATTATTCTACAGCAATGAGCTGAGTTTGGGCTTGTTCACACAGACAGGTGATAAGAGGCAATAGCCACTTACCTCATTTGACCCTCACTTTTTCCCATGAGCAGAGGGGCTGTAGAGAGGCAAAGGAGGAGGTCATTGCTTCTCTTAACAAGCGTGGCAGTTCCAAGGAGGGCAGCAGCCGACTTGTAGCAGTTCTGGTCTGAACAAATTCTGGGGTGAGGGTTACAGATTTCAATAGGGATGAAACCTCTTGCAACAGAAAATGGATCACTGCGTCCTGGCCTGTTGTGCAATTCTCTGAAGCAGCTGAAGCTAGCCACTGTCAAAGAGAGTGGGCTAGTTGAACCATTGGTCGTACCCATTCCTATGGCTCTTCCAATTACATTTTTATCACGCTCTGGAGTTGCCAGATTCCCATGTCATGTTATGCTAACTAGGCTCAGGGCTAGAGTTGGCAACTCTCCCAGGGGCTCCAGGTTTTGACCTGGAATCTCTGGACTCGGGACGGGGAGTTTGTCTCTGCAGGTCAGCCACGGGCACCCATAGTAACCTGGAGAAATCAGGGCTTCTGAGGGTGGCAGCAGGGGGCAGGCTATAGGGACTTTCCTGGCTCTTTCCAGGGTGGCCTCATCCCTGCAGAGCATCCTGACATCCCCTAAGGGGTAGGGTCACGTCAGAAAGGGACATGACAGCCCCACTGCCCCCCCCCCAATCCCCTTTCTGAGGAGGATTTGCCCTTGCGGAGCGTTATATCATGATGCTTATGTCATAAAGGGGCAGAGAGCTCTTTTGCTTCACCCCCACTGATCTGGCCCTGGCCCTGCTCCTTCAGGGGGAGGGGAGGAAGCACAGAGGTGGCAGCCATCCTCAGGGCAGATGTGGGTATGGTGCTGCTGCACTGAAGACCAGCTGCTAAAGGGACCTAGGTCAGCTCTATGTTATACCTGCCGAGGGTAATACAGTAGGTCTCTCAGCCATTCTGTACATGTGTGATCTGGAGGAGGGAGGGTGCCTGCCAGAGCTCCCATAGCAGCGGTGGTGCTCCAAGGTCAGTAAGTAGCACTCTAGGGACCTGGGGAATGGGGGAAAATATGGATCCAAAATGTAGGATCTGTAAATGGTAGACCAATTTATGGCTCGCCTTGAGTTAATCCAAACCAGCCCATTACGGGCCAGTTCGGATTAATCCGGAACTGAAATTCCCATCCCTAGACCTGAGTATCATCGGCGTACAGGTGATACTGGAAGCTGTGAGATTCAATGAGTTTGCCCAGGAATAGAGTGAAAAACAAGAAGAGAAGCAGGAAAAGGACAGAGACTTGGGGAACTTCAGCTGAGAGGGAAGGGAGATGGAGGAGGTACCAGCAAGAAAGAAAGTGAAGGAGCAATTAGAAAGATAGGAAGAGAACCAGCTGAGAACTGAGCTTTGGAAAGCAAGGGAGTAAAGTTATCTACCTTACTGACAGAACAGTCCTTCACCATGAAATTCAATAGTTTTGCCATTCACTTCAATGTGTGAAGGATATACACCCTGAGTGTATATGCTAGCGCAACACAGGAGCTGCCATATTGGTTCTTTGAGTCCTCTTTCCAATAGCAACCAGTGCAACATGTTTCATAGGAAGTTCTAGTAATATTTGTGTTTACTTTTCATGGTGTAAATGATGACAAAAGCAGCAAGGTTCAGATGCAACAACATGAAGTCCAAACACATACAAGTTTTCAGGTGGTGCAAGGTCTCTTAAGCCACCAGGACCAGGTGCTACTTTCCAATGTCCTCATACATTCTCTTTGCAGGGCATGATCCTTAATCGAATTAAGTGCCATTCATGTAAACGGGTGTAGCTAGGTTGGAACGGGCCCTGGTGCAAGAAATGGACTTGCCCCCATCACCATCCTCTCCCCTGTCTCACTTCTTCCTCCTCTCCTCAGCACCTCTCCCTTCCTCTGCTTGCTGCGCCTGAGCCCTGGAGGCTGCATCTGTGCTGCCTGCCCTGTGATGCTGCTGCCAGTGCTTGCTCCATCCTGTGCTGCCCACCAAGTGGGTCCCACATGTGCCTCCACTCAGCTCAGTCTCCACCCACCTACCTGCACTGCAACAGGACAGGACTTGTCCCCGCCCCCCAGCTTGGGTCCTGGGACAAATGTCCCTCCTGCTCCTGCACGTAAACTGAATCAGGATTGTACCTGTAATCACTAACAGGGCAGCCAGAATTTGGCCAGCACCATTTAGAGTTAGGACACTTTCTTCACCGGTTCCCACGCTCTACCGGCTCGTTAGCCAACTCAGTAATTCAGTCCGTAGTCATTTCTCTACTACTTTGAGAATATCCTGGGCCTTAGCCCCCTGCTTGACCTCTCCAGAGAAACTGCTCTTTTGGCGTCAGATGTCAAGGGTTTGTGAAGCTGCTGTGACTAGCAGAGACTGGACTTAAAATGGATTAACTACAAACTCAAATGAGATAGGGAAACCAATAAACACAATTAAACTGAGCATCAATCATAATGGCTTTCTCAGCATCCCTTCATGGCTGCCTGTGCTCCTGCCGTGTCAGCCCTCCCCCACAATGCTCTGCTATTACAGACTTGTTTTTTCTAGCTAGCAACGGACACCCTCCTGCAGTTACAGGGAAGCTAGTATGAGGCAAAATAGGGGCACAATGTTTTGCCTGAAATGTGAATCTGACTTCACTATTCCTTTAGCAAAAATCAGCTTTTACCACCTCATGAGTTATTTAATTTTTTATTTGATTCTTCTCACAAGCTTTTTTCAGGCTTGATCTATATGAGAAGGTTGCAATGCTGCACTAATCAATTTAAAATGAAAGCCATTAAACATTAGTACAAGCTAGGGTAGCTGTATATAAACCAGACTTGTGCAGTTGTCACTAGTAAATTAAGCAATGTTCTGATGCCCACTAGAGCTATTTCATCAGGGCTTAAACCAGGGCATGGAGTATTATTATTTATTTTATTTATTTATTAACAAACATTTATATAGTGCCAGCAGTGTACCTGGCACTTTGCAAAGTAATAAAATAGACACGGTCCCTGCCCTTAGGGCTTACAATCTGAGAGACAGGAGCTGGGGGAGAGACTTAGGAAGGGGAACAGAGGGAGAGACAAGGGGTCTAACATTCATGAAGATGCGAGGTCTCAGGTGCACGTACTTGGCTTGGTTACGATGAGAATGACAGCAGGCAGCTCCATGTGGCAAGGATAAGGGTAAACCGACCGTAGGTATAGGAAATAGTGGCTCAGCAGAATAAAGAGTCGGACAGAGCAGAGTAACTGAGCAGATTCAAAATTGTTGTAGTGACGTTGCTGCAGTATTCGAACACTGCTGAGTAGATATAGCAGCTCAGGCTGCAGTCGTGAATCTGTTGATGTCAATGGCAAAACTCAATAGGCGAAAATGGAACCCTCAGTTTGTAGCTGTTCCTACAAACCAGAAGGTTCTTTTTTCATCAAATGAAAGTACAGGATAACAACTGCTGATTCTGGTGTGCCATGTGCGCGGCTGCTTATCTTCCTTGCTCCTTCTCGCTACCCATCCCTTCCTCTTCTCACCAGGTCTTTGGAAACCCACACATATAATGCAGCTGCTGGGGACAGAAGTCCTAAGCTGTCTTGCCTGAAGGCCTCTCTGGAGCTCTGCTGGGTTCAGGACCCACATCTCCCTTTCCTTCAGCTCCACCGTGCCTTGCAGGGTGTCTCAGCACCCAATCAAACTGAAACCAGCCCTGAGTGGAGGCAGTGCCCCGCTGGGTAGCTTCTCCAAACCCTCCTATGATCCTTCATGCTTCCAGCAGTTGAGAGGTGGAACTTTCAAGATGGGCTTGAGCCCTGTGCTTTTTTTTCTTAACCCACAAATTAAACACTGAGGTGGGTTAACGTTACCCTAACCCTATGGTTGCTACCTCTTTGGGATTTGTCTGGAGTCTCTGAGTTTTGACCCAGGCCATTTTTAGACGAGCGCGGTGGCGCCTGCGCTTGTTTTTCGAAAGACCCGGCAGTCCGTTCCACACGTGACACTGACACTGAATACGCGCATGCGCGGGCGATGCGCATCCATTTCTGGCCGTGAACTGACCGGGTCGGCGATCGAGGCCAGCCATACGCGGCCGGAAATGGATGTGCATCGCCCGTGTATGCGCGTATTCGGCGGCAGCGTCATGTGTAGAACGGACTGCCGGCTCTTTTGAAAAACAAGCGCAGGTGCCGCCGCACTTGTCTAAAAACGGCCCCAGAGTTTTTTGCCACCAGGGGAAGCCCTGATTTCTTTGGGTCAGCCATGGGAACCGGCAGTATTCTGGAGATTTGCAGCAGCCTTGTCAGAAAAAGGGTGGACCATAGGGACTTTTCCACCCGCCTTTCCAATATGGCTCCATGACATCATGATGCTCCATAAGAGGTGGGATTACATCAGAAAGGGGCATATCAGTTCCTTTGTCCCGCCCCCTGCGGAGTGGGTGTTGTGATGTTGCAATGCTCTTCAAGGGGTGAAATTATGTCCGGGGTGGGGGGTGACAGCCCTTTAGCCTGCTCCCACCAACGTGGCCCTGGCCCCTCCAGGTGAAAACCAGAATTGAGATGGCAACCCTGTGCCTACCATTGACCTGAATAAGGCACCTCCAGCAGCAGAGGCTGTGTGGCCTAGTGACCACACCACTGGCTGGGAACCTGTGGATTGTGAGGTCACACCTGTGAAGGTTCCAATTGCATGCAACACATTTTCCCTCACTTCCTCCCCATGCCTATTGTGTGTATCATCTTTACCTTTAAAACATACCTTACTTGAAGCAAGGCCTGTGTTATTCTCTGCGCTTCAGAAGCATATCTTTGAGTACCACCACAGCCCAAATGACTATTAATAAACAGTGTTGCTAAGCACTACTAAAAGCTGTTGTGTCCTGCTTCAGAGGAGCTGCATTTGAGACCACTTTACACGAGGCACTTAGAAGCACCTCTGGAGCCCCGTATTGAAGAAGAAAGCGGAGTGGGGAGTGCTTACACGCTCCCTGCGCTACCGGAAGTGACATGCTGCCCATTCTCTTCAGCGGCTGCAGACGCAGGACTTTCAAAAGGCGCATTCTGTAGACCTCAATTTTCAGGTCTACAGAATGCGCAAAGCCCTGCTTCTGCAGTTGCCGCCGCTGAAGACTCATGGCCAGGAGGAGCACCCGTGCTGCTTTCCTCTTCAATACAGGGCTCCAGAGGCGCTTCAAACGCCTCGTGTAAAAGTGGCCTCAGAGACAGATGAAGTTTTCCCCCTGAAATTGTGCGAAGCACTTATTTGAGGGGAGGGGCCATCTGTTCCATGGCCACAGGCTCAGCACAGGCTACAGATAAAACCATATTCATACATCGTATCTCCCAACTGTCCCTGTTGAAGAGGTACAGTCTCTCGTTGGGTGCTGCATCCCACTGTCCCTCTCTCAGGCATCAAAGTCCCTCTTTCAGGAGAGAGAAGGACAAAAAGACCAGTATTCAAGTCTCAGGCACCTCTTTCCTGATTGCCTGCCAGGAAAAGCACTTGAGAGGGCGACAGGGAGATGATGACAGAAACTAAATGGAATGACAAGCAGGACAGCTTCTGTCCCTCTTCATACCCCTCTTCATGCACTTGGAACGTTGGGAGAGGTGTGTGTGTGCACGTGCAATTGGGTTGCAGCTTATTGGCTGAGGGGGCGGGGCTTGTCTCTCTTTGGCTGCTGGAAATGTTGGGAGGTATGCAGACTAGGCTAAAATGCGATTTCACAAAAACAGGAATTCCTGTTGAAATCCTGGTTCCCAATACCGTCTGTCAAATCAAGAACCTCTCAGCACTGGGGAATGTCTCAACAGACATTCAATTTCCCGATTTACCGATAATTTGCTTACCGGGATCTCATTTACTGCTTTGTCATCAATTTCAAATCCTGAGAGGTAATACCAGTGCAATATTGCATTTCTTCTATCTTCTCTGCACTCCATTTCCCCTTGTACTTCCTTGTCACTCAATTGGCTGGTATGTAGGTTCCTTTACTAATCTGCAATCCAGTTGTAGATTGGTCAAAGCAAAGGGAACAACACAGAACAATTATTCGGATTGGAGGCACTGGAATGGAGGTTAAGGGGCAGTGGGGGAGGATAAGGGGTGGGCTATTTGCACAGTGATTGGCTCAGAAATGTGGAAACCACAAGCAGATAGAAGCCTGGCAGTAAAACGGTACGTGCTTCGGCAATGTGGTAAGTGGTAAATGAACAGTATGTGGCACGTGGTAAGTGGAATGTTGGTAAATCAGGACAGTATCTCGCAGTATTGCGAGAATTGAGAAATCGCATCGGTATCGGGAAATCGATCCTGGTTCCAGATATGACAAAATTTCTCATGAAAGCGGCTTGTTTCACCGCTAATACAAACATTAAAAAATAGGAATAAAACCAATCCCTAATTCCCACCCCATCTCTGGCCACCAGAAAACCACCTAGACAAAAAGATTTGACATTGTTTCTGGAACATTCACAGTCTCGAACTCTGATCAACCTGAGGGGGGCAAAAGTCCCAAAGTTGAGGAATGGCCTCTGCCCATGTCTTCACCACCTGTACTTGATGCAAGGAGGGCCCAAGCCAGCAGGTCTCTCTCAGCCAACCAGAAACACCACAATGGGACACAGGGGAAGAGGCAGTCCCTAAGGCAGGGGTGCGCAGAACATCAATCGCGGTGGTGTTCATGAGTAGATCTCACGCAGCCCGCTCGCTCACTTGCTCTCTGCCCCCAGCCTGCCCACTCCTCCTGGCCATGAGACGACGCACAAGGGGAACCCCACCCCAAGACTCACCAGTGGGACAGAGGGGCAGGACAGGGTACCGGCGGCACCAAGTCCAACACCGCAGTGGGATGGGGACAGTGCAGCCAGATGACATCATCTGGCCATGCCTGGAAGGGAAGGCCTCAGCATGGCAGGCTGACAAGGCGTCCGCCCAGGGAATTCCCCTGGGGGTGGGGGAAATAAAAGCCGGGAGAACAGACAGAGTGGGACAGGGAAGGTGGGGGCAAAGCCCCCTCGTTATTCCCATGCATATGCTCTCCTTTCAAGGTGCTGGTTTTAACCTATAAAGCCCTAAACAGCCTGGAACTGGTCTGAGGGACCGCCTCACTTCCCACATCTCAGAGTAGCCCCTGCGGTCGTCGGGGGCGTCCTCCTGGAGGTTCCCCGATACAGATTGGTGGGGACTGACAGGCAGCCATTCTCAGTGGCCGCACCTGGGTTGTGGAACTCGCTTTCGTTGGTTGTCCATCTCAGCCCAAATCTCCTCCCCTTCTGGTGCCAATGTACGGCATTGGCTCTTCCGCCGGGCTTTCGGTGATGGGGAGGGGTTTGGGGGGGTAGGAGGGGTAGGCTTTTTTTAAATTTCTGTGCACGAAAATGGGTTTCTATTGTTTTATACTATTGCTCCTATTGTTCTATTTTTGTATATTTATATTTATTATATTCGGATATGATTTTATTGTTTGTAAGCTGGCTAGAGCTGCCGGAGGCAGAATGTAGGCGAGGTAAAAATTAATAAATAATAATAATCTTCGGCCAGGCAAGTGGGGGCATCGCTGCCCAAAGGTATGTTGGGCCAAGCCATTTAGATCTTTATAGGTCCAAACCTATATTATAAATGTATAAATTTATAAATAATATTGCAAATTATATTATTATAAAATCATTGTTAGTATTTATTAAACAGGAGCAAGAGCAACATAGCTAAAACATTCTGTCTCAAAGTACAGACATTCCAAGGACCAAATTTCACTCTCGTTTAATAACTCTCTTACAAGACCCCACTCTCTTCTTGCTTACTTTTTAGATTTGTTAGATTTCACTGATTTGTAAGAAGCAACTCCGATCTCCACCAGAGTAAATAAAAGCAGAAACACTCACCCCTTAGATTACAAGAGCCATTATTTTGCACACAGCGGCGCTAAGCGATATCTTATTTTCCATTTTAAAAGGGCACTTATCTGGCACAAGTGGTCACAGAAAGTTTTGTAACTATTTACTGTGTGTTCCCATAGCACAATTTCATGTAGTTCAGACTAGCTGAAATTTCCATGATGTTTCTGTCCTGTGTTGGAGACAAAAGTACAATGGATCTTGTTCTCAAGGGCTCTCTGATTCTCTTCCATAATTACACCTGTGCAGAGCACAAGTGACATTGCACTCCATAAAGCTGGAATCCTTCAATGCACCATATCGCTTAAAAACGAAAAGAAAAAACACTCAAAGAAAAAATATAAAAATATTCAGTGTTTCCCATACTGTGGGTGTGCCGAACCACTAGCAAACTGTGAAACCAATGTAAGTGGTGTCCAACTGGTGCACAAAAGCAGCCATGGCACCAAAGCACATCCTGTGTGCTAGTCAGGTCTCGGGGAAAGCGGACTAGAGATGACTGGCACATGTGTGCTTACCATGGCTTACTCGCAGGTATACCTGTAGCCATGGCCAGCTTGTAGCAGGCACACACCAAACCATGGCCATCTTGGTATGTACATGTGGGTGAGTACATGCTGGTCTGCAAAAAACATTGATAACTGACCATGTTGGGGCAACATGTTTGGGGACTGGTGTAATGCTGGATCCAGGGAAACTGGAGTGGAGTCCTGTGAAAATGCTCCCTGCATTCAAGATCCTGTAGGACCATATTTTATGCCAGTGCTTCCCACACTCATGTTGTCATTCCAAGATTATTCATGGGCCCTATGTACTCCCCACCCCCACCACTTGGGGCTTTGTGAGCTCTGCACCTACCTGGATCTGACTTTGGTCTGCTGTATTAGGGAAGAATTGTAGTGAACCTCTCAACTTCAGCTGGGGGGAGAGGAACAAAACAAAGCCCCTCTCATTTCCCCCACTGCATTGCCTCCTCTTCCCTCCCTCTGAGTACTGTTCTTCCCTGAAACCAACTCAAGCATGTGCACATGCGACTTCTGAACTTCATGAATGAATCCTGGTCTCTTCTCTCCCTGTATTCCCCTGCCCTTTGTCTTTCTTAGATTGTAAGCCCCTTGGAGTAGGGACCGGTCAGATTGTACCATGCCAGGTACATTGCTTGTAGTATATAAATAAATAAATAAATAAATAAATAGTTAAAAAACAATTTCTATCAGCTTTATTCTACCATTGGTGGTTTTAATTTTCCATCACTGGAGATTTTTAAAAGGTTAAATGAGCATATGTCTGGGATGATCTAGGTACAGTAGATCTTGCACCAAGCAGGGGACTGGACTCAATAGGGCTGATCCTATGCCCCGCGGATCCCGCACGCGATCACGACACAATGTGCCAGTAATGGGAGTGTGCACGGGATCTGCAGGTTATGGGACCCGCCCCAATGGCCGCACAGGGTCCCTTCCAGCTCAGGATTCACTGTTATTTTGCCCACCAGTTCCTTCCTTCTTGCACATAGGGAAAAGAAGGAAATTTGTTTAAACGTAAAAGACTGTCCACAATCTTCTTCAGAACTTGCGCTGGAGCCAGCAATGGTTCCACGGGCCTACTAATCCTACTGAACTCCAAGTGCAACATAAGAATGTAACAAGAACTGGCATTGCAGGGGCTTAGCGCTATTTAATAAGCTATAACTAAATCTAGGCTGTCAGAAGACATTACAGGATTGGGGTAGAGAGAAGCATTTATTTAGTTCTACCTCCTTGCACTTCCTCTTAGATGGTTTGATATCTTAATGAAGTTTCCTTTCATTGGAGCCGAGTGAATTAAAAAAAACCTAATTTAGCTGATGAAAACTTATAAGGATGATGAGCCTTCACAGCAGAAATCCCCCAAGAGAGCAGAAAGCAACTTGTGAGCGAGAGAAGCTGTCATGAAAGGAGAGGCCTACAGCGTTTAAGGATCTGGGCTGACCTACAAGCCAATACTACTTGTGACCATCAAACCATTCAAGCAGTTGGGATTTCCTAATAAATATAACCCACTTCTGAGATTCTCTATCTCACGGCTCCTTCGGCTGATGCAGTGATGCCAGTTTGCACCAGCAGTGGTTTTCATAAACAGAATACATAATTGTGGAAATGTTTTCGGAAACCCTGTTCGAGAACCCCATTCACACTGACTCAAAGCTTATCGATACAACAGCACTGTCTGGTGGCAGTCTAAATAGAGGGGAAGATTAGGAAGGAGACGTGCCATAATAAAAATCTGGCTTGTGAAACTAAGGGAAGAGATCATAGGTCTCTCTCCCTCTAGTCCAACAGTGGCCAGACGTACGGAGCACGTGATCCACTCGATCCATGCATCAACCTGAGACAATGGGTGATTTCAGACGTTACGGGGCCCATTGGCCCCGTACCGAAATCACCCTATTCATTCCCCGCCGGGGTCACCCCATAGCGCCACAACAGACGTGCCGGGGGGATCCCGGTGGGGAATGTGGGAGGGGGCGGGGCCGCGCGGCGCAACGTGCGGCCGCACGGCCCCGCCCCCTCCACGCACCCCGCCGCCCGCCCTCCAGGGAGACGGGCGGGCGGCGGGGCCACTGCGGCCACCGCGTCGGGCCGGAAGCGCCATGGCCCGGGATCCCGCCGGGGATCCCGGGCCGTGGCAACGTTACTTTTTGTTGGTCCCTGCCGGGGGTCCGTTTGACCACGCTTCCCAGGACATTCCCCCGGCTAGCCCGGGAAGCGTGGTGGCCTCCAAACAGACGTTCGAGACACGGTGACCACAGGTGGGTATTCACCGTGGTTCACTGTGATCTCGTAACGTCTGAAAATACCCAATCTACCAGAACGTCTCCTGCTGGCTCTGGTCCTCCAGGCTGCAATCCCTCCTGCTGGTTCCCAGCTTAGGGCACTTGCAACTGGTCTTGGGAGCATAGAGGAGCACTCCCCTCAGAGAGAGCCTTCTCTGCCATACTGAAGGAGCTCGTCTAGCCCGTCTCTCCCCAGAGAAACCCCCTTGGGATGCCAGTCCCACTCTCCTTCCCAGAGGTGATTTCACAGAGGAGGGTCCCCCTCCCCCACACAGGTGCAGCTGGTGAAGAATGCGGTGGCTCGGCTCCTTTCACAGACAAGTTGCCGTGAGCACGTTACACCGGTGCTCTGAAGTCAGCTAGGTGTCATGGTTTTCTGTCATGACAGGGCGTGGGGCACTGGGAGCAGGGTAGAGGCAGGGCTGCTGCCCACCCGGACGTTTATTTAGCTCCCTGGCCTACCCAGGCTGTGTGGGCAGCAGGATGGCTCTCTGGCTACAGGCACAGTTGCTCGGTCTAGTCCCAGGTCTGTCACTTATCTGTTGTTCGGTGCCCCTCCCCAACCCAAGCCATGTCGGCTGCGGTTTCCCACCCTGGGCCAGGCCAGAGAGCCGCCCGCTCATCTGTTTTTACCCAAGCTCACATTTTAACCCCCCCGCCCCCCCCAAAAAAAGCACTGCCAAAGACATGAAGGCCAGACAACCTCATTGCAACAGAATATTTGAGAGCCAGATCTCACCTTGGGTTAGAACCAAATCTGTGCTATAATGAGGATGCTTAAATCTCACATGTTTGGATGAACACAATGGCCATGTTAGAGCCATGCCCCCCAACACGTTATAAAATATGCTATAACATTGCATGTTATAACCAAGATTGTACTGTATCAAGTAATGAAGCAAAGTGTCAACTAAAGCAAAAACAAAAATAAATTTTGCAAAAAACAGATTTGATTAACTTGAACCGGACCTCCAAAGTCGCTTTGCAAATACAAATGGGTCAAATTTGTTGAATTCAATATTCACAGTAAATGTTTGCTTCCACTCAAGACAGAAGAGCAGTTCCCCTGTGTCTGTCCTAATGGAGGAACCTCCCTGGAAATTGTTGAACGCAGCTAGAAAGTGTCCTTCAACAGAAGGTCGGCTGGACATGTTCACAGTTCCCTCTCACTTTCCCAAACTGGAAGGCTTGCAAAATACTCTAGTGTGCTCTGGGGCAAAAGCTGCTAGTCTTTGCAAACATAAGTATAAACTGGAATGTGCTGCACTTCTAAGGAACCTGTTGGTCTATTGGCAGAGCATAGTCTAAGAGCCAGGAGATTTAAATCCTAGTCCCTGGTCTGCCACTTACTGCTGTGTAGCCTTGGGCAAGTCACTTCACTTCTGTAAGGCATCCCCCCACTCATCCGGTCTCTTTTTTTAGGGTTGGAATTGCCTAAACACAATTAAATACAACTCCTGATCTTGACTGCAGAATAAATAATGAATAGGGCTTCCCCATCACAAAAATAATGCAAAATATGAAGGCATGGGCTTAATTATATTTTTCTCCAAATCCACTGCTTGGAAACTGGCCCTCCTGATTGATCATACAGAAGACATGTCTCTCTTCTAATTCTGCCCTGTAATGTACCTAGCTAAAAGAGAGTCACAGCTGTGAAGGGCTTCCCTTTTTAATTGGCTCATTTTCCTTGGAAGATTCACAGCAGCCATCCTCAGAGAAAGCATGATAAAAAAAATACTAAAGCAAAAATAAATTAGGGCTAGTCTCTGGGTATCTAGACTTCTGAATTTTAAATAAAGCAATCCCTTCAGAAACTCCAAATAAATTCAGTTTATGAAGCCCCCCTGCACATAAATTATTTTGCTGCTAGTAAGACGGAATCTCCTGGCATCATTCTGTTCTGATTAGAGAAATGGCCAGATCCTGGAGTGACAAAAGCATATCTATAGGAGAGAAGGACCCAGACGCAGGATGTCTGGATGTGGGAACTTTTATGCTGGGTGCTTAAAGAGCTGGATACACAGATTACAATGTGCAATATGAAAGCATGTCTGTTATCCCACTCATACCAGCACATGTTCTGGCTCCAACTGGCTTCTAGGAGAGGAGAGTTAGGTTTCATATCTCTATTTATAAGCCACTCAGTCATATCATTTAAATGAATTGCATTTAGACCGACAGAAGTAATAGTTTCTGAAAGGCCAGCTGGAATTAACATCCAGGGATAAATGGAAGTCAGATTTCAACATCATTTGGCATTGAGGGGAAAATACAACATACAAGGGGAAAACCTGGAAAGGAAACCTAAGTAGCACTCAGTATTGCTACACAGTCAGCCAGTGACCAAGGATAATATATCCATATCTGGTGCCTGAAGCTAAGCTCTTGCATGCGCAGAACGGCTGCCCTTTCCCAAACTGGCGCCGATACTGCCAGCGCCATTTTGGAAAAGGGCTGCACATGCGCAAACAGCCCCAGTGGCCATTTTGCACATGCGCGCTGTGGACCAGGGATCTCCACAACATGCCGCGGCGAAGAAACCTGCTGAGGGGCTCCTCCACACACGAAGAGCCCCCCGGACCTTCAAACAAGCCATCCAAGGCTAGTAAGCACCATACCAGGGGCCCAGGGGTTGGGTGCAAAAATAAGCCTGTGGGGGTGGGGTAAATCTGTTGTTGCTGTTGTTTTTTTAAAAAAAATGTGATTATGGTTCCGTACCTGAACCCATAATTAAATCCGGGGGCGGGGGGGGATGTACCGTAACCAATCTACACACGAAAATTGGTGCGGGTTGACATCCCTAATTTGAAGTGGATGTGGATATGTGAAATGGATGTGTGAGGTGTGTCAAGAATATTGCCCCTTGAACAAACACTAGGGATGGAACTTTGGATGGATTTGGATTTTAAATTTTTATTATTATTATTTTTTAAAAGACAGATCTGTATTACAGATCCATATTAAAAGAATACAAATATGAAAAAACCATTGCGCATTTGCATAATGGCCACCATGCTGCCTTAACCATAATGGCAGCAATAGCATCACCGCCCTTTGCACAAGCGCAATGAATTTAAAAAATCATTATTTTTTAATAAAAATATTTTAAAGAATTCATTGCACACGTGCAAAATGTCTGCTGCCCTTAACCAAAATAATGGCACTACTACTGCTGCCATTTTGGTTATGGTGGCCATTTTGCACATGCGCAACTGCTGTTTTCAGACAGTTATGGATTACTCTGAATGTGTAACACTCATTCCTATTGACCACACACCGGTTCTCTGATTTCATAGGTAGTAGCAGCAGGATCCACACTGCCACATGGCTGCCTAGTATAGCAGCGGAATCACAACCCTATCCCCCTTTGGAAGCCTGACTCCAACCTGGCAAGCTCCTGATTGGCTATTGATAACCCATATGCTGAATGGCTGGGGACGTCTATATAGCTTTCCTGGATCACATCAAATTCCTGTCCTGAACAACCAGACCAAGACCTGGCTTTCCTAGCCTCACTGTCTTCTTCCCTGTCTACTTCTGGACCCTGCTAGGACTGATTCCTTGGACCCTGACCGCTGTCTGGCTATGGGACCACACACTCCCCTGGACCAGATGCTTGCCAAATCTTGGCTCTGCTCAGACTTGATCCTGACAACCAGTTCATCGAATTCAGGTTATTGGTTTCAAATTTGACAAAAACGACTCAGTTCACCATCTACCTCCCTGTTTGAAAGCCAAAACATATATCTGTTTGGAATATTTCTTTCAGTTTTCTGGTTATTTTGGTCATTTGTTGTGGGGGTTGTTTGATTATTCATGTCTGCTATTTCAGAAAATGATTAACCAAAATGACTGAAAATCCAAAATTAAACATTCAAAATGAATATTCATTTCACAGATAAAGATTGGATATTTGGGAGAGGTATCCAAATAAGCAAATGATATTCACAAATTATAACCGCTTTGGGTGTCTTCACACAGAGAGTTGCCCCGCCTCTGCCCTATGTCAGCCCATCTGTTTAAAGGCAGCCCACCAGATGTACAGGTGGAGCAAAGGCAGGGCAAGCTCTGCCTGACCCAAGGCTGCCCTGCCAGCGGTGCTCTGGAACATCCCGGAGCACTGCCAGCAGAGTGGGCAGCCGAACCCTGAGGAACCAGCCGGAGGCGGGGTCACCATCCATCTGTTCGATGGATGGCCGCTGCAACCAAAGCGTTGCAGGAGGGGGCGGGGTATAAATTTGCTAAATAAATAAATAAAAATAAAACCCCGCTCTTGGCTAGTGTGTGTGTGTGTGTGTGTGTGTGTGTGTGTGCCCCAGCAACGCCATGGCATTGCGGGGGATCCGCCTGCAATGCTTTGGTGTGGGGGAGGGGTGCCGGCACAGCGGGCAGACACGGGGGTGAACCCAACTTGCTGCAGTGCTGTGCACCCCTCGTCCATGTGAAAATACCCTTTGTTCAGCTCTATGCCGGAGATAGCTGGCAAGAAGCTAGGCTGTTGTGGGCAGCAGGAAGATGCCTGCCTGTTTTAATCTAACAAGACTACAACATCTATGGCCACTTTTAGACGTGCACTTGGATCAGGCGCGGGAGCGGCAAAACAGCCGTGGCGCTGTTTTAGATGAACCGAAAGCGGAAGTTGTGCGCGTGACCCGGGGCCGCACATTCTTTTCCGGCCGCATATGTCACCCCAGAGAAAGCAGGCCGGTTCGATCGCGGTCGGCAAAGAATGCGCGGCCCCGGATCACAAGCACAACTTCCGCTTCCGGTTCGTCTAGAACAGCGCCGCGGCTGTTTCGCCGCTCCCGCGCCTGATCCCTGCTGCACGTCTGAAAGCAGCCTGAGTCATTCATTTCGGAAGCTCCCATCCCATTACACAAGGGCACAACTCTGAAAACTGCATTTCCAATTAGTAGCAATTAGAAATGAAACAAAAAGTACCTCAGAAATGGGTAAACCAGTCAAATATACCCTGTCCCAACAGGGAAAAAAGTGATTGGGATAATCACTGACATGCGTCTATGCTCCATCAGGTACCTCTATTGGTTTTCCCATTTCGTTGGTTTGGTCATTCTGGTTACATCACTTCAGCAATATTAACGTGACAGCACCTGCACACTTGCTGAAAATGACATCACCAGAATACCAAAGTGACAGATCAACTGAAATAGCCAAACTGAAAAGTAAAAAACAAAACAAAAACCCTAAAACAGAATCTACCAAAATAATGAATGTGCAAGTACCTGTTTCAGTCATGGATACTATTTGGGTACTCGAAGGGCTACCCTGAAATGCGAACAATACTCATCAATAATAAACCCAGCTCTAGCTACAATGGCTCTTTTGAGTGCTCAGCATTTGCTAAAACCAGGCTGCCTCCATTTAGAGTATCAGTGTAGGTTTAAGAGCTTAGCTTTAGGCACCCAGCTTGGGAAAGAACGTTGTTGAATCTTAGCCCAATAGGCCATTCACCTTAGGAGTAGGTCTTGGAGAGACGTCTATATGCAGAGGGGGCTATTTTCAAAGCAAAAAGGGCAGTCCAGCACTTTGATTTTTTTCCTTGATCAATGTGAGTTGGGCACCTAGCTTCTGTTTGTGCCTTTAAAAATGCCCCATCGATTCCCTGTTCACAGCAGAGGCCACTTGAGGCAATGTATTTGCTAGTGAATACTAACTAGTGCATTGCTGGATTAAATGCCATAGGGATGATTCTGATCCCTTAATCCAAAGGGCAGTTTCCTCTAATAAAAACACCATGCAAATACAAGTTTTACTATATTACACCATAGCTCCATCCTCATTCATCTCCATGTAACTGGCCTCAGTAGCAGCCAGGTTTCCCCTAAAATGTCTTTTTACCCTCAACTTATCACACTGGATTTTCTCTTGTTTTTTCCTGTTATTCTCTCTCTCACACATACAGACATGCACGCACGCACACACCCTCCTAGACTTACTCATGATCTGACTCACAGTGGTGTGAATGGATACTGGAGTTACATCACGGTAAAATTGGCCTGAGTGCAATTAGGGTTACTGCTTTGGCTTCTACAAAAGGTGTTGTGAAAAATGAGGGTCTAATAGCAGAACTCCCACTAAATTCAATGGAAGCAAGATCCCATTCTTTATGTTGTACTTTATGGATCCCAATTCTCTCCTGGTGTAAATGGTACACCTCCATTGTATTCCATGAAGCTGCACCCTTATATCCCAATAGGGCTGTGCTTCCAAGCATTTGTAATGGGGCCTGCCCTCCTCTCTCCCAGCCTGCTCCCTCCTTGCATCTTCTACTGCATCGGTTCTCAAGCTCTTTGCCAGTGTGACCCCATTTAGAAACTTAGCGCATTCAGATGTGCGTTTAAATCGCACAGCAGCGGTGGCAGCATCGTGCGATTTAAAGCAACGCGCACTTCCGGGTTGGTGTGAATGCACCAATTCAGCGTAACACGAACTGTTGGAGTGTGGTTTTCAAAGCTGCTGGGAGCAGCTTTTAAAACCGCACTCCAACAGTTCGCGTTACGCTGAAATGTGCACACTCGGTGCATTCACACCAACCCGGAAGTACGCGTTGCTTTAAACTGCACGATGCTGCTGCTGTGCGATTTAAACGCACATCTGAATGCACCCATTCTCCACAAGCCCAGACAGCAGCAAAGACATTGCAGAGCCTGTCAATATCCATACGGTATGTGACCCCAGTGGAGTCCCAACTTGGGAAACTCTGTTCTCTTGCCTCATACCAGATGATACCCAGCTTTAGCTCTTTCTGAAAGAGTCCTGCAGACAGCAGTAAGGCACTCGGGATTATTTTTCAGATCATAGAATAAAAAAGTTCTCTAAAGGGAGGTGGGCCATTAAAGAACGAACAGAAAAACATGAAATGCCATTTCATATTTCTTTCCAGTCAGAGGTGCCTGGTGATTGTTCTCAATCACTGGGAATTTGAGTTCTTTTAACCCTTTGAGACAAGTTCTTTGCACACCAGAGCCCCAAATTCTGCAAACACTTGTCATTATGCATAGTGGTTAATAGCAGCCGGAATGTAGACTTTTTAGCTACTGCACAGCATTGTGCATTCGTATGTCAAATAAAAATGGCCAAAAAGCACTGGGAGAAAAGGCATTAGATCTACTGTCCCACCCTCCGACTCCATCAGCAAACGTCCTGAGCCATTGTTTGCAGTAATGTAGTATTTCCCTATGCCAGCCCATTACTTTCATTGAGATTGTGGGTGGTACAAGGCTGGTTGAAAGTTACAGAAGTATGGATCGATGGCCACATGGTTAAAGTGCTGCTGGGCTGAGTTTCAGGACTCTCGTAGTTCAAGACTGAGCTTTGCCCCTATTTTTCTCATGACCGGGAGTGGGGGGCAGATCAATTAATCACAGTGTGTTAAGAGGCAATAATTAGAGTGTGGTTGGAAAAGTTTCCCAATGAAAAATGCTGTTTTGTGGAAAGAGCATATTTTCAATCAGATTTTTTTTTTTTTAAGTATCTGAAAGTGAGGCAGACTGTTCACAGGAATGCAATGCGTCATGGGTCCATCAAGGAGCACATGTAACCCACTGTAATTGCAGGTCCAAAGATGAGTTTAACACAAAAATACACACAAGATGAAGGAATAAGAAGAGAGGAGAATGAGGGAGAGAGAAAGAGAAGACATGGCTTGCATGAAAAACAGGGGAATGCTCTTATTGGAATTTAAACTGTAATATGTCCAAGAGGCTATCGTTTACCAGCCTGACAAAGAGAGGGGTTTTGACAAGGAATTTCAGTGTTGTGCCATGGACCAAGCAGGGAACATATCCAAGGCTAGCCCTTAAGCAGCTCCAACAGGCCCTTGCGGTTGGAGAGGACCCTGTAGGGAGGCCAGTCCTTATAGCCTCAGGACCAGAGCTCTGAGGCCTCAGGATGAGCTATTTCTGTGGCACCCAGCAACTCTCATTCTCCAGAGTAGCTGCTTCCTGTGGGGCTCTGAGCCCTTTCCTCACCTGCAGGAAGAGGTGAAGAGGTGGGGCTATGGAGGGCGGGGCCGGGCTTGGGGCACATTTTATTTTTGCCCTGAGTCCTGCAAATTCTAAGGCCAGCCCAGAACATGTCTGAGTATTATATGTAGGGTTGCCATATATGCAAATTTTAGAGGGCACTTATGAGAAATACAGGTTGCAGGGCTGCACTGACTCAAAGCAGGCCTGCAACCTGTATTTCTCATAAGTGCCCTCTCAAAATTGCATATATGGCCACCCTGATTATATGTGGCATCCAGGGAGAGTGAATATAGTGGACAGCCAAACATTTCAGAAATGTCCTGTGATTCTGGATGCCCAACTTGCGACACGTTGTTCAGAGGTGTTCAGCACATGCAGATTGTACTGACTTCAGCGGAAGCTATAGGCTCAGCCCTTCCAATATAAAAGATAAATACTTCTCATGATGGGCACATGTGAACAACGGCACTCAAGATCAGGGGCTGCTTCTGAAAAAGTTTGACCATCTTGTGTCACCTTGAGCCCAAGGCCAAATGCTTTCCACTCCCTGAGTCATGAAGGCTGCTCCGAGGGTTTGAAAGCCTTAGAACAAGCCTGGACACTTGTAACAGGACCACACTGAGCTTCCTGAAGTGGCTTAAAATAAAAATTCAGGTACTTAACCAGTATCACATTTGTGGAACTAACAGCATACGCTAATCTTAACCTTGAAAGGGTTTATTATTTTATTTACAAACACTTCCGAATACTGTAATCAGGACGATCATCCTAAGCCCCACTCTCTTCTCCATTTCCGGGGGGGGGGGGGGGGCATTTTCACCAGGTCAGGGTGTGACGGCCCAATCCTTCCCAGTTGGGCCCTACACACGGTCACCTAGAGGGCTTTGCGGCAGATGGCCCGGCAGGGGCACCAGAGGCCCTGCATTTTATCTTTGCCCTGGGCCCCGCAAATTCTACGCCTGGCCCCGACTGTAACTGCTAAATATTCCAACTGTTGAAACTATAGCCAGTAGCCACCATGAATTGCTGTGGTCACACACACAGATAGCCACAACAAATGTTTGTTTGGGAACCACAAAGCACTGGGTCCTCCTCAAAAGGAAATGGACAGGGTAGAAATTCAAAGACAAGAATGGTTTTGCATGGTGTCTACTAGCAATTTGGTAAGATGCAAAAATGATATGATTTAATTTTATGGTGGCTAGGACAAAACTCACAGCATCCCACTATTGAGCATTTAAAACATACTAGCCTAAATGCCACTCCAGTGGTTGGGGGAGGGAGCCGGGGGGGGGGGGGGGGGGGGGGGCAGAGATGGAGATTGTATTGTATTTGGTAATATCTATGTACAATAGACCAATTTTAAAGAAAACTTTTTTTATATATATAAAAAGAGGATGTTTATTGCAATTTAACCTTCAGTTGCTTGGAAGAACAGCTGTCTTGTATTACCCATATCTGAATCTGAGATAGAAAAAAAAGCCCAGAGAGATCATAAGTGACATTTCAAACGAACAAAACAAAGACGTTAGGTGGGTCATGTGATCAGAGCTATCCGAGCATACTAAAATGGAGAGCTTTATAGCACAAAAGAACTCTGGTAAATGAAAACCACAGCTAATCTGATTGTGCTATTAACCTACACTTAGAAATTCAAAATAACTCTCTCAGCCTCACAGGAAAGGAAATGGTGTGAATTAAATTCTGGTTTATAATGAATGCATCTGTGTAGCTGCGCCCACATATACCGGAGAAAATGATATGGAACAGATTCTTAGGAACAGCGCCGCAAAGCTTACAGGGCAAGGAAATAAGGTCACTGACAGATAAGCTCTGCAATACAGGAGGTCAGCGCCCTCCATCTGCCCTATGGTAGGTACAACACAGCTGGAAAATGACAACTAGCTACCCAGAGATTGCAATGCTTTCTGACACAGTAAATTAATTCCTTTGAATCTGGACATCTCATAGGCAAACTCTTTTAGAAGTGTAGGCAAAACATGTCAGAAAGCCCGTGTGCAGGTTTTCTATGCCTTCCTTTCATAAGCTTGCTTCCCCCAGGGAAGTTACCAAGTCCAGAGGCAGATGGAATTTCTTTCTGAGGGAAAAGGACACTGCTTTGTCAACAGAGCAAGGAGCTGGAGAAAGGATCCTGGAATTCTAGTCCCAGCTCTGCCTGCTGACTGGCTATGTGGCCTGGAACTTAGCCGCTGGGTGCCTCAGTTTCCCTATCTGAAAAATGTGAACAATAAAACAATACCTACCTGACAAGGATCTTACAAAAAGCTGGAGTTTGTTCCTTGTACACAAAACTCATTTGCCAACGCACCCGNCTCCTCAGCTGCCCCCCCTTCCAGACAAATTTTTCCTGCCCCCGAACTCATTCGAACTTTTCCGAACTGTTCAACCGTTCAAACGTTCGGTTCGGACGTTCAGTTTGGTCAGACGAACAGGCCGAGTTCGGCCCGAACTCTGAACATCCGAACCGTGTTCCCACATCCCTATTTCCTAACTCAGTGCTGTCCACTGCAGAAAAGATGGACTTTGCTTAACTCCTGGCATGTGGCCTTTGGACAGTAAATCAATTTAACTAAATTTGACTTCCTAGGGACTACATTTCATGGACCTCCTCCCATGAAATATACTGATCCTCATTGGCATGGTTCTTCAAATAGTTAATCTGAAGACAAATAGGAAGAGCTCTATATGGTGACTGACCACTGGCAGTGGAATTACAATCCAAAGAGCAGGTCCGGCCTTAATACAGGGCAACCTCCCCAGGCTTTGTTCTTTCCAGGGGCCCTGGCAGGGCATGGGGGCCCCACACCCTCCCAGCAGGACCCCAAACACAACCATCTTTAGGACCCTGCAGAGAGTGCCTCCAACTGGGGAGGGGCTGTCTCTTATACACATCTAGATGTGTATAAGAGACAGGCTTTATCTCCTGGATATCAGAGAGCGGCTGAGAGGTTCCCTTGCTAATCCTCTGTCTCCCCTTTTGCCTTCCCTCATCTTCCCCTCCGTCCTTTCCCTAGGCTCCGACCCCAGAGCCTGACAAGAGCAGACAGAAGCCAAGTGTTTTTCCTGCTCAGCTTGCAGATCATCAGGAAATAAAATAATTCTGTTGAGAGTTTAAATCAGTCCGTTCCTCCCCCATGTGCACCGTAGCGGAGAAAGATGCAGAGAGAGAAACATAGAAGGAGCAAGAGAGAAAAACAGAAATTCTCTTCTTTTTTCCCAGGTGGAGGGGCTGATAAACCCCATGATGCCAGCTACCAGTCTAGCAAACAGGGCAAAGGAGCCGCAGCTGCCTGCCTGAGGTGGCCATTTCCCTTTGCGAACCCATGCTGATCACAGGCCTGTGAACTGACTTTCCTGGCACATCTCTCTCTCGTAGGGTTCCCATTCAAAAATAAGGGAAAATACACAGCTGACAGATCCTGAAATAGAAGCTCATGTTCTATGGACCCATCATATTCAGAATGAAAGAGATACGTTAAGAGATGTCCATTATGTTCTATAGAGCTGAAGGGCTTGGAAATAAGGGATGCTCTCTTAAAATAAGAGTCATGTCTCAAAATAAAGAGCATCTGGCAGCGTAATCTCTAGCGTACACTGTCTGTCTGTCTCTCACAATAGGTATGTGCTGAATGGGATTTGTGATTTGATACACACACTTCCTAATAGGGATGTGCGAACAGAACGTGGTTCGGATATTCAGTTTGAAACCCGAGTTCGAGTTTGGTTGTTCGGTCCGGCGGAATTCGGTTCGGTCGGCAGAACATCCGAAAATAGCGCTATCAATACTGAAATCAATTTTTTTTTCTAGTATCGATATCATTCGGCCCTGAAACCACCCCTGGTGCCAGGAAGTCTGCTCCTCAGCTGCCCCCCCTTCCAGACAAATTTTTCCTGCCCCCGAACTCATTCGAACTTTTCCGAACTGTTCAACCGTTCAAACGTTCGGTTCGGACGTTCAGTTTGGTCAGACGAACAGGCCGAGTTCGGCCCGAACTCTGAACATCCGAACCGTGTTCCCACATCCCTATTTCCTAACTCAGTGCTGTCCACTGCAGAAAAGATGGACTTTGCTTAACTCCTGGCATGTGGCCTTTGGACAGTAAATCAATTTAACTAAATTTGACTTCCTAGGGACTACATTTCATGGACCTCCTCCCATGAAATATACTGATCCTCATTGGCATGGTTCTTCAAATAGTTAATCTGAAGACAAATAGGAAGAGCTCTATATGGTGACTGACCACTGGCAGTGGAATTACAATCCAAAGAGCAGGTCCGGCCTTAATACAGGGCAACCTCCCCAGGCTTTGTTCTTTCCAGGGGCCCTGGCAGGGCATGGGGGCCCCACACCCTCCCAGCAGGACCCCAAACACAACCATCTTTAGGACCCTGCAGAGGGTGCCCTCCCAAAAGGGGGATACAGGGGAAGGGCCAACAGGAGCCCCACATTTTATCTTCACTCTGGCCCCTGCAAATTCAAAAGTTGGCACTGCCAGAGGAGGCTAGCTCAGTCCCCTTGCCTGCCCCCAACTCCTAAAACTCTGTCGCCTGGCCTTTGCCATCACATTCCCAAAGTAGAGCAAATGCCCACCTCTCTAACACAATTGCACTGCCCAGCATCAAAGAACCCACTTCAGGGACTCCACGCTGAACTTGAAAATAAGGTGTGAAAACCTAGAGACTATATCAAACCTGGAGGTGATGGTAACACTATTTGGGAGTCAAAACAAAGATGTAGCAATGAAGGCTGCTGATGCAGCAAAGCCTCAAATTAAAGGGAGTATTGCCCCCAACACCCCAAACACAGGGGAATGCATCCCCTACATGATCCATAGTCAGCAGGAAACACCATCTGTGACCAAGGTTCTGTTAATCTGACAACCTTAAGCTATCTTTGAACTCCAGAAGTGAGTATATGAATTGCCTGCTCCCCTATGCAAGTTCTGATCAGATATAAAAAGTCATGAAGCACTGTGTTAATGCTCAGCTCACTTTAGCTTGCTGAGCAGCTGACATCGCATAGCTAGCCGCTTGATGTGCAACTTCTGACTTTTGCTTAAGAGAGATCGAGGCAGACGGGTAAGAGGATTGCTATAATCTCTTTAACAAAGAAGAGTGGGGCCCTCCCTGCAGCACAGCAGCCAACAGGAGCACTGCAGGGCACTTTGCTTTCTCCTAGACTGGAGAATAAATATTAAAAATATCTAGTCTCACCTCCTCCACCCTCCAACACCATTAACAAGGAAGCAACACGAGGGCGGAGATTAATAGAAGCACTGAGGTGTCCTGAAGCACAAAGCAGGGTCCTTGGCTTGCACTCCTCAAGAGGTGTAATTACGTTGGGATAATCAACCCTACTTGAATTGCCTTGGCTTTCCTGTTTGATATTAAGATTGAAAAGAGTTATTTGGAGCTGTGGGAGGCAACAAGCAGCACCAGAGAGCTGCATGCTCACAAGGGAGGCAAGTTTCCGAGTCTGCAGTAAGGAAGGACTGGTCTCATTCTACCCTCTGTTGAGACTAATCAGAACTGCCAGATCCTGAGAGAATATAAACAGGGGTAAGCTCCATAAGAGCCGAAAGACCTTCAACCACTTACTAACGTTGGGGATACAACCTCACAGGGTCCATCTGAGCCACTGGGACTTGGCACCCATCCCTGCCTGCAAATTCCAAGTCCATACTATCCCCATTGGCTTTGCATCACTGCGTATCGAGATGGTGACTCCCTCTGCCTCTCTCTTGAAAAATAGAGTGTAAAATGAGAGAATATCTGAAACACTCAACACCCACCCAGCCTTTACACCTCTCCGCAGTCTGGCCCTTGCTCATTCTTTAAGTTCATGCACAATTTCAAACTAGGCTGCAGAGCAGGGATGAGATTTCAGACAGGCCACCAGAAAACCAAAACATCAGAAAATCTATTAACACACGGAGGTCATGGACATGTATCAGACGTGGCAAAATGGCAAAAACTAGAGCTGAAACATGTAGTCAAAAAAAGGCAAACCCATTGAATATACCCTGCATGAACCAGAAGCGGAGATCTGGAAAACAACTGAAATCAGATTTACCCACCCAGAGGTTTGGTTCGGTTATGGCATTTCAGTAACAGTAGCACTATTTTGCAGGAGCAATTGCTAAAAGTGATGTAAATGCAATTCTGAAAATCCAAAAATAATTTAACAAAAACTCCACAAAATAAAACATCCCCCAAAATGGACACATGAATACCCGTTTCAGTCATGGATATTATTCAAGTACTTGAAGGACCACCCAAACATGTGAATACCACCCCAGGAATAATGAACACCCCCCCCCCCCTTTCAACTCTAGTAAAAAAACAGATGCTGAAAAAGGAACTAACCAGGGCCTTTCTAGTCAGATATTCTGTTCTATTCAGGTAAGTCCTCAGCACGTGCTTAAGGTGAAAGATGAGCAGTCACACTGAAGATTGCGGAACTGCTTGTATGACTGACGTTAAGAACATGCTTAACTTCAATGTTTTCCTGGGCTGGGGCCAAAAATAAGTAGAAATATGCGAGCACATGAAGAGAGACAATAGAATTGATGGAAAAACTGATTATCAGCCAAGATACAGAGATTCCAAACTTTTGGGGGCTCTGGCATGCCTATGCTTCATCAATGCTTTTATGGCACACACACCCCACCCCCGGTTAGGGCTAAGATTCTGTCACGGTATTTTTTTCTAAAAAGTCATGACTAGGTCATGGTAGAAAAGATTAAAAGTCACAGAAAAGTTATGAAACGTTCCATTTTACTTTTACTCAATGTTTCTCAAACATAACATTATTAGACTGTAAGCCCAAGGCAGGAGGAAAGGGGACTCCCCCCTTTCCCTTATTTCCCTTAGAATGAAAACCCCAGGAAGGAGGACGGGGAACCCCCACCCCTTATCTCTCTGTGAATGAAAGCCCCAGGAAAGAGGGAAGGAAGAGCAAGGCACGAGGAAAAGCAGAAGAAATGCTGCCGTCTCCTCCAGGATGCCTTTTCCAGCTCTGACCCTGCCCTCTGCCTCTAGCCACACCACGCTGAGAAGGGGAGGGGGGTTTGGAGCAACACATGAGCGTGTCAGCCGGTGCTGAGTGCGGTATCAACGCTACTCTTCTAGGCAGCTCTTCTCAAGCTCCGCCCTCCGCCTCTAACCACACTGTGCTCTGAAGGGGAGGGGTTCGGAGAACCCCAGAGACGTCAGTGCACCGGGGCACTCCTCTTCGGGGTGAGTCGGAGGCAACTCCTCTTGTGTTTTTTAGGTAAAAGTCATGGAAGTCACAGAAAAGCTGTAAAAGTCACGGTGAAGAGGAAATTCACTAAAAATGTGACTCCTGTCACTACCATGACAAAATCTTAGTCCTACCCATGATCAACTCTCAATATTCACCACAGAGTCATGCATTTAATCTGAATAGAAGAACACTGAAACCCCTTCTTGCATGTAGCAAAATTCAAAACAGAGTATTAATTGAACTAGTCAGGAATCCATTACACTTATAATATTAAATATTATTTAATATTCATTATCTTCACTGTAGTGGTCTTGAAGGGCCTGAGCAACTATAATTAAAATTCTCCGGGCACAGCTGACAACCTGCAGAGGCACGCCAGTCTGCCCAGGCATGCTGGTTGGGAACCACAGACCTAGAGTAAAGCAGGAAAAAATACAAAGAAAACTAGTTGGGTTGTGTGAGCTGGAGGCCCATTTGGTTCAGCAACACAGAAACTCTGTGTTTAATTCACATGCTAGTGAAATACAGAATACAATTCACATGCTAGTGAAAACCTCCATTTAAGGGTAAGACTACATGGCCAGTTCAGCTCTGGTGTAAACAGGTGCCATCCCATTGACTTTAATGCAGGAGCATCTGATTGTTTTGTAACCAAACCAGAGTCCATTTGAAAAAACAATAGCTTCCTGGGTATGCTATATCTGTGTACCATATACCATGGAGCTCCTCATGTCTATTCTCTCATATTAACCTACCTATTAACTGCAAAGAGAGGAAGCTAGCTAGCACTAAGGACTCTCTGGGTGAAAACAGACATGACGCTAACCCCTTTAACCACCCTCGGTGGATATTTATGCATGCTGCAAAGGGCACCAATACAGCCCTGCAACATGCATAAATAACCACCAAGGGTGGTTAAAGGGTGGTTAGCGTCATGTCTGTTTTCACCCTCTTTCTATTGAACTATGATTGAAATAATCACATGCCACCAGTTCTCATCACACAAAGCGAACCTGCCCTACATAGGGTTGCCACCTTTTGCAGTTTGTCCCGGAGCACTCCCCAAATTACAGGAGGGCCAGGGGGCAGCCCCCTACCTTTTTTGACAGTCCCCCAACCTTTTTTGATGGCCCCCTTAGCTGCTAGCTTTAGAAGGCCCTGACCCCAAGACTCCCATTTCGGCCTATGGGAATTTCGGGGGTCAAAGGTGACAACCCTAGCCCTACACAAGTCTCAGGTTTGCTGCACATGCACTTTCACATGCTCTAATGTCAACTTTCCACTTACTTTTTCAGCAAGAGCTGGGATTTTGACACTTCCATTTTGGAATTGAGCCTTTTTAAACAAAACAAAACAAAACCCTCCCAAATTTGACAGATGTTGAATTTCTAACTTTAGCTTTTATGCCCATTTAAAAAAAACAAACCAAACAAACAAACATTATCCCCACTGACTTATTGCAGCCAGTTCTATATCCTTTAAGAACAGCAGTGCTGCTACAGCATACCGGACAAACGGTCCATCTAGCCAAATATCCTGTCTCTGGAAGTGACCAGTTCTAGAGGTTTCAGAGAAAGCATATATAGAGTAGCCCATTTCTTATCATCCATTCCCTTCCCAGGTTTCAGAGTCAGGGAATTTTTAGACGTAACAGTCTCAGGAGATTGCAGGTAAACATGCACGTTACTTGCATGTTTAAACGCTTCTCCTGTGCACAAAAACTCCCAGATTAGTAACACCTCGATAGGGGAGGTTTTACTAATCTGCATCTTCATTTCCCTCACGTTTCTGATGGGGGAGGCGGCCCGGAGCAGCACATGCTCCCCGGCTCCCTGACAAACAGCTGATGGGGGAGAGGCCCTGGACAAGCATGCACTTTCCCGAGCTGCCCAAACAGTGTTTTTATACTGTATTTTTATATTTTAATTATGTTTATATTATATTATGCTTTTATTATTGTACGCCACCCCGAGCTGCCAGTGGGCAGGAGGGGGGGAGAGTTATAAATTCTGATTAAACTAAACTGATGGAGGGAGGGGGCCCGAGCAGCACACACTCTCCTCGCCTCCCCCCAATGCATCAGCTAGGAGCTGGAGAAGGTGCACGCTGCTCTGTGCCCCCTCCCCCAACAGCTGTTTGTTGGGAAGACAAAGAAAGTGCATGCCCCGGACCCCCTCCCCCCAACAGCAGTTTGTCTGGGAGCTGGGGAAAGGTGCACTACTCCCTTTTTCCTCCATCATTTGCACGAGCAGGCTGTGTGTTTAAAAGCACTCCTGCTATCTCATGTGTTGGGGTGGGGTGGAAGCACAGGAGTTGTTTTTACCCACAATTCCCCCCCAATGCCCTCAGATGTTTCCGTCTTCAACCAGCTTAGCTAAAAACCCTTGGACGGCTCAATCCTCCATGGAAATCAAACTCTTCTCCACCCATCCTTCTTTTCTAAAAACAAGACACCCATGGTCAATGGAATTCGGGTGGGCAAGCAGAGAGGAAAGACCAGATTCCATTATGTCCAATTATCCATTTGCAAAACGTTTGTTAATCACGTGTATTAAATAATTGTGTTATTTATTTTTTTCTGTCAGTGCTGTCTGAATGCCTATGCAATGTTCTGGGCACGGGACATTAATTATACATAACAAAGCAGGCCTAAATGGCCATAAAAGGACCTCACGTAAAATGATAATTATTTCAGGAAAAACATGCTGCAAATCCATCTGCCAGGCATTTGTGCCCGAGTGAGACACCGAGAAGCCATTTATTTTCTCACAGTATAAGTGTCTCCATTAATAGGAAAATGATTTTCACACAGAAATGAAATTTACCTCCGTACACAAGGCCTTAGGATGGCCATTGGTCCTGTTTAATACAAAATAGTCCTTTTGGGGAAGGTTTTTCCTGTTGTCCTCTATTTACACATTTTTGTCCTGTGTTTTCCACATGCTGCCGGCGCTGACACTTTCACCCCCTGGAAGTCGTGATTTCATGACTTCCAGGCGAGAACAGCAGCATCGGCAGCATGTGGACTCAGTGGGGAGCCAGCAGTCCCAGCACCCGGGTGTATATGTGTGTGTGTGTGTGATAGGGTTACCAGAGCATCCGGATTTTCCATGACATGACCACTTTTTTGATCCGCCCAACCCCATCCAGGTTAATTTTTTTAAATATGCACCCATGACTGGGATTTTTTCAGTACCATTGCATTCACTTCCCCACCTCTTACCAAGCACTTGTTGCTCAGTCCTGGCTGTGGGAAGGGGTCCTTGGCCAGCTGCTCTCTTCCTGCCACCCATGTCCTGTATTCTGGGGATGTGTCAATGACCGCCCTACAAGGCCTGTGCACTATTAAGCCCTACTGTGAGGGACTTGGGCTGGCCCCTCTTCACCAAGCTGAATTTCATTCAACACACATGTTCCATATTTCTCCATCTATGCCCTGTTTTTGTACACTTCTTCACAGTTCTTAATTTGTGTAAGAAAGAAGGAAAGAAAGAACTTCTGGGGCCCAGAAACCTGCCCCAGAAGCCACACCTCCCAGCTCAGGGCTTGTCAGAGAAGCAGGGAAATTAACCCTAGTCCATATATAGCAATGTAACCACTGGACTAACCTGCCTCTTTACAGCTGGGTATAAAACAGGAATTCTTGTGATTTAATCTATATGAGGACCAGTCAAGGGGGTGGGGGCAGGAAGTCATTAATTAAAGCAAAATAAACCATCCGGATTTATTTCTGGCTATCAGTTCCACATGTGAAGTGGCCAATATCAGCCTTTCCCTGGTCTTTCACCTTATGAGGTGCACACTCCTACTAGGAATATTTCCCAGAGTTCAGCCACCTCCTCAAATTCAGTGCCTCCCTTCTGTATTAAGGGCTGCTTCCTCTGGAAGAGCCAGTGCTGGCTCCTGTGGGAGATTGTGGCTCGGTAGGATCCAGGCAAGTACAGACTGTGTAGACTAGCCACTACACAGGACCCCATTTGTTGGGAGCCCCAGAGAAGCCCCCAATACATGGGGTCCATGAGTGAACTTGAGATGACAACGTGAGTATGAGAAACACGGGCCCACAGAGCCTCAAGTGCAGGAAGTCTCAGCCTGTGGAGAGCACACATCATTTCCCCTTCCCCAACACATGGGGGCCGTGAGCACACTAGAAAGAACATAGGTGTAACACATGGGTCTGCAATGCATGGAACCTGGCCCCTGAAGGGGCTCCTATGTTAAACTGATCAAAAATGAATGATGTTAACATTTCCCTTTTTCTAAGGGGTGAGTCACTGTGGGTCTGTCAAACATTCCTATAATAGGAGGGTGGGGGCACAAATGATCATTTCGCATGGTGCCCCAACTGTCCTGGATTTAGCTCAGTTGGAGACAGGATTCTTGGCTACGTGGACCATTGATCTGACCCAGTGTGGCTGCTCTTATGTTTCTATATATTATTGCTCAAACAAGGTCCAATCTCCTAAGGGGCTGAGAACTGTCAACTACTAATCATTTTGATGGCACACTTCTAGTCATACGCAGTGCTGTACAGATACACATAACAAAGACAGTCACTGCTACAAGGAGCTTACAATCTAATCAAGACACAAAAACAGACAACTGCAAAAACGAGTCTTCCTATGAATAATGGACTACAGGGTACAGGTATTCAGTAAATGTATAGCTGAAACCCACAAGGCTATGACAGGGTCTGGATTTATGATTTAAAAGCAATCTCAAATAAGTGGGCCTTTTGGCGGGACTTGATTATGGACAGGGAGGCAGCCTGACACACCATCTCAGGAAGTTTGTTCCAAGCAGCAAGGTGGAAAGCACAGTCGGGCGCTGGCGATGGAGGAGAAAGGCACAAATAAGAGCATCTTGCCCGATGAACAGAGGTCACGAGTAGGGGTGTAGGGGGAAGATAAGAGAGGAGAGGTACCGAGGAGCTGCAGAGTGAAGACACTTGTAGGTAAGTAGGAAAAGCTTGAACTATATGCAGAAGCTGATGGGGAGCCGGTGTAGTGACTCCAGCTCCTACTCCGTGTTTACACTGTGCCTCCTAATGAGCTATCTAAAGCTGTCAGAGGGATTTGAATGCCCAATTTCCATTAAAATTAATGGGGATGTAGAGAACACAAACTTCAGTAAGGAAAAACACAGGCCCGATTCCAATTTCACTCACCCCGCTCTAGAACAGGATGGATCCTACTGAAGGAAGTGGATTTAACATGGGCACAAGGTTTATTTTAACGATAGAAGAATCCGAACCAGCATTTTAAAAGGCAGCTGCTATCTGCTCCATTTCATGCAAACCAGGAGACCACCTCAGGCAGCTGGAAAGCTGCCAACGAAACCTTCAGATTGGGCAAAGTAGGTGTCCCTGTTTGAATCCAATACAAGACCCCCCTGCTCCGTCTGTTACTTGTCTTTCATGTCCTGCCTCTATCCCCATCCTTTAGTTCCTATCACATTTCAGCTTTTAGGATGATTACATGTTAAATTTACCTAACAAACTTTAAAAACTGCTGTGAGCGATTGTCCAGTAAATCTAATGACACAGCAGAGTGTAGCCTATTTTATGTCGGTGTTTAAAGATCACAGAGCACACATGGGTTCCTACAGTTTTTTCTTTCAGGCGGCATTCTATTCCTCTATGAATTAAAAGATTTACATACTGCATATCATTTCTCTCTCCCGTTTCTCCCCTGGGCTATTATAAATCCACTCAATTCTTCTTCTGAAAGGTCCATGCTGCCTCTTTATGCAAAGTTTAAAATACAATAGGCTGAAGATTTCCATAAAAGAGATAAGGGAAACGGAGATGCTGGTGAAAGCTTTAAGAACTATTTCGTGTGAATAGCAGCATCCCAGGGGTCACTGGGCTGGATTCAGATCTCATGACACTGGGGCAAATCCGAAATGATTCCACTGAACAGGGTTTACACCAGTGTAAAATGAATGTAAGCGGAAGGGCATGCAAGTTCTTTTGAGCCTAATACGAAAAGACCCGATTCTCCTTTTACTCCACGGGGCAGATCATCAGCTACTAGTTCAAACCACCAATTTACAGCTTGCTTGGAATGAGTTCAGTGGCGATGCACTGATTCACACCAGCTGAACATCTAGCCTATTGATTTAAAATGGAGTTGCTCCTAATTTACGCCACAGTCTGTGAAAGGAAAATCAGAGCCACGCTCTTTCATGCAGAAGGGTCCTAAAATTCAGCCAAACCCTGCACAAGCACAGCATTTAGTAAGTATGCATGAAATCCTTGGGACTGAGTTTTTTCAACTTAACTCTTCCCCTTGCTCACCAAGAGTTTGTTCTAGAGAGCACAATTTTTATATAATTCAAGAGGAAAACATTTTTGTAAGCTGTAAAAAATACCTTGTTTCATACTCCATCTGCCTTAATTTACACAATAAAAACCAAATAAAAAAGAACAAACACCAAACAGATTAAGGAAACTAATTGCAAATGTATCACACAAGAGAAAACCCACCATGCATGCTGAGAATTCTGTTTTATTGTTTCTTCCCCCTTTAGAACAACTAATGGGCACACAAACCATTTTATCAGGATTTGCCCTTCAGCTGGTGCAAGCCAGTATGACTTAAATGACATTGTGCCAATTTACATCCAATCTGGATAAATCCCTCAGTTTTTAATTGGCCTCTGTGGGGAATTGTGTTTAAGAACTGACAGAAGGTTGGAACCTTTGATTTATTACTGTTTTATTCAGACAGATCTTGAAACACTCAGTAACTGTGGCTCACCGGTTGGGGAAGCTACTATTTGGCTTGAATAAGGTATGTTCTAGAGTTAGCATCCTGACAGATCATTTCACAGCCTCTTTTTTCTTTTGAAATCAGTGCCACTGCTACATAGTGGGTTGGTACCCAGAGCTACACTACTGATTCTGGTCCATCCCCCACAACTATTATGTGGTGGGCTGACTGGAGAAGTGACCGCAAGAACAAAAATGATGAGCTGGGTGATTCATGACAAGGGTCCTCTGGCTGCAAGAATTTGAATCACAGGTGTGATCCTGCAAGGTCCCGATCACTCACGACTCCCCCCGGATCTAGCTACAACTCCAT
>QEPC01011791.1:1158483-1187116 GCA_003113815.1 Sphenodon punctatus
CCCTTCTGGAGGGGGTGTGCTGAGAGACTGGCCTGAAGGAGATAATGGTCCATCCATGACAAGGGCACTGCCCTAACCTCCCCCACAACTGGACCCCCCGCCTCTAGGCCAGAACCAAAGATTAGGTCGAGGGTGTGCCCCCCCACGTGGGTCCGGCAGATAACCTCCTTGGACAAATCCATGGTTGCCATTCTCACTCCGCCCCGACAAGGCCGGCATCGGCATGAATGTTTAAGTCCCCCAGAACCAAAGTCCTAGAGGAGCCCAACACCACCTCCGAGGCCAGCTCTGCTAGAGCGGTAAGGGATGCTGCCGGACAGGAAGGGGCCCGGTATACCAGCAGCACCCCTAGCTTGCCCCCAGCCAAATCGAACACCACGTGAAGGGCCTCAATACCCACAATCTCTGGGACTGGATACCTCCTAACAGGCCAGTCCTCTCTAAAAATAGTCGCTACACCACCTCCCCAGCCATCCGTGAAGCAGTAGGATACCTATTATGATGATGACCACTACCACTCTGAAGTTCTCTATGGTCTTTGATGCATGCCAGTCTCCATAACAGACTGCAATCTACTAATTACACTAGAAGTATATTCTTAACTAGCATATATCCTGTAACCGTCACTACACAGTCTTGGGGTTAAGGCACCACCTTGAGAACTCAGAAGATGTTGCTTCAATTCTCATCTCTGCCGCTGACTCACTGAATGACTGAACAAGTCAATGGCTGTGATCCCCAAAACTTCCTGTGCATGCAGATCTCACATGGATCTTTGTGGCTTGCGCACGCCACAATGTCCCCATAACGGGGGTGTGTGCATGTGATTTTCACGTGCACATGCGAAGCTTTGAGATCAGCCCCAATGTCTGCAAGGATAAACACTACTTCCTCCTCTCCCATCAATCCTTTTTCTGGTCTCTTTAGAAACAGGGGCATAGCTACCATGGAGCATGGGGGGTGGGGAGGAGGGGGGGCTCCAGCCTGGGACCCAGATTCTGAAGGGGCCCTTTCAAGTGGTGTGAGCACTGCTAGGGAAGTTTCAGAGTGGGTTGGGTGGGGGAGGGAGTGAACAAGGTCAGCGCTCCAGCACCACCTACTCTGAAAATTTCATCACAGTGCTCAGGCCACTTGCCGAGGGCCCCACCAAGAAATAGTTTTTCAGAGTAGGCAGGGGTGGAGTGCTGGCCCCACCCCCGGCCCCTTTTAAATCTTCCTTCCTTGCAGGGTTGCTGCCACTTGCGGGGGGAAGGGGAAGAGCCCTGGGAGCAGCTGGGGCAGCACTACCTTCTGGTTAAGCCCCGCCTCTCACCCTGGAGACCCCAAACCCCTGTGCTCTCATCCTGATGGTTCTGCCCCCTTTTTAAAAGTGGTCCCATAACTGGGATACGACTCCAGGCCCATCACATCCTTGCTACGCCACTGTTTAGAAGATATGTTCTTTAGTCATGAACCTCTTACTGCGTGTATATACACTACTCTTATAAAGCCCCAATCTCAATTAAGGTTTCTAGATATTACTGCAGTGCCCATAGATAATACTAACCTTATTTAATAAACACAACTCAGCACTTCATTCCATTTATAGATGGGCTATTCAATCAATACGAGTCCCGCAGTCCCCACTAGTGAAACCATACGATATAGCAGCGACACAGAATGTTCATACCACATCAAGTAATGCTGCAGTTTGCCGAGTCTTTTAGTGGTCACTTTTGTGATGTGGCGGCTGACTACAAGATCTTGCCTAGTAGTGCTCCACCCCCTCTGTAAACGGATTAACAATACATTTAGCATGCATAGGGGTTTCTTGATATTTTAAGGCGCAACAAAAATGTTCATCTGATAGTCTCAACAGATTTTCTGGGAACACACCATAAGCAGAATTCTGCACTACTGCAATCGCAGCCATTTTTGAAGAATTTTGCATTTGGTCAAGTTGTTGCAAAAACTGCCTCTGCTAATGCAAAATATCCTGAGTGAGGAGCATCAGCATTGTGAGTTGGTCAATATGATGCTGGCACGTTTAGCTGCTGATGTATATTCCATAATGCCCTCTGCCACGGCTACTGAACAGGAGTAGTTAACAATTACTCAGGGCAAGAGTCCCCCTGCTGATAGGTCTAGGTGGTATTTTGTGAGAGAGTATTTTGTTGTTGGGGGGGGGGGGTTAATACAGAAGAAGTTCAAATTTGATGCAATGGCAGGTTGAAAAATGTATTTGTATTCAAAAGTTACATAATCTAAGATTTTATAAAATGGCATGATTTATTCTGCCCACAGAATCTGAATTTTGTGGGTGTAGAATTAAGAAAAAATGTATTTGCGGAACACATGTGGCCCTGAAATAAACATTTCTACCAAAGTGAAGCTTAGCAGGTTTGCTTACCAAGTGGTGCTTGCTCTCTCTCAGTGGTGGTTACAAGAAAGTGTTTTTATTTTTAAAAAGGCAATAATGAATAGATACAGATTTAGAAGTGAGAACACACAGAATGCAACACCTCTTCACACTTCTGAGGTACAGGCCGAGGAGGAACATTTTTGTGGGAGCCCTTTGTTGAGCATTTTTAATTGCTGCACACTGCTGGGTTTCTGTACAGAGCAGATCACACAATTCACAAGCATGAAACACAGCAAATAGTGTCACTTCATCCAGCCTACTCAAAGAAAAGAGGCAGAATTAGAAAATGCTCTATAATTTTAAAAGAATCCAAGAAACTTAGCTCACCCACATATCTCAACTTCAGTTGAATACCCCTGTGGCTAAGAGATTTCACACTCCGCCATTAACTTGCAGTTTGGAACCCAGCCCATTAAACCCACTCAAGTATCCAGAGCTGCCACTGGGATGCCATATTGTAACATCCCCCTGGATCCACGTGTGGAGTTTACACAGTCTGAACTACACTAATGTCAATGGCTCAGCTCCCATTGACTTCAGTGGGTGAGAATTTCACCCTTAGGTTCTAGCTGGGTTGTTACCCGATGTTGCCCAGCTGCTCAGTATCGTCTTCACTTTATTCCTACGCTCTGTTTTACCTACTTCCATTATAAGACATCCTTGCTTTTCCTGCAAAGTAGCACCCCGCAGAGCCTGTTCCCTTGAGATGATTTTTTTTCCTTGAGCAGTGCTGTCTGGGTCATGTGGAATAGATACAAGCCTCTGAGGTTTGGAGAACCTCAGGCCCAAGGCCAAATGTGGTCTACAACTAGTTTTTATTTGGCTCCTTTCCTGTTCCTCAATCTGGCAGTTACATCCTACTCCCAAGCCAAGCGCTGAAAGACTGAACTCAGGGAAAGGGAGCAGAGTTGAGGGCATGCACACAAGGACAGGGGACATATCCATAATCTAGATGCTCCCCTTATGAGCACATCCCTCAAGTACCCCCACCCAACTTCTATGCAGCCCTCAGAGCTTGTACTAATTTTATCCCCTGCTCTTACGTTCTTGTTGTGAGCGTGCCTTGTCCAAGGTCCTGAAATTGTATCTCCTGAGTTACAGAGCACGTTTTATAGACCTGTTCAGTCATATTGCATTTCCACATTTCTGTAGAAATGTGTCTAACACCACACTGGAACTTGGTTAGTCAGAAACATACTGGAATATTTTCTCCCTATACATACCAGTAATGTCTTTTGAATAAGGAATGTTTGGAAAGGAACCCTTTATTATAAACCAAGAGTGAAAAGTAACAAAAGTAATAACAGCTTACTGATTCTGGCTGTGATAAGGAACAACACTCTTCTGTTACTCCCAGTCTCTGTGCCTTGAACTTTACATCACCACTGCTAGCCAGGTGTCACTGAAGCCTACAGGAAAAGCGTATGTGTGTCTCCTCTCTACCCTGCGGAAAACTGCTCTATAGCACAATATCTACATCCATATAGTACCTTTTGGTACAATGGTTCATCCCATCTGTACTGGTTACAGAAGCCATGATACCACTGTGCTGGCAAGATCTGTGGTTAAGGGCCAAATTGAGGTAGCATAAAGGGGCATGTCACTGATGCATCAGCAAGTTTGTTTATTTATTATACACATTTTTACCCCACACCCTCCTGCTAACAGCAGCTCTATGCGCTAACAATATGCAAGACATTGTAAGTGACATGGGTGTAACTTGAATGCTGAAAGGAAATGTATGAGTAAAAACCACCAAGGAGCTGTGAAATGAAAGAGGGGTGTTGATACACAAGTTCCTTTTATACTCTCCTAATGGTTGCTTTTTTCCCAATTCAACACCCCAAACTGCAGATGTATTAATGTGCAACATACACCCACTCACCGATCTCTAAGCTACCTACCACTGAAATACAGCCACCTCTGGGGTGGAATCCAGGCAGATGCTGTTAATCAATGCAGTCTCAGAGAGGAACCAAATGCTGCATCCAGCAGAAGGTAGAGGCAGTGTGACAACCCAAGTTAGGCTTTGTCCAAAGTACTAGTTACCCTCTCAAAGGGATCCATGGGATCTCAAACAGGTGTAATAAGTGCTTTAAGTCCCATATGAAAGGCTGCCTTTCCTAACACTTGTCATTACCATGCTGGGGCATTAGTTCAATATGGACTCAGAAGGAAGAGCACTCGACTGAGCTGTCACTTTCTGAGCCCCGCTGGGCTTCTTTGGAGATTTCCCCCGAGTACAGACCAGACATAGCTACAATGTGCATGTGCAATCTGACTATCACATCCTGGAGGAGAAGCAACTGCACATTACAGCAGATGCCTGTTAATTATTTAATGTTTCGCTGATGCTTGCTCACACACACACCAGCTTCATTTGATAAAAGGGTATTAATAATGTACTCTAACTGAATGTGCAACATGGTCTTCTGCAAGCTGGATACATTTACTGCTATAGTTTAAGCAACAGGCATTGAGGCCTTGTTTTCCTTCTAACAATAGCGAGAAATTGATGCTAACCTAACCTCTATGAACAGACAATGATAAAATAAAAGCAGACTCTGTTCCCAAACAAACAAAATTAGTTGGGTAAAATACGTAGGCATAAAAACAGGACAACTGTGTTTGATTGTCCCTTCAATTGAGTATCAATTAAATGAGAAAGATCAGAGAAGGCAGAGCCAGTGTTAAATTCTGATCTCATGCTACATTAAATCCAGATACTCCATTTCTGTGACGTTTTACACAAGTGGACCACACTAGAAGATTTTTAAGAAACAGAGTCATAAATTGTATAGGCCCAAAGGGATGTGAGTACCTATCTCTAGGCTAGACAGGTTTGGCAAAAATGAGAAGTCAAACCTGTCATGCTCTCTCTACACAAATGCAAACACACACTTTTAAGAGTTATCACCCATTTATTTGAAGGGAAAATGGCTGAGCTAAAAAAGAATACAAAAGTCTTACAAAGAGAGCACAGAGTGCGCTTCTTCTATTGAGGCTACACCTAGTCACAAAATGACAAATCCCTAAGAAATGTAAAGGCACCCTACACAGGGGAGAAATGTAACAAGCTCCATCTGAGTAAAACAGAGCAAAACGTCACCACAAAATTGAGAGTGAGGAACAGTGTGGTGAAGTCTGATATAATGACAAATGGGTAGTTAGAGACTTTGGGCCCAATCCAAGGTATGTGCACAGACCAAACATAGGTTGTGCACATACACCAATCATGTATCACATGCTCAGCAAGTGCAGGATGTGCACACATCATGTGCGCCCTATGCACAATACATGCATACCATGCATTTGGTGTGTATACATCCTGCACTTAATACACCATGCATTTTGTGCATGCCGCTCCTTGTATTGGCCCCTTAGGTACGGAGTCAGTTTTCTATTCCCCCTTAAGAGCTTTCAAAAGTTCTAAGGAAAAAAAGTTGCATAAAATGAACATTCAGACTTTTCTTGCACTGCATGGAAGGAGAGTTTGGCATTTGCCACCAACTGCATGCCCTTAGCTGCAATGTACTGTGAAATATTCTGAAATGTCAAGGTTTCATTTTAAAACATAAGAACACTGGAGGAGAAGGTCATACAGTCTCACTCACCTCTCCATCATTACAGAACTTACAAGCTTTACATCAACATAGTGTGTAGCTGATGCCAGACAGAGCTGCTTACAGAATGAATGCTCTCAGTCAAATGGGCCAGGCTGGCCTTAAGTCTCATCAGAAAGGCTGCCTTATTACAACCTTCCCAACACCATTCTGGGGTATTAGTTCAAAAGCTCAGCACAAAGAATACAGCCAACTTAGCTGTCATTTCTGAACCCAACTGCGCTTCCCTTGTACAGCTAGACCCAGCGCAGTTACAATGAGGGATCCAACCGTATCACATCCTGCAGAAGTGACAGCACATTTTACTGCCCTGGACAGAATACATTTTGCACCCTTCCCAACCCTGCAGAGGAAATCTTAGGACAGTCCTTGTGTGGTATGTGGGATGCTCTCTCTCTTTCTCTACTGAATAGATGGCCAGCAGGAGTGTCCCAAGGATGATCCCAGCCTTTGGAGGGAGGGTACAAAGTGCTTTAAACAACTCCTGGCACATCCCAGGCTTCCAGTAGCCCCCATAGTCATGCAGACCCTTGGGGCCACCTTGCTCAATGGATGACCCCCTGATGCAAATGGGTCCGACCACCTGCACCTTCCACTTCATGAGTTAGAATCACAGAATTGGAAGGTTCCCCAAAGGTCATCTAGTTCAACCCACTGCTTGGCTACAGGATGATTACAGCTACAGTTAACAGAGAACAGGCGTATCCACAGCTTAATTTGTGGCAGGGTTTCCTAGGGCTTAGCTCCAGAAGTTCTTCCAGACCCTGCCACTATTGTTACTCTGCAAGACTACACCCCTACCTAGATACAAAAACACCAGCCTCAGATCCACTCCCTTCCCCACAGGGTTGGAACTGATTGGCAGTGCCGGACAGCTGATCAGCGGCAGAAGTCCCAGACCCTAGTCCTGTACACTTCAGTGGAGGCTCGGCTCAAGCAATGCCTCCCCCAAGGAGACACAAGGGGGCCTCATTATTATTAGTTGTCACCCAGAAGCACCTCAAGACCCGAGTAGAGATGCAGGCTCCATTGTACTAGGTGCTGCATGCACGTTGAGACACAAACCATGCCTTGAAGAGCTCACAAGCTAAGCAGAAAAGAGACACAAAGAAACAGAGGCTCCTCAAGGACAAGATATTTGCGTGAGGTCCCACAGCACTAGAGCTGGGAGAGAAATGCTTTTCTCCTTATGAAATATTTCTTTTAAAATATCAACATTTATAAACCAGCATTTTTTGGTTTTCATTTTCTCAATGAATCCCCTCCCCCATCTCCCCAAATCATGTGAATTAACCCGTGGAACACATTGCCAGAGGATGTTGTGAAGGCCAATAGCATAACTGGATTTAAGCGTTAGATAAGTTCAAGTTGGTCAGGAATATAACCTTTGACTTCCAGGGGCTGGGAGAGTGAGTTGCAGGAAATGATCACTCCATTAGGATCCGTTGTGTACTCCTCTGAAACAGCCAAAGTCAGCAACTTTCAGAAACATGATATTGGGCTAGATGGGCCATTGGTCTGGCCCAAAACTTCTTACGTTGTTAACGTGAACAAAACAGCAACTTCTGAAGAATGTTTTATCAAAACAGCCATATATTCCCACTGGGAAAGAGAGATTTAACCAGCTTTACTCAGCGCCAATACCAGGAACAAAGCCTGGGTCTTTTCAGACACAGACCAGTGCTCTGCTCCACTGAACTAGTCTACAGGCATAACCAACCACCAGCTCTTCTTGCCACCCAGCACATTCCTGCTAAAGAGTCCAATTTCCAGTGGCTCAAAAATATTCTTCAGGACTCCATTTAGATAGAAGCCTTTGAGCAGCCTCCAAGCAGTGAGGCACTACATAGAATTACAAAGTAATCTTAATTAGCAACCTACTGGAGCACTCCCTACTCCAAGCATTACTAGTACTCACACACCATGTGCAATGCAACACCAAAGCTGGAAGCCATAGGAAGGCAGCACTACAGATGAGCTAATTAACGCTAGGGGCTGGTACGCAGCCAAAGGAAAAGGACTTTAAAGTTACGAATTGAAAAATAGTGACAGTTGCATGCAGGGATTATTAGATCTAACTCAATGGCCCTTTTGTTTCTTGATATTTGTTTAGAGATACAACATACATTCAGTAAGTCCTCTCATAGAGACTTCATGTTGTAAGGGCCTGCACTTCAGAATTAAGTGATTTTATTTTGTCTGGTGTACAGATTAGAAAGCACAGAAGGATGCAGTCAGCAGACTCTTTGGACTTATCCATGTGAGGGACTCTCCCCACGTTAGCAGGGAAGGACAGGAAGATTTATTAATTTTATTTATCATTTATTGAGATCTTCCAGTGTTTAAAGTACTTTACAAGCTGCATTTCGTTCACCCTCGTAACAACCCTGTGAGGAAGGTTATTATTATTCCCATTTTACAGGTGGGGAACAGAGAATGAGAGATTGTGACATGTCTAAAGCCATCTGGGGAGTTCGTAGCTACAATGGGATTTGAACCCTGGACTCCCAGGTCCAAGTCCAACATGTTATCCATTAGGCTTCAATGGGCATTTCTAGAAATAACACTAGCCATTCATTTTCAGCATTAAATATGCATTCACTGTTACATCTGTTTGTGCCATGCACTTACCACACAATATGACCCCAGAAAGTATGCTGGTGGACAGTCCATAGCTTTAGTTCACAGGTAGCTGCTATTATGTCAAGATAAGTGTACAGCCCCATGCCCAGTCAGTGGTCATTTCAGAGAACAGATTTACTCCTTGGTATTGCTGCCACTATTTGTGAATCTTGTACCAATAGGCAGGGGCCTGTGTTCACTGCAGTTTCCCCATCACTGTCAAAGAGGAAAATACAGTGAACCAGGTCCCTGAAAACAGGTAAACCAATATTCGAGAGGTGGAGAGACAATGATGTACGGCAGAAAGGGAACAGCCATAAACTGGAAGGAAATGTGGGTGGGAGTGGGGAATAGTCATATGGCTGATAGGAGAGTATTGGGTAGCTGGTCAAACACACACTGGCTGTTATGTTTGTATAACTGGCTACCCGATCATGCTTGCATCACCAAATTCAACATGGAATGGCTTTGCAATGTGTTTAGAATTCTGTCTGGTAACACTCATTGGTTCCTGTCCCTCTTCTTTGATCCACATTCTAGGGATCTGGGACAAGAGCCACTGTGGACTATAGTCGCTGCGTGAGGAAGAGAATATGAGCATCTTATCACAAGAGTGAAAACTACATTAGCACCTGCCCTCTAGCTTCAACTCTGCAACTGAGTTTTCTCAATTGTGCCCACAAAATTTAGCCATAATTGCTCATGAATTTCATGTACATACAAAAGAATGTATGTGTCCATATAATGTACCCTGTGCATATGCAGTAACTGTATGGTACTATATTCTTCTCCAGGCAAAACTGAGGCCAGAATTGGTGGTCTCTTGCATAAAAATTGGCACACAGTTTTATGTCCACATGAATGTTTGGCTCTTTGAATTTAACTTGGTAATTGTTATTGCAAATGGACTAGTTATTCCCCTAATTTGGATGCTCTAACTCCTAATCCAAGACCCAAATTGCTTTACTCTTAAACTCAAAATCAGTAATTAGCTGCCTTTCTTGGCTAATAAAAGACAGCAAGTAATTACAATGAAATACAGATTTTCATAAAAAGAGAATTAACTCTTCCTCTAAACTACACACCGGCCCATAAATGTATCTTAAAAGCAAAATAACTATTACAAAATCACAACAGGGTGGGATGCTTGAAGCAAAGAGTGATTCTGAGAACTCCCTTTGATAAGTATTGCAGCTACCTTATTGTAATTATTAGCTGCAACTTTTGCAAAGACTTAACAAAATAAGAGGTCTCCCCCTGCTTTGAGTAAAAGCTTTGAAGACACTGCAGAAATTAAAAAGGAGAATAAAATCTCATCCATTCTGCAGTTAGACAAGCATGCAGAAATTCAACATTAAGTGCTGACCACCAGGAAAGGGCTAAAATATTCCAATTGGAACCATTTTATTTAAATTATTTTCATTTGAATCCACAAGCAGTGATGAACTTGGTGAAGTTTGTGATGGATATGTCCTGATTTTGACATCACTCATTCCATTTTTACCCTGGTGCAATTCCCTTGGTTTCAGATGAACCCATGCACTCCAGACTTATGATACATAACTAGGGTTGTCATAAATCTAGAGTGTCTTCATCTGAAACCAAGGAAACCAAAGCTGTGCCAGCTGTCTATATTATAACTACATCCTTGTCTTGCTTCTGGAGCAACGCAGCTATCTGCCCAGGGTGGATTTTAGGGCTAGAATTAGCTCTTAAAGAATTGCCCATGAGGTTAAGAGATGTATGGTTGGCCCTCAGTTCCTACTTAAAAGCCATTTCAGTTGTGAACCCCAGGACACCTAGGATGATCTCTGAGAGAACCCACAGAACAAAACATGACACAGAAATATTTATATAACACCAAGAAATGTGCCTGGCACTGAAGAGTCTGATTAGGCACTTCCCTGCCATGAAGGGCTTATGGTGTAGGCTTGATAAGGGAAATATGGATCTTAAGAGATCCATGTAGATGCCAGGATCCTGAAGAAGCAGGAATAGACTACAGTTTGAAGAACTCTGGCAGAGTGAATCTTTTAACATGAAACTGACAAGCCACCATTTGTTTCAAGGGGCACCCTACAAGCCTGATTAGAAAGGCCACTTTTGAGGAAAGAAACTACTTCCCTCTAATTGAGCGGGACTGTTCTTGAATGGTTCTGTTATTTCCTGGCTGAAAGAATTCAACGTGTGGTACTGGGGGACTGTACATTTGTAGCAGGGAGGCGAGTAACGCCCTTGCTCCAAATGGCCAGGTGCAGCTGGCCCTTTAAGAGAGCTGTAGGTGGCAGCTCTGAAGGAAACCGCCACCTGGGAAGTGAGAGGCACGCACTCAGCAGAGGCCCCTGAGGGAAGCTGCTGGGAAACCCAGAAGTGGATTGGCATTGTGGGGAAAGCCGGTGAGAGGGGCACAAGAAGTTGAAAGAGGTGAAGAGACACTGGGACCATGAATAGCAGCAGAGCTGCTCAGAGAGAGGAAGGGTTGCCTCCTAGGGGGTCAGGGCTCAGATGTGTCCATGCCGGGAGCCCGTAGAGGGGCGAGGACCAGGACACTGTTGTTGCCCGGAAGATCTGTTGCATGTGTGCGGGGACACCCACGAGACCCCTCGGAAGAGGGAGTCCTTGAAAGAGGACTAGAAGAGCCCGGTGAAGGGCGACAGAACTAGGATTGGTGTGTTGGGCCAGAGGCCCTGGAGAGCCCGGTTAAGGGAAAAGACTATTGGGATTAAGAGCCCTGTGAGGCTCAGGTTAACTAGAGGAGAGACCTGAAAGGCTTGGGATACTTTAAGGGGAGCCCTGCGAGGCTCAGGAGCCCTAGCCTTGTGTGGATAGGTCAGGAGGTAATTAAATATAGAAAACATGTGGCCCACGCCTGTGATATCTGGTGAGTCTGAGAGCCCCAAAAGGGATCCTGAAAGCAGGGTACCCCCCGCTGTTACAACATTATTCCCCCGGGATCCGTTCTGTCCCCAGTTCTGTTCAATGTGTACATGTAGCCTTTGGGCAAGATCGTAAGAGGGTTCAGTGTCGACACCCAGCTTTACCTCTCGTTTTTATCTGACCCAGGCCCGGCAGTCTCAGTGTTCGCCCAATGTCTGGCTGTGGTGGGGGATTGAATGAGAGAGAGCCGTCTGAAGCTGAATCCTGACAAGACGGAAGTGATGTTGGTGGGAAGGGTCAGGGGAGTAGAGGCCCCCCCATCATTGATGGGGTACGTCTCTCCTTGGTCCATCAGGTTCAGAGTCAGGGAGTCCTCCTCAATTCGCAGCTCTGCCTGGATGCTCATGTGGCAGCTGTGGTGAGGAGTGCGTTTGGTAAATTACATCTAGTCCGACGTCTTTGGCCTTACATCTCAGGCTCCGATCTTGTCACTGTCATCCATGCATTCATCACCTTGAGACTGGACTACTGCAATGCACTCTACGTGGGACTATCCTTCGTGATGACCTGGAGGCTGCAGCTGGTACAGAATGCGGCGGCCCGCCTCCTGGCAGGATGAGCCGCCAGGAGCTCGTAACACCGGTGCTCTGTTCTCTGCACTGGCTGCCTATAGTCTTCTGGGCCTGATTCAAGGTCTTGGTCATTACCGTTAAAGCCCTAATACAGCGTGGACCCCACTTACCTGCAGGACCGCCTCACCCCTCGTGACCTGAATCGGCCCCTGAAGTCAGCTGGGGGCGCCCTCTTGGAGGTCCGCGTATCCTGGGTGGTAACGTTTGAGAGGGTGTTCTTGGTGGCTGCACTGCAGCTGTGCAAATGCCTCTGGGAACCAACTCATCTGCCCCTTTCTTAATGTGACAGCAGCTAGTGAAGCCATAATCAAGCCCGTAGCATTTGTTATGTAAAACTAAATCAATAAGAGTGCTGTGACCTAATAAAAACAGACCTGGAAAGAAAATTAAGTGATCAGAGTGTAGGATCAATACTGTATTACAGAACAGGGGGGGAAGGAATTGGAAGTAGAGGATGCACACGTGCATGCGTACACATTTTTGTCAAGATTCTGTCTTCACCACATTCGCTGCTCCTCTCTAGCATTCTGTGTCTTACTTATTAATCAGCAGCGGCCCTGGGACTGAATCTCACACCAATTACTTTAACACTGATGCTAACCCATTGACCTAGACAGGAGAATCAAGTTCCTCCATGTGTAAAGGTTAATGGCAAATAGAAAGGTGCTTTCTGAAATATCAGCTTACATTTCAAGATGGTGGTAAACCAAGAAATGTTAACCTGATCTCTTTTCTGGCTAGCAAACCTCTATTTGGGACCTTCCACATGCATATATTTCCCATCTGACAAAGTGCCAAAGCACTGTCAAATTCAGAAATGTTCCAAACTAGCTCTGCTTGGATTCTTGAGGGAACAGCACAAAAAGGGAGTTGGACCTGAGTGAGCAACATACTGAATTCTGCTAGCAACCAGGAGAGAGGCCACCAGGTATCTCATTAATTGAAACAAAGGCAGCCACAAGTTGAAAAAATAGGGGATACAAGAAAAAGCTACTTTTAAGACCAGTTCTTCCCAACAGTCACCAGTAAAAATGGCCAGGAAATGCATGCGTTTTTCAATATTTGTCAATTTCCCGCTCAAATTGTTTCATTTTTCCTATGACACTGAATTCCCCAAAGCCCGCCACCCATTATTCCTGTCCCAGATTCCGCACAACCCAACCCCAAATTATTTAGTTTGACAAAAATCCACTCAAATAAAAATCAAAGAAAAAACGTCCACCTTTGGTTCCTAGTCTGAGAAGATTAGGAGATGTGTCCAGAGAGGCTCAAATCTAGGTAGAAGAATGGAACCTTTCTGAGCAAATCATTTGCAGCAAACAAGAAGAATAAGTATCTGGAGGGCATGAAGGGCCCACACCAGCAGCAGAGAGCTATCTGGTCAAGTGCAGAGCTAGGTTGAGATGCACCCAGGTGCAGAAAATGAAATAGGGAGATGCAGAGGGAGTGGGAGGCCAGGTCAGAGGGGGTTGTTAGGGAAGGCAAGGATTGTTGGGGCAGGGGTGGGCAGAGGGGAGGCTAGGGGAAGGATTTCTGAGACAGGGAGCAATGTGGGCATGGGAAGGCTGAGGCAGGGTAGTGGGGGGCGGGGGGCATGGAAGAAAGGGCAGGAGTTCCTGGTGGGGTGGAGGAATGCACAAGCCAGTACAGGATCTCATACACCACAGACCCCCAGTACCACGCATGCGCGTGCGCACACAGTGCACCATGCACCCCACCACCATGCACCCCCAGGCACATAAAGACATAGAAACGTGGGGAGGGTGGTCAGATGCAGCATCTGTGCAAGCAAGGTGAGGGAGAGTTAGCTCAGCCAAGTGGGGACAAAAACCCTGCTTGGCTGCTCCTTGGACTGCTGGGCTGAGCAGGGAAGGGGGAGCTGCAGAGCCAGCTCCATCAAGTGCAGCAGCAGCCGGGACAGACGGGGTCTCTGTTCCAGCTTCAGCTGCATGGAACCCTGCTGCGACTCCTGTGTGTGGCTGGCGGCTGCTGCTGCTGAGGCTGGAGCAGAGACCCCTGCATTTGCCCAGGCTACTACCATTCCCCTGGTGGAGCTGGCCTCGCGAGCATGAGGCACTCCAACAGCTACTGCCTTGTAGGGAAGAAATGGGAGGAGGGCAGTCACAGGCAATGCAGCAGCATCGGATCCGCCCCCTCAACGTTCATGGGCGGCAGTGCAGCTGCAGCACGTCCCTATTATTGCTACACCCCTGTACTTGGCCCCTACAGAGGACCAGGCTGCTGCAGCTCTCTTTGGGTGAGGCTACACAAGTGGCAAGGGCCCAACTCCCCTGTGGTGGGCAATCGCCACCATCACACTGCGGGGCAAGCATGGGGAGCTGGCCACACAATGCAGAATTGGGCCCACTGCCTGCTTCATTGTTTGGGGGGTGGGGAGGAGGGCACATGCTCCTCCCCTATCCCCGCCTGAGAGCTGATGGGGGAAGGGGAGCCTGGGAAGAGTGCGCACCCTCTTTCCAGGCTCGCCTCCACCACAATCAGCTGTCAGTCGGGTGGATCATGGGGAGGGGGGGAGAGCCCAGAGCACACACCACTCTTCCCACCCTGACAAACAACTGATCGTGGAAGGAGGGGCCCAGAGAAGAGCCTGTGCATGCTCTTCTGTTTGTCAGGGTGAGGAGAGGGGCACGCACGCACACTCCTCTGGGTTCCCCTGAGCAGCCCTGCCAAACTGAGAGCCCGCCCCTGGCCGTGATGTGGCTGCCTCCGGCGCCAGCACCCGTCACTCACAGCCCTGCCATGGAGCGTGCTTCACGTCAGGCAGAAGAGGCCTGGCCACACGTGTTGCCCCACCTTCGGCATCCTTACCCCATGTGGGGTGAGGCTGCTTTGCAACATGCCCTCAGAATTTTTCCGAGGATGCATCATGTAGTAGGCAGCTGTTCGCCCCACCTGTGGCAGGGGGAATATCTGGGTGCTGCCAGCCACATGATACACGGCATTACATGGCCCAGCTGCCCAGGGAGACGATTAGCCTCCCTACCCTGTCTTGTGTAGCCTTATCATTTGAATCACTGTTTATTTATTTATTTTATAATTTTATACCCAACCCCTTCTGCAAAGCAGCTCAGGACGACTTACACTTTAAAACAAAAATATAAAACATATAAAATGCCCTATACGGCCGTGGCCCCTCTTACCTTAGGGACCGCCTCGCCCTTCGCGCCCCGGAACGTCTCCTGCGGTCTGCCGGGGGTGCCCTCCTGGAGGTCCCCCGTGTTAAGCGGGGGGCCACGATGGAGCGGGCATTCTCGGTGGTAGGGCCGCGGCTGTGGAACTCCCTTCCGGAGGAAGCTCGCCTGGCCCCAAGCCTTTTGACATTTCGGCGGAACTGTAAGACCTGGCTGTTTGCCCAGGCCTTTGGGAGGGAGGGGGGGGGTGATTTTTAATCCCCCACCTGTATATTTATTTTTATACCACCCTGTTTTACTGATATGTTTTATAATTGTATTTTAAATGTTTTAAATGGTTTTTATTGTTGTTAACCGCCCCGAGCTGCTGTGCAGGATGGGGCGGTATAGAAATTTACTTACTAAATAAATAAATAAATAAATAAATAAAATACCAATATCAAACCACATGGTGAAGCCATAAAAATATAAACATAAAACAACCCCCGCCCTAGCCCTCAAACCCCTCCCCCCCCCATCCCTCTCTCCCTCCCCCTTCACCTCCACCAAATGCCTGGTGGAACAGCCAGGTTTTACAAACTCGACAAAAAGTCAGCAGGTCTGGGGCCAGGTGAACCTCCTCCGGGAGGGAGTTCCACAGCCAAGATGTGGCCACCGAGAATGACCTCTCCATAGTGGCCCCCTGATTTACTTGGGGGACCTCCAAGAAGTCACCCCCAGCGGACCACAGGGGCTGATCGAGGACCCGGGGAGTGAGGCGGTCCCACAGATAGGCCGGGTTGAGGCTGTGTAGGACTTTAGAGGTAAGAACCAACACCTTGAATTGGTCCCGGAAGAAAATAGGCAGCCAGTGCAGAGAATGGAGCACTGGTGTAATGTGCTCCTGGCGACCCAACTCTGCAAGGAGCCGGGCCGCCGCATTCTGCTCCAGCTGCAGCCTCTGGACTGTCACCAGGGGTAGCCCCACATAGAGCACGTTGCAGTAGTCCAGTCTCGAGGTAACAAAAGCATGAATGATGGTGGCCAGGTCGGAGTCTGAGACATAAGGCCGAAGCCACCAAACCAGATGCAACTGTCGAAAAGTCCCCTTCACCACCATCTCCACTGGATATCCAAGCAAAGCTGGGAATCCAGGAGCACCCCTAGACACCACACCTGGGAGACCAACAGGGGACAAACCTCATCAATGACGGGGGGAGTCAAAACCTGCCGCTCTCCCCAGCAACATTACCTCCATCTTGTCAGGATCAAACTTCAGTCGGCTCTGCCTCATCTGGTCCCCCACAGCCGTCAAACACTGGGAAAGCACAGAGACTCGGGCCTGGGTCTGATGAAAATGAGAGGTACAGCTGAGTGTAATCAGCATATTGATGACAACTCACTCTGAACCGCCTCACAACCTCGCCTAATGGCTGCATGTACACATTGAACAAGAGCGGTGACAGAATAGAACCTTGCAGGACACCACACGAGAGGTCACAGGGAGAAGATGACTTATCCCCCAGCACCACCCATTGGATCCTACCGACTAGGTAGGAACGGAACCATTGTAGAACCATTCTACCCAATCCTGCCCGGTCCCGCAAACGAGTCACCAACAGCCCATGAACAACCATATCAAAAGCAGCCGAGAGATCCAATAGGACCAGTAAGGTCGAACGTCCCTGGTTCATCTCCTGGCACAGGTCATCGACCAAGGCCACAAGCACAGCCTCAATGCCATACCCTGGGTAAGAGTCAGACTGGGAGGGATCTAGGAAGCTGAGGCCATCTAATTGCTCCTGGAGCTGCTGAGCCACCACTCATTCCCTAAAAAGGGAAGGTTAAAGACTGGCCGATAGCTGGTGAGCGAATCAACGTTAAGCAATGGTTTCTTGAGCAGAGGCTGGACCACTGCCTCCTTCAAACATTCCGGTACTCTACCGTCTCGAAGGGAGGCGCTGATCACCCCTGCCAGCAACGGCCCCAATGTCTCCCGGCAGGCCTGAACCATCCAGGACGGGCATGGATCCAGTTCACAACAGGTCACCCTAACGGCCCCCAGAACATCCACAGCCCCCGCTGGCAGCACCCCCTGAAACAGATTCCATGAAACCAGACCAGACGGTACTTCCACACCCTCTGACTCTCCTCCTTTTGCAGAAACTACAGCACCGAAGTCGTGGTGAATCTGAGCGATCTTATCCGCAAAGTAGTTGACAAACACGTCATAGCAGACCCTGGAAGATTCCACACCCAGGCAGAGGGAGGCTGGACTGACCATCCCCCTCACCACCCGGAACAGTTCTGCTGGACAAGACATTGTGGCTTCTATGAGGGCAGCAAAGAATTCCTTCTTTGCTGCCCTCACGGTCACGGCATAGGCCCGTAAACTAGCTCTATGCCGCAGCCTGTCAGCTTCAGCCCGAGAACAGCACCATTGTCGCTCTAACCACCACCCTTCCTGCTTCAAGTACCGCAGCCCCTCCGTGAACCAAAGTAACCTGCGGTGTCAGAGCCGGTGGAGCAGATGCCTCAGAGCCATCCGGTCAATGGCCTCCACCAGCAAGGTGTTCCAAGTCAGAACAAGGTCCTCAACCGAACAGCCGTCGAGGTCAGAGGGCAATTCCCCCAGAGCAGTCTGGAACCAATTTGGTTCCATCAGTCTCTGGAGGCGAGCCAATTGAATAGGCTCTGTACCTCTCCAGGGGCAGACATGTGCCTGGTCCGGAGGAGGTAATTAACTGTCCATGGCAAGGGCATTGTTGATACCTCCCCCACCAATGGATCCCCCACCTCAAGGCCAGTGCAAAACATAAGGTCGAGAGTATGCTTCTCCCCCCCTCCCATGTGTCGGGCCAATAACCATTTGGGACAGGTCCCTGGTTGCCATGGCGGCCATTAACTCACACTCCGCCCCTGCAAGACCAGCATCGACGTGAATATTGAAGTCCACCAGGACCAAGGTCCTCGGGGTGCAACACCACCTCCGACACCAGTTCAGTTAGAGTGGAGAGGGACGCTGCCAGACAGGAAGGTGCACGGTAGACCAGCAGCAGCCCTAATCTGTCCCCCACCAAATCGATCACCAGATGAAGGGTCTCGATCCCTGGTATTAATTACCCTGGATACCTCATCACAGTCCACGACTGCCTAAAAACAATGGCAACACCGCCCCCCATCCCTCAAGCCTTGGCTGATGTTGCACGGAGTGCCTGGCCAGAACAAGGTCTGCCAAAATAGGCCCGAATTCCATGTCCAGCCAGGTCTCCATAAGACATACAAGGTCGGCAGCCTGGTCCAGAATCAAATCATAGACACTAGACAGTAATAATTAAGCCCCATTTTCTATCTCAGGAAAGTGTTTTGGTTACAGGAAGCATGAATTTCATCATTATTTCACATCCGTTTAATACCTTTGCTTTCTTACCTTCAGTCCTTAATAATTTCATCTCAGAGCCTAATTGCATCAGTTTGGATTATTAATTATCATGACAGTGAAGTTCATTACTGGAAGGGACTGGAATCTTGCGTTTCTGAGTCGTTTCTACCCCAGGCAAGGGTCCGGTACGTGAGAGGGGGAACAAGTGACAGTGCTGGGTCACTGGTTTTTAGGCATAATTCCCCCAATATAATCTTGCTTCAAAGCTGATGGCACAGTATAGTCCAAGTATAACAACAACAAGGCAAGACAGTGAGATCTAGTTCTTAAAATCACCCAGGAGGAAGAGGTGTGAATAAAGTGTCTATGACCCCCACAAACAACCACGGGGGAGGGAAGAGACTGACACAAACCTTATTGCAGTCCTGGTCTCTCCTCAGAGCTGGAAAATGCTCTTAAGGCAGATGTTTGCTGCTTGACCACTGATTTTATCAAAGATACGCTTGGCTCACAGGAAGCTGAAGAGGGATGCATGAGATTCTCAAGCTGGTGCAAGGACACAAGGTCTCCCATACATCTCCTCGGACCCACAGGTACTGGGACTGAGACATACAGAGAATTCCACCAATGGGCCAGAAGCAATCCCTCCCCTTACATACACCTTGCACAGAACAATCAGAGGAAAATTCCATAAAACGGAAACCTTGCATATTTCACCTCCAAATCCAATCCCTGCAGACTTTTCCTGGGAGAAGGGGGGAGTTCAGCATCACAGATCCAAATGCAGAAACACACACAAATTGTACAACAATTACTTATAACAGTTTGGCTGCAGACCATGCTGCATCTTTGCCTGCATCCTCTGGTTAATACAGTTTTACACAGTGCAAAATTACTACCTAATTTAAAAAAATAAAACATCCATGTCCACAATGATGCAACTATGCAAGATAAAGGCAGCTTTTAAGCCTTACAAAGTACCTTTATTTGTGCCTCTTAGCAAGTCTTAAACCTGCTGTGACTTAAATTTGTGTCTTCACATGCAAACAGTTGACTTCTACAAAAATTACTAACTTTGCAGCCTACAGCTTACTTACAGCTGGACATATTATTAGGATGATTATTACAGGATCAGTTTTGCAAGTTTAAGGAAGTGATCACTCCCACAGTTTGTGGGAATCAATTTTATTTTGTGCTTCAGCACAGAAGAGAATCTCAAACGGCACAAAGGCCCTTTGAAGATTTATGGAGATAATGTATCTTTATATTCTGAAGAAACAACTTGGACTGGGATTGGTGTGGTACAATTTAGACTTCCGCTGTAAAAGCCTAAATTTCTTTCACGACGAAAGCTCTCTGGGGCAGGGATGATCTTCCTGTGTGTATTATATGAGACCCAGAATCTTGCAAACTCTAAATGAAAAAAACTTCCAGTCCTGGGAGTTAAGACAGTGGTGGCTGATGGACATTTAGGCAGGTGGAGCAGTGGATGTCGTATCCCTGGTCTCGCCCTCTGTTCCCCCTTCCCTGTCTCCCCTCCCCCTGTCTTTAGATTGGAAGCTCTTGGGCAGGGACTGTGTCTATCTTATTTTCTGTAAAGCGCCAGGTACATCTCTGGCACTATATAAATACTTATAACAATAATAAACTCACGTCTTGAAATTCCCAGCCTAAATCCTCAAGTACAAAGGCCATGTCCTAAGCTGGTCGGTGTAAGTCAGAGATACACTGGAGCAGAGGATCTGCCCCTTGGAATTCAGCCACACAGGACAAAGCCATGACTGTCCAACTTGCGAAGTGTTTGTACACAACCCAACCTCTGAGGAGCACATGAATTGGTAGTAGGGTTCAGTTCTCAAAGTAAATGAATGGGAGAAACCCCCCAAGATGTGTCTCTATTCTCTTTCAGTTATAGCCAGCTACCTGTACTGCTAGCAGGCCCATATCAATCAATCAATCAAATTTTAATTTATACCCTGCACTCTTTCACCAAAGGCGACTCGAGGCGGCTTACAACATAATACATAATACACAAAATACACAAAAATGGTGCACCAAACAATTCAAAAATCTAATAACTCATATATTTCAACCACAAACATAAAGAAGCAGCAAATCATCCCCTCAACCCCTCAAACACCCCTACTGCCCCCCCCCCACTGCTCACACCATATCTAGGATACTGGCATAAGGGAGAAGGAGAGGGGTGGGGAGAGAGCAAACAACATGTCACAGGACACAACTGTGCTCATGTACTTGGTTAAAAATGCATTCTAAATCAGTAAGTAGCCTTTTAAAAAAATAAGATGAGATTGTTCATTATAACAAATATTTGACCATTCAGAGATTTCACAGAGGGGGACAAAAAAATTACATGGGGTAGGGGATGGGTGGGAAGAGACAGTGTCTCCATATTTATTTATTTCTAAAATTTTAGTAAAATCAGGCACCTCGGGACGACTAACAACAATCCTATAAAACAATATAAAAACATATAAATACATAATAAAACTACTAAATCTTGGGCTAAGAAACAAAGATCCACCTAGCCCCCCTCCCACTACCCCTCTCCCCTGTCAAACACCTGGCGGAACAGCCAGGTTTTACAGCAACAATGGAAGGAGGGGCGATCCGGGGACAAACAGCCTCCACTGGGAGGAGTTCCACAGCCTTGGGGCGGCCACCAAGAATGCCCGTTCCATGGTCCCGGTAAGAAAAACCCAGGGGACCTCAAGGAGAGCACGGGGCCGATCCAGAACACGGGGGGTGAGGCGGTCTTTCAGGTAACCAGGGCCTAGACCGTAAAAGGCTTTATAGGTTAGAACCAACCAACCAACACCTTGAAACGGGCCCAGAAGACAATAGGCAGCCAGCGCAGAGTGTGGAGCACAGGTGTAATATTCTCTCGACGCCCCATCCCCGTAAGGAGATGGGCTGCCACTTTCTGCACCAGCTGCAGTCTCCGAACCATAACCAAGGGTAGTCCCAGGTAGAGCACGCTGCAGTGATCCAGTCTCGAGGTAACAAAGGCATGGGTGATGGCGGCCAGGTCCAAGTCTGAGATATACGGCCGAATCTGCCATATCAGTCAGATGTAATTGACAAAAAGCGCTCCACACCACGGCCACCACCTGGACCTCCAGGTGGAGATGGGAATTGAGCAGCACTCCCAGATTTCGAACCTGTGGGACCAGGGAGGGACAGACCCCATCAATGATGGGGGCCACCAACTCCCCCGCCCCTTTACCCACCAGCATCACCTCCGTCTTGTCAGGATTCAGCTTCAGACGGCTCACCCTCATCCAGTCCCCCACAGATGCCAAGCACTGAGTAAGCACCAAGACTGCCAGGTCTGGGTCAGACGAAAAAGAGAGGTATAATTGAGTGTCATGGCATACTGATGGCACTGTACTAGGGGTGAAATGAGCTGGAGAAAAAAATCCATCCAGAGCAGAGTGGGGGGCCAGAACCCCCCTGGGACAGATCCTGGACAGTAAGTAAACCCTGTCTGACCCCCTGCTAGGCCCTCAAACCCACACCCGAACTTTTCCTCCCCCCCCCCAGACAGGGAGGCTTTGTGGGCACCGGAGGTGCTCAAGGGGCTTGTCTTTGCCCCCTACTCACCTCTGGGCCCCCCGCCACCCCACCCCCCATCTGTAACTACAACCTACCTACCTTGAATTCTTGCCAGATCTTGGCAAGAAGGGGTGTGTGTCTTGGTTCAGCTCGACTCAAGGCAAGACAAGAAACACCCCCCTTCTCGCCAAGAACTGGTGAGAACATCGAGGTGAGTTTCAGTCCTACGTTTTACGCCAAACCCTCTCATTACCTTGCCCAGAAGCTGTATATACAGGAGAGGGGACAGAATGGAACCTTGTGGGACCCTGCATATGAGGCCACCGGGGGGGGGGGGGAGGGGGGAGGATGAATGTTCCCCCAGCACCACACACTGGGTCCTTCTGGACAGGAAAGAGCAGAACCATTTGAGAATGGTGCTGCCCACTCCTGCTCGGTCCCGCAAGTGAGTCACCAGCATTTCATGATCAACCATGTCAAAATCTGCCAACAGATCTAACAAAAACAGTAAAGTGGATCGACCCATATCAAACTCCTGGCGAAGGTTGTCGACCAGGGCCACCAGTGCAGTCTCAGTGTCATAACCCATGTGAAATTCAGACTGTGAAGGATATAAAAAACTGATATGGTCCAGGTGCCCCTGGAGCTGTTGGGCCACCACCCACTCAATAACCTTCCCTAAAATTGGAAGGTTAGAGACAGGCCGATAGCTGACAAGGGAGTCAATGTCAAGAGATGGCTTCTTGAGCAGAGGACATACCACAACCTCCTTCAACCTCCCCAACATTCTGCCCTCCCGAAGGGAGGCATTGACCACTCCTGTCATCAATGGCCCTAACGTCTTCTGGCTGGCCTTAACCAGCCAGGATGGGCAGGGATCCAGTTCACAAAATGTGGCTCTCAGAGCCCCCAGGATCCCCTCCGTATCAGCAGATGACAACATCTGCAACTGATCCCACAAGACTGGACATGACGGGGTCTCTGCAGCCTCTGGTTCTCCAACTGCAATAAACATGTTGTCAAAGTCATGGTGAACGAGAGCTATTTTATACACAAAATCATCAATAAATAAGTCACAGTGAGCGCTAGAAGTCTCCAGCTCCAGGCAGAGAGAGGCTGGACTGACCAACCCCTTCACCACCCAGAAAAGCTCAGCTGGACAAGTCTTCGCAGATGCTATGAGGGCAGCAAAGAACTTCTTCTTTGCTGCTCTCATAGCCGCAGCACAGGCTTTCAAACTGGCTCCATGCACCAATCTGTCGTCTTCAGTACAAGTGCGGCGCCACCGCTGTTCTAACTGCCTCCCCATCTGCTTCAGTCATCGCAGGTCCTCCGTATACCACGGGGACCTGTGGTGCTGATGCCTGGGAAGTGGATGTCTAGCACAGGTGGGAGCATGGTACACTAGCAGCCCCCCCAATCTTTCTCCGGCCAGACCAGCCCCTGATCTGTCTCTTGCCAAATCGATCACAAGTTGGAGAGCCTCAATACCCAGTGATAACTGCACTGGATACCTCCTAATGGATCAGGACTCTCTAAAAACAATGCCTACACCACCCCCTCCCCCGTCCCTCAAGTAGGGGCGGATGCTGAACAGAGTACTCGGCCCGAACAAGGTCAGCAAATACAGACCCCAACTCAGTGTCCAGCCAGGTCTCCATAATGCACACGAGATCAGCTGCCTCATCCAGAATTACTTCCCAGACTGTAGACAACTTATTGGTAACTGATCTCACATTTAACAGCATTATAACCAGGCCTGGGGCCTTCAGGCCCTGATTCACCCAGTCACCTGTTTGGGGGCCGGCAAGGGGAACAGGCAACAAGTGCCTCTCCCGCCTCACCGTTCGAACCAGGCCCCCAAAGGGACCAGATCGACCCTGGCCCATCATGGCCCCAATGGCTGGTTCCCCATGCCTGGTGTTGCCTCCCCTGGCCCCCTCCCCCAAGGCTGTCCCACCAGACAGATGGGGGGGACCCCACCCTCCCCAAAAGTCCCATATCCCCCCCCCCTCACTTGGGGATACAACCCTTCCCTCCTGGAGGATCAACCCTCCTTCCTCACTGAAGGGGAAAATAAATAAATAAAAAATTAATAAAGATCCCCCCCCTACCTTCCCCCAACTACAGACTTGACAGCTATTGTTACATCATTGCAAGATGGGGCTTCTTTCAAGGTGACAGAATACAATCATTCCACCCACCCACCAAAAGCACCACTTCCAGAATTCTCTTCACTCCTCCACTGCAAGGGAGTTTGTCCCACCCCCAATAAAAGGAAGGAGACAAGTCAGGTCAGGCCGGCATGCATCCCCGGGTTGTTGCCTGGCAACGGGGATCATTGGCACGAAGCAGGATCTCACTATGTGAGATTTTGTAAGAGGCACCGAGAAGAGTCAGTTGCTTGGAGAAGCCGTTCGAGAAAGAAGCACCCTCCCTCCCTCATGACACCGTGGGTATAACACAGGTTGCTCGTCAAGGGAGCCGGGAAGGATTTTTTTCTGCCAAACCCCAATTGGATTTTGGGCCTGGCAGTTTTTCACTTTCCCCACAGTGCACTGTAATTTAAATTGGCTGACTAGTGGAGTTGGTTGCGTTTTTGTTGTTCAATTTTCTCTGTTGCACTCTGCAGGGGTCCAGTGAGTTATTTAGTCTGGTTATTAGAGTTACCTGTTGTTAAGTCACCTCCTTATGAGATGGGGCCAGGGGTGAAGCTAAAGCAGGGGCGGCCAGCTTCAAACCCAGGCACAGACAGCAGGACTGAACTCTACACTTGAGGACAGGGACTGTTCTGGGTGCGGCTATCGCCTCCTGTTCTGCTTCGGTCACTAGAGGTTAACATGCCTCCCTGACCAGCCGGACGACTGGGGTGAGAGTAACCTAGTAGCAGTAATAAGTTCAGCGGTACTGAGGGACATCAGGCCACCAAGTTTATTTCTTACAGTTTTATGGTTAGAGACTGGACCTGAAGTGGAATGCCTCCCTCCCCAACTGTCAACTTTCAGGCTGCTTTTAAATGAGGAGCGCTGAAGCGCCTCCTCAACGCCGAGATAAAGCAAAGCCGCCGGAAGTGACGTTCTCCCCGTTGCCGGCGGCTGGAGACACGGGGCTTTGGAGCGGCGCGTTCTTAAGACTTCAATTATCTGGCTTAAGAACGCGCCGCTCCAAAGCCCCGTGTCTCCAGCCTCTCCAGCCGCCGCCGGCAACGGGGAGAACGTCACTTCCGGCGGCTTTGCTTTATCGCGGCATTGAGGAGGCGCTTCAGCGCTCCTCGTTTAAAAGCAGCCTCATTTAATAAAGAATGTGACCTTTAAGTCTCACATTTGTGTGCTTATCTTCTTCCGGGGCACTGAGACAAACCGTGCCCCCCTGCAATGCCAGGGTGGAAGATTTTATTCAGAATTTTTCAAAAGATCAGGGTAAGATCTCTAATTGCCTCTCCTCCTGTCAAAGATAATGAAGACATGCAGTGTGTAACCGAGAAAAGGTCTGCTGAAATAGTTCTTTAAAAGTAGAACATAGGGTTACCCTAGAAAACATTTAAATCTACTCTCCATGTTCAGTCAAGCTGCTGCTTCTGTGGCAAGGAGTTTGTCTAGAATAACTCAAGGGTTAGCCTTACAAATAGGGAATTGGGAGGAAGTTTTGTTTAGGGATTTGTGCAAAAATTTAACATAGTGTTAAATTGGAGGCCTAGAAGGACATTGCTAATAGGCCACTGTAACAAAGATACCAGGTGGAAAACTGGCATTGAAAAAAATGAAAAGGGGACATTCAGAAAACCAGTGGACTATTCAGATTGCATTCACATGAGTTTTTTCTTCCACATACTTAATATCATGCAAGAGAACTATTTTGCCTAGTTATTTTCACGTTTCCCCACTGTTAACTTTCCCCCGTATATTGCCTCCACAGCTACGGTTAGCAATCCCATAATGCTGGGTTTTGCATGGTGCACTGTGGGGGCACTTGTTACATGTGTGGTGAACTAGTTCCTGGTCATGTTACGACAAAGCACATGAAGGAAAAAGGACAATTGTTAAACCTTGGTTTCAGAATTAGAAGTTTTTGATTAAACGTGTACTACATTGTGGTATCCTGCAGCCTAACCTTTTCAGAGGATAAAAAAGCCCAGAGGAAAGATATTTTCACAGATTTAACATCTCATGTGAATGCACCCTGTCACAGGGGTAACAGCAAGAGATAATTTTCTGGCCAGCAAGAGACAAAATACTATAGCTCAGATGAAATCTTACTGGATCAGCTTCTGCCAGTGAGAGTATGCAAGCTTTTGGGCCACAGAGTGCCCTTCCTTATAGGCATTCTTTTAGGGTCCCAATAGATTACAGGGATCGCCTCGGCCTCTGCACCCCAGAACGGCTCCTTTGGTCCGCCGGGGGTGCCTTCTTGGAGGTCCCCCGTGTTAAGCGGGGGGCCACAATGGAGAGGGCATTCTCGGTGGCCGCGCCGCGCCTTTGGAACTCCCTTCCGGAGGAAGCTCGCCTGGCCCCAAGCCTGTTGACATTCCGGCGAAGTTGTAAAACCTGGCTGTTCACCCAGGCCTTTGGGAAGGTGGGGTAAGGGGGATTTTTTAGCTCCCCCACTTGATTTATTATTTATTATGTATTATGAAGGCCCTGAGCCCTGTTTTAATAATTTATATTGTTACTGATGATTTTAAACTGTATTTTATTGTATTTTATCGTTGGAAGCTGCCCCGGGCTGTTCGCAGGAGGGGCGGGGTACAAATTTATAAAATAAATAAATAAAATAAATAAAATATATGTATAACACATGATAAACTAATGCAACTGTCAGTCTGCTCCTCGTCACATCAGCTAGGGGTAGACATGATTTTTAAAAAAAACATGCATGAGGAAGAGCCCTGTGTGTGGCCTAAAAGCTTGCATATGTTCACTAACAGAAGTTGGTTCAATAAAAAATCTCAGCTGAAACTCCTGTGTCTCCATCGCTTACATTTGGGGCCAACATGGCAAAGCAACTCTCTCTAGGCAGTCCAATGACGACATACATGGCAGGGGAATTGCTTTTACTACCCATGAAGGGACATAAGTCTCCAGAGCGATCACTCTGGCACCTGTCATGGACATTAGCTTCATACAGAAATTTGCTACAGGCCAAAGCTAAACTGGGAGGCATTCGGTTTCCTTTTCCAGATTAATCAGAGTGCTCCATTGATTAAAGATGCAATTCTATTACCATTTCCCAGAGTGCTTTCTGGCTCTGGGCAGAAGCATCAATTATTCCTCCATTCCAGTTTTCCGCTCCACAGAATCAGCATTGTCTCAGGAGCATTCATTCAAAGTCATGATGTGTGCAGGTTGTATGTTTTTTGTATGTTGACACAGAAAAATAGGATCTCCTTTGTTCGCTGTATTCAGGCTGAAAAGGATTCCTGTGTCACATTTCTGCAGTATAATAATAGCACACAACCTCCATAAGGGCCTCACAAAACTTTGCCATCATGCAGTCAACTCTCTGCAGCAAAGCAATTTGAATCAGTTAGTTACTGATGAAAGTGTACCCTCTGCTCTCAAAGGTCATGTCTACCCTGGACATTCCAGACTTGTTTTATCACATGAATTATGCATGTTAACCACCACTTAAACTGTAATGGTAAATCTACACAAATATTTGTCACTAGTTGTGTTTACCCCAACCTACATGAATAGAAACAGACTAACAGCTATGTTAATTTACCCTGTGTTAAGTCACGTGTTAAACATGTCATCCTCAGGACCCAACCATGAACATTAAATGGGGAACAATGCAAGCACCCAATTGGGAAATCCCTTGTATGTCAAGGTCTTGACGTTTTAAGCTTGGGTGCATTCCGGGTGGAGGTTCAGACTCCTCACTCATCATGTTACGTAGCCTAGTGAATACAGTGGAAACACTGTCAACTGTCATAGGTCTGCATGGACATAAAGAAAGGTAGAATTTGTCCAAATGTTTCAATCATCATGGCGTCCTCTCGGGCAGCCCACTCCTGCAGTTTACCCAGAAAGATGACTTTCCAGGAATTGCCGCTAGCTAGACTAAGCCATCTATCTCCTGCTTGACCCTAGCGAAGAACGAGGTTGACCAACAAATAGATTACAGCTGTCATTGTTTTATCCATCATTTTAAAGTGATTTTTCCCCTGACACTTCACATGGCCCATTAGAATACTTTCAGACAAACGTTACTTTCAAGTGGCAAAGTAAGTGGAAATGCATAATGATTTAGATACTGCACTTATTTTGTAACAAGTGAACATTTTTATCACATTCATCCATTTTTATTCATTCATCCCCTGCAGGTGAGCGAGGCTCCACCCCCTGGGAGGGCTCAGCCCAAGGCACAGGCCAAAGCGGCCCGCCCGCCCC
>QEPC01011791.1:1187783-1216993 GCA_003113815.1 Sphenodon punctatus
GGTCCGCCGGGGGTGCCTTCTTGGAGGTCCCCCGTGTTAAGCGGGGGGCCACAATGGAGAGGGCATTCTCGGTGGCCGCGCCGCGCCTTTGGAACTCCCTTCCGGAGGAAGCTCGCCTGGCCCCAAGCCTGTTGACATTCCGGCGAAGTTGTAAAACCTGGCTGTTCACCCAGGCCTTTGGGAAGGTGGGGTAAGGGGGATTTTTTAGCTCCCCCACTTGATTTATTATTTATTATGTATTATGAAGGCCCTGAGCCCTGTTTTAATAATTTATATTGTTACTGATGATTTTAAACTGTATTTTATTGTATTTTATCGTTGGAAGCTGCCCCGGGCTGTTCGCAGGAGGGGCGGGGTACAAATTTATAAAATAAATAAATAAAATAAATAAAATATATGTATAACACATGATAAACTAATGCAACTGTCAGTCTGCTCCTCGTCACATCAGCTAGGGGTAGACATGATTTTTAAAAAAAACATGCATGAGGAAGAGCCCTGTGTGTGGCCTAAAAGCTTGCATATGTTCACTAACAGAAGTTGGTTCAATAAAAAATCTCAGCTGAAACTCCTGTGTCTCCATCGCTTACATTTGGGGCCAACATGGCAAAGCAACTCTCTCTAGGCAGTCCAATGACGACATACATGGCAGGGGAATTGCTTTTACTACCCATGAAGGGACATAAGTCTCCAGAGCGATCACTCTGGCACCTGTCATGGACATTAGCTTCATACAGAAATTTGCTACAGGCCAAAGCTAAACTGGGAGGCATTCGGTTTCCTTTTCCAGATTAATCAGAGTGCTCCATTGATTAAAGATGCAATTCTATTACTATTTCCCAGAGTGCTTTCTGGCTCTGGGCAGAAGCATCAATTATTCCTCCATTCCAGTTTTCCGCTCCACAGAATCAGCATTGTCTCAGGAGCATTCATTCAAAGTCATGATGTGTGCAGGTTGTATGTTTTTTGTATGTTGACACAGAAAAATAGGATCTCCTTTGTTCGCTGTATTCAGGCTGAAAAGGATTCCTGTGTCACATTTTTTTAGTATAATAATAGCACACAACCTCCATAAGGGCCTCACAAAACTTTGCCATCATGCAGTCAACTCTCTGCAGCAAAGCAATTTGAATCAGTTAGTTACTGATGAAAGTGTACCCTCTGCTCTCAAAGGTCATGTCTACCCTGGACATTCCAGACTTGTTTTATCACATGAATTATGCATGTTAACGACCACTTAAACTGTAATGGTAAATCTACACAAATATTTGTCACTAGTTGTGTTTACCCCAACCTACATGAATAGAAACAGACTAACAGCTATGTTAATTTACCCTGTGTTAAGTCACGTGTTAAACATGTCATCCTCAGGACCCAACCATGAACATTAAATGGGGAACAATGCAAGCACCCAATTGGGAAATCCCTTGTATGTCAAGGTCTTGACGTTTTAAGCTTGGGTGCATTCCGGGTGGAGGTTCAGACTCCTCACTCATCATGTTACGTAGCCTAGTGAATACAGTGGAAACACTGTCAACTGTCATAGGTCTGCATGGACATAAAGAAAGGTAGAATTTGTCCAAATGTTTCAATCATCATGGCGTCCTCTCGGGCAGCCCACTCCTGCAGTTTACCCAGAAAGATGACTTTCCAGGAATTGCCGCTAGCTAGACTAAGCCATCTATCTCCTGCTTGACCCTAGCGAAGAACGAGGTTGACCAACAAATAGATTACAGCTGTCATTGTTTTATCCATCATTTTAAAGTGATTTTTCCCCTGACACTTCACATGGCCCATTAGAATACTTTCAGACAAACGTTACTTTCAAGTGGCAAAGTAAGTGGAAATGCATAATGATTTAGATACTGCACTTATTTTGTAACAAGTGAACATTTTTATCACATTCATCCATTTTTATTCATTCATCCCCTGCAGGTGAGCGAGGCTCCACCCCCTGGGAGGGCTCAGCCCAAGGCACAGGCCAAAGCGGCCCGCCCGCCCCAGCGGGCGGCAGCCCTTGGGCGGCGACAAAAGGGCTCTGGCCGTTTTGTGGCCGTTGTGAGGCCGGAGCGAGGACAGCGAGGGGCCACCCCCCTGACAGCACCCCCGATACCTGAACAGGTAACACCTATGATGCCGCCCTATACCGCCCTTACCTCCTCACCCTCTCTCATCTCCCTCCTTCTAGCCTCTCTCACGCACCCCCTCCTTCTCCCTCTTCCTTCACCAGCAGCCTTTCTCCAGCCAACCTACCCCTTATCCTCACCCATGCCCATCCCCCCTCCCCACCCTCATCCCCCCTTACCCATTCCCCCTAGGCCCAAACCCGCGACACCCAGGTGTTCCACAGACCATTGTGGCCAATACGAGGCCGGTGCACGACTCCCGCCCCGCAAACCGGGCCGTTCCCCATCCCCCAACCTCATCCGCATCCCCTGCCTTCCCAAACACCAATTGCCTTTTTCCTGCTCCCTCTGGAACTGCCGCTCGTCCGTGGCTAAAGCTCCCTTCATCCACGATCTCTTCCTCTCTCGCCCCTTTCAACTCCTGGCTCTTACGGAAACCTGGATCACGCCCTCCAACTCTGTTACCCCGGCTGCTCTATCCTCCGGGGGCCTGTCGTTCTCTCACCGCCCCCGCCCTGAGGGCCTGGGTGGTGGTGTGGGCTTGCTCCTTGCTAAGCACTGCCAATTCAAAACCCTCTCCCCTCCCCCCTCCTCCTCCTTCCCTTCCTTTGAGGCCCACTCTGTGCGCTTATACTCCCCTCTACACCTTCGGGTTGCTGTCATCTACCGCCCCCCGGGTTCCCTCTCCTCTTTCCTCCCGGACTTTGAATCCTGGCTCACCTTCTTCCTCTCCGATGATATCCCCACTCTTATCCTTGGTGATTTCAACATTCACGTTGACACGCCCTCCGCCCCCTCTGTTTCCCGCTTTCTCTCTCTCGCTTCCTCCTTTAATCTCCGACTCTGGACCGACTCCCCCACTCATACTGACGGCCATTCCCTCGACCTCGTCTTCACTCGAAACTGTTCTCTAACTGACCTCTCCTTTGACCCCTTCCCTAGTTCTGATCACTTCCTCGGCTCCTTCAGCCTTTCCCACCGACCCCCCTCCGCCTCCCCCTCTATGCGCCCCTTCCGCAATATGCAGGCCCTTACTCCCTCGGAGTTTGCCGCACATCTTTCCCCCCTTCTCCCCCCCGTTTTCGCCTCCTCCTCCCCTGACTCTGCTGTCTCTGCTCTCAACGCTTCTCTCTCCTCGACCCTTGACTCTCTTGCCCCCCCCTCTGCTCGCCCCGTCCGCCCCCTCGACCCCCGCCCCTGGCTTACCCCTGCCATCCGCTACCTCCGCTCCTGCGCCCGGGCTGCCGAACGCCTCTGGCGCAAATCCCGCTCCCTCCCTGACTTCCTCCATTACAAATTCTCCCTCTCCTCCCTCTCCTCGGCTATCTCCCTAGCTAGGCAGCGCTATTATGCCTCTAGGATCGAATCTTTCTCCCGCGACCCTCGCCGCCTTTTCTCTACTTTCGACTCCCTTCTCAAACCCCCCTGCCCTCCCCCGCCCTCTTCCCTTGCTGCTCGGGATCTTGCGTCGTTCTTCACCTCCAAGATTGACAAGATCCGTCGGGATATTGCCTCCCGCCCCCCTCCGCCCCCCGCTCCCCTCCCGCCCCCTCCCCCGCCCCCCTCCCTCCTCGCATCCTTCCCTCCTGCCTCTCTCCAGGAAATCTCTGCTCTTCTCTCTTCATCCAACCCCTCCACCTGCCCCCTTGACCCGATCCCCTCCCGCCTCCTGACCTCTATTGCTCCCACTGTCGCTCCCCCCCTTCTGCATGTTGTCAATCTCTCCCTTTCCACAGGCTCCTTCCCCTCTGCCTTCAAACATGCCACTGTCTCCCCCATCCTCAAAAAGCCTACCCTGGACCCTTTCGATCCCTCTAGTTACCGGCCGGTCTCCCTCCTTCCCTTTGCTTCGAAGCTCCTGGAACGTGTCGTCTACTCCCGCTGCCTGAACCTCCTCTCTGCCAACTCCTCCCTCGACCCTCTCCAGTCCGGCTTCCGCCCCCTCCACTCTACTGAAACTGCCCTGGCCAAGATCACCAATGATCTACTTGTCGCTAAATCGAAGCGCCACTACTCCGTTCTTGTCCTCCTTGACCTCTCTGCTGCCTTTGACACTGTCGACCACTCGCTCCTCTTGGACTCGCTTTACTCTTTGGGCTTCCGTGGCTCTGTCTTTGACTGGTTCTCCTCCTACCTCTCTGACCGCTCCTTTAATGTCTCCCTCCCCGAGTCGACCTCCCCCTCCCTTCCCCTCTCGGTTGGGGTTCCCCAAGGTTCTGTCCTTGGCCCTCTCCTCTTCTCTATCTACACCCGGTCCCTTGGTGAAATTATTGCCTCCCACGGGTTCCAATACCATCTCTATGCTGATGACACCCAACTCTATCTCTCTACCCCCTCTCTCTCCTCCTCTGTCCGCTCACGCCTCGTCGACTGCCTCTCTGATATCTCCGCCTGGATGTCCCGACGCCAACTCAAACTGAACATGGCCAAGACTGAACTCCTCATTTTTCCTCCATCCCCCTCCTCTCCCTCTGACCTGACCATCTGCATTGATGGGGTCACCATCCGTCCTGTTCTCCGTGCCCGCAGCTTGGGCTTCATTTTTGACACGCACCTCTCCTTTAAACCTTACATTGACTCTGTGGCCAAATCCTGCCGATTCGCTCTCCTCAACATTGCCCGCATACGCCCCTTTCTATCTGTCTCCTCGGCCAAAATCCTTGTTCATGCCATGGTTATCTCTCGCCTCGACTACTGCAACCTCCTCCTTGCTGGCCTCCCTCGCTCCCACCTGTCCCCCCTTGTGGCGATCCAAAACTCTGCCGCCAAGGTCATTCACTCTGCCCGTCGCTTCGACCATGTGACGCCTCTCCTCCTCTCCCTTCACTGGCTCCCCCTTCCTGAACGTATCCTGTTCAAACTCCTGGTTTTCACGTTCAAATCGCTCCATGACCAAGCTCCCCCTTACCTCTCGGACCTAATCGCCCTACGCGCTCCTGCGCGCGCTCTCCGCTCTTCCGCTGTCCCCTCCCTCGCTCTCCCTCGCTTCTCCTGCTCGCCCAACCGCCTTCGTCCCTTCTCCCTCGCTGCCCCGCATGCCTGGAACTCCCTCCCTGCCGACGTCCGCCTCGCCTCCTCCCTCCGCTCCTTCAAATCCCTCCTCAAGACCCACCTTTTCCATGCTGCCTTTCCCAATGCCCTCTAGTCTTTCCCCTTGCTCTTACTGTCAGCCCTCCTCTGCTGACTGCTGCTACCGACCACCTTGTAACCAAGCCAAGTACACGCACCTGAGACTTCGCATCCGCCTGAATGTTTGTTTGTCTTCTCCCATGTCTCTCCCGCTGTCCCCTCTCCTTGTCTCCCCCTCCTTGTCTTTTAGATTGTAAGCCACAGGTAGGGACCGCAGCTGATTGTATGTTCTGTACAGCGCCAGGTTGTTACTGGCGCTTTATAAATGTTTAATAATAATAATAATAATCACATGAGGAATCTCCTTCATGGATCACCTGGGACTGACCAAGCAATAGAAGTGTGACCATGTCATCAGATAAGTACTGTGTGCTAATTTACCATTATTATTTTTTTAAAAAAAATTGTTTGCAGGCTTTGACAATTGAAATTGCGACATCTGGAAGTACCCATAGAAAGCTTAAAACCCTATTTTCTTCTTGAATACATTTTAAAGACCTATGGGCTTGCTCTTGTAAGCAGATGTAGCACTAATAGAAGCTAATCCAGGCTAGACAAACTAAAATAAAGTTATTGGTTTGCAGTAACCATACAAGATGAAGGCTTTTTGTTGATGAGCTAATTTTTAAAATAACTCTAGTATAAGACAGCAAGAAAGGCACAATTTTCATCTTTGCACTAAATATGCTGAAAGAAGCATCCTTTGTTATTTAAAATCTCCAGTCATATCTGCATTCCTATCTGCTAAGATACATGTTTAGCATGCCTTGAGTCTTAAGCGCATAGGGAGTACGATATCACAATATTCCTAATAGAACTAAAGTGAAATTTTAAAGCAAATCCAATATTCAATTGATTTTATGATTTCACAACTGCAAATTTAAAATTCACATCACATTTACATATTTTGCAACTACAATGGCAGGTGGCTCTTGAATTAGTTATATTTTCATGAATTTGTAATACACTCTTTATTATCAAGTCTTCTTTGCTTTGATCTATATGTAACTTACATGAAGTGGCAGTCATCCCATCACTTCACAGGCAGCAGCAGAAATAAATCTTATTCAACTTTGTACCTTCAATTTGCAAAGTCAATTCATTTAATTAGTTCATTTGACTAATTTAATTTGTTTGTTTAGCAAAATCAAAACAAAACAATCAATTTAACACAGCTGAACAGAATTATTTCTGACTTAAATGACAGAAGTATGCAAATTAAGTCAGTCTGATTTTCTGAGAACATTCACTATGGCATGGATTTAAAACAGAGATTTGTTAAAGGGATTCATTCACATTTGATTCATGAATTTAAAAAGGCCTATTTGTTTCAGCCCTAATTCCTACTAGGCCTCGGAGGCTGTACAGTCTCATGGCCAGGACAACTGTCCTATTTTATTCTCTCTCTACCACTGATCTGCTGTGTCTCCTTGGGAAAGTCACTTCATATTTGTTTCACTTTCCCCTCTCAACTTTTGCCTGTCTTCAGATTACAGCACCTTGTGAAGGTTGGCAGAATCGGGGCCACATGACCCCAGTTTTAGCACCCTGTGCTGCCCCAGCCGGTCTGATTGGTCGCTTTGGCTGTGCAGCCACATCGTGGAGAATTCCTGCCCATGACACATCTGTAGGCGGAGCTGGATGGGGTGGGCCAGGGCAGTGGCTTCACTAGCCTGGGTGACACTGCAGGGGCCGGGTGCACTGAAACCAGAACATTGCAAGGATTGTTGTGGCCCTGGCTCCTCTCACCACTTCCCCCCCCCCCACCCCCGGTCGCAGAGCTTACCAGAGGCAGAGCACCTGCAGTTTTTGCCACCCCTTTCAACTTGTCGCCCTAGGCGACTGCCGGCACTGCCTATATGATAGCACTGGCCCTGACTGAAATGTACTGACACTCGCTCCCTTCTCTGGGTTTCATCTGCCCATCCTCATTGTTGGGCCACAGTGGGGACCCCTCCCTGGGTTCTAACTTCTCCTGCTACTCCAGGTAAGGGCTACCATTGGCCTAGGGTGACAACATTTTTAAGTCTGGCCCTGGCTTTGGGGCAGGTGTTATCCCACTGCTTGCCGCCATTACACTGGATGGGAGAGACCAATCTTAATTGCTGTTCAGACACACCATGGTAATAAGGGCCATATAAATGCTTAAGATATAAATAGGACTCTCTCTCTGAAGAAGCAACAAAGCAGGAATCATCTACTCTTCTGAAAACATGTTGGGTTCCAAGAACAGCTAGCTAACAGGTTTAAACGAAACATAACCATGGAAACAGAGTCTTAGCTTCCTCATTTAGCCAAGTAGAGTATCGGAACATGTAGCCCACGTTAGCAGAAGACCTTTTGCAATCAGAAAAAAAGGAGGATAATTTCCAAATAAAGAGATGATTTATTCAGTGCAAGTGCCTTAGGTGGAGAAAAGAGGGAAATGTTAGAATTTTTTCCAAGCCATCTTGTATGTGCACACTGATAAACTCAAAAAGGTAAGGGACTGTGCAGATAGATCTGTGCAATATCAGTGCTAGAAAATATTTTCAGGGATTTCAATAACAGATGTTGAATAAGCTAAGAATTTCAGGCACCACACTGTAAATATAAATAGGCATGTGTACCATCAGAGTGCAGTAGACAGCTCCTTGGAAGATGTAAAGACCATCCCAGATAAGCAGCTGCCCTAAATAAAGGAGAGAGCACCTTAGTCACAGTTATAGCATTGGGAAGAACGGTTCCCAGAATTCTGTCCCACCGAAGCAACTATCCTGATTATCAGCATCCCAACAACATTTATGCAGATGAAGAAACGTGCAACCATGTGTCTAAATAGTCCTAACGTTATGCCAGGTGTGCAGCCATTGTGTTTTTAGCCAGGTTGGGCACACACAGTCAGTTATGCATTTCTGATTTGCCATTGTGCATTCTCAATCTGCACAAGTAGTACCACAGTTAAGGACATAAAAAACAGACAAGGGAGTGAGAAAACATCTACCCCTTCCCAGGAATGTATTTCCTGGGCGAAAACAGACATGACGCTAACCACCCTTGGTGGTCATTTATGCATATGCCCTGCAACATGCATAAATAACCACCAAGGGTGGTTTAAGGGTGGTTAGCGTCATGTCTGTTTTCACCCCAAGTTAGTCACATTTAGCATTCTCTAGAAAAAAAACAAGCTCCTTTTTGGCCAACAAGGGTCTGCAGTCAAAGGGAACAGGACACACCAACTATAGCAGTTTATATAATGCCATGGCTATACACAGGGCAAGTAGGAGTGTAAGATCCATGCAGACAAGAGCTTATAGTTCAGTTTGAGATCTATCATACTGGCAGATGAAGTGCAGGCATCAGAATTAGTGAATTCTGCAAACAACTGCACATCTTGCTTATTCACACAAGTATCCCAACTCCTACGCAAAGAGAGCCACTTCACACAGTGGTCCTTTTGCAAGCAGAGAACCCTGAGCAAAGGTGAAAGTCCAAAAGCATTTCAAAGAAGGGGAGGCCATTTCATGCACATGTAGGAAGAGTGACATGAAGAGAAGAAGGAGAAAGAAGACTCGGTAAGATAAGCAGGGGGAAAAAGAGAGATTACTGCATCCAAGAGGTGAGATTTATCGATGGAGAGAGTAAAAAAAAGACTAGATCTCTTTGACAGAGAGCATGACGGTGATGTTGGTGTTGATATAGAATAGGTCTATAAAATTGCAAATGGTGTGGAGAAAGTCCACCCTCTTACAAGGCAAGAACTAGTGGATATCCAATGAAAGGCAGCAGATTAAATTAAAACCAAACAAAAGAAAGCACTTTCCTACACAATGCACAGTTAATCTGTGGAACTCCTTGCCACATGTGAGAACTAACATGGTTCAAAGAGGAAACAACAAATTAATGAATGATAAACAGCTCTTATCTAAGAAGTTCAGGGAATACAACCCTATGGTCATGGTGGCTTTGCTCGCGGGTTTGCTCGCAGTGGGGAGGGACTGACAGGGGATGGACAAATTTATAATGTGGTTTCTCATATGCTTTCATCTGAAGCATCATATTTTGGTTACTGCTGGAGGCGGGATACTGGGCTATATGGACCACTAGCCTGACACCATACAGTGGACCTTAAGATAAAATAATAGCATCTAGAAGCCATAACACAGTCAGCAAATGGCAGGTTAAACGCCAGATACAACATGGGAAAAATATACTCAACGAAACAGAAAAGAAATTATTCTAGCACGTGAAAATACATTTCTTAAACATCAAGGCAGGCAGTGGTGGACAAATAGGTTAACCCTCTGAACAAGGACAGCCACATCATTAAATGTCAGGATTTTTTTATTATTATTTTTACTGGGTGACCTTGGGCCAGTCACAATATTATCTCAGCTTAACCTACCTCACAGGGTTGTAGTGAGGATTAAAAGTTGTGTTAATTAGTTCTGTGTTCTATGTGAAGCACTCTGAATGCGCTTGCCATGGCAGGGGGCACTGTATTTTATTATTAATATTAAACTGTCTCTCTTTATTCAAGAACAAGATCAGTTTTCCAAAGAGTTCAAGGAAAGAAGAGGATGCAAAAGGGTAAGATTGCTAGTAGAGTGGGCAACAGGTTAAACACAACCAGTGCACAAGGAGAAAACTTGGCTAAACTACATACAATTTCACAAAAAGCATTCAGTTACAACAAAGGAAATATTACAGTGCAGAGGGAATAGTGATAGTTTGAGACCGTGAGTCACAAATCATTATAGGCTTCATGGGTAATAGGAGTCCCCATTAATGGGTAAGTGGCTTGCGGCCTGACTGAGCAAGCAAGACAGATGGGATTGGCAAGTGAGGGAAGCCTGCTGCCCCCATTCAGGGACACAGGTTTTGAGCTACTTTCTAAAAAGGAGAAAGTGAAGCACAGTTAAGTGGGGCGTTAAAGATTACTTTTCAGATTACTGTCACTTAGACTAGTTTCATGGTTTACCTTACTTATTTAAGATTTATAACCCACCCTATCCCCGAGAGCTTAGGGCAGCCAACATATAAAAACACATACGTTTATGCTGTAAGCTGCCCCAAGCTGCTCTGTGAGCAGGAGGGGACGGGGTAGAAGAACAGTAAATAAAATAATTAAATAAATAAAATATAAAATAACCCCATAACCACCACTACCCCCCTCCCCCCCGCGCACACACGCCTCAAAACCTGTCTCCAACAAACAAATGCCTTGTCTTACATTGGCTCCAGAAAACACTCAGGCTTAGGTAAACCTCCAGGGGAAGAGATTTCCAAATCTCTCTCTGTTTCTCATAGTGATGAGGGGTGTAAAAACATGAGGGATAGCCCCAGTTCCTGACCCATCAAATGGTAGGAAAAGTAGAGAGAACTCATACCAGCCCTCAGGCTTGGAGCTCAGGGGATAGCTTTCCCCTTAATTTTAGGCCTCTGCAGGAATCACTGGGGGGATGAAATTGAGGGGACTCAGAAGGGGAATCTCTTCCCTGTATCCCCCTTCCCCTTTTTACACAGGGGGTGAAGGGCCAAGCTGCCCACCCTCACTTTGAACTGTCACTCCACTGAGGTTGATCACAAAGGTATCAATCAAGCTTCAAAATACCAATCAACATACCCAGTAGTATCAAGGTTTCTCAAGGTATAACAGTGACAGAACGGCTATATTCTTCTTCCTTTCTCCCAAATATATTCCATCTTAGAATTGTTGTTTTAAAGGTCACATAGGCTCACACCCTTGCCTTCCAGGGAGCCTGACTGCTTTGCAGCTCTGGAGAGAAGGACAAATTTAACCTTGGCACAGCTCTGTGGAGAATTAAAGAGAAAGCCAAGGGCCCAGACTCTTGTGGGTGAAATCTTTTGATGAACCATCCTCCCATGAAACCCAAGAGAGCAAGAGAAAGCCTCTTCAGACTGCTTCATAGGATGAGTTTCAGGTATTCATGTAGGTCTGATAATTAAGTAACTCAAGATTAGTTCACCAAAAGCCAGCCACTCTTCTATCTGCATCATCTAACAGGTTGTCAAAACCTGCCTGCTATTCCCATGTGCCTCTCAGTGCTGCAAAACATCTGTGCATTGTGGAGGTTTGCCTCCTGAGCATTTGTCATGCCCAAAGCAAGTGGGACAGGATGCCAATGGGTTTTCTCATCCAGCAAGAGAGGATTTTTTATGTTCTCAGAGAGAGACCTCAGTCAAAAATGAGCACGTGAAGTGAATTTAATTTCTAAGATGGAGAAAACACATTTACAACCCTGACAAAAGAGGACTGACCCTGACAAAACTCGATCTGTTCTAAGTTATGAATTAGAGGACACTAGTACACAACGCTTCATTGGAATTGTCATTTTCCTGTGTTAATATTTACATTTCCGTATGCATCTTGAGACCACCACAATTGTGCCTTCTGGTAATCGTGGGGAAAGACAACATTAGGATTCACATCAGATCTTCCCAACACACCCAGGATTCCAGTGCCACTGCCTATAGCCTTGGATACACAAAGGATCAGAACTGTGGCTTGGAGAGAACCTTTGTGGAGAAGGCACTGGCATTTTTACCACTGTGGTCTTCCCACGTCCCTAGTATTACTCAGCAAAATATGTACAGTACTGAAATCATCTGGGCCTAATACAACCCCTTTTAACATTGCTCTGCAACTTTGCTGGTTAAAGCAAATTAAAGGTTCCTAATTTTGCCAGGTTATTTATTTAAACTTTTATCCCACCCTTCCCTAAAGAAGGCTCAGGGTGGCTTACAAACAAACATACAACACACACATAAAATATTTAAAAGTCCATAAAACAGTAAGAAACAAGAACCACCCCCAAAACCCCCAACTCTCCCACAAACCCCACCTCCCATTTCTCACATCCAGTCTGCCCTCACAACTCTACCCCAAACCCACCCACCAACCCTGCATCCCCTATCCCTGCCTGCCAAACACCTTTACAAACAAAAAGGTCTTACACCGCCTCCAGAAGATGCTCGGGCTCAAGTGAACCTTTGGGGGAAGGGAGTTCCATAACATCAGGGCAGCAACCGAGAAAGCCTCCCTGCGAGCCCTTGTCATTTGAACAAGACTAGCAGGTGGTACCCAGAGGGAGGCGCTCCTGGCTGATCTCAGGGCCCTTAGAGGGGCATGGAAGGACAGGCCATCTCTCAGATATGTGGGGCCCAGACCATTTAGGGCTTTAAAAGGTCAAAACCAGCACCTTGACGTGTGTCCAGAAAGCTATAGGAAGCCAGAGCAGACTACGGAGCACCAATGTAATGTGCTTCAAGTGCCTCACGCCCAAAAGGAGGTAAGCCACCACATTCTGCACCAGCTTCCGAACAATCATCAAGGGCAGCCCCACGTAGAGAGCGTTGCAGTAGTCTACCTCAAGGTGATGAAAGCTTGGATGATAGTGGCCAGATCCAAATCAGAAAGAAAAGGCCGCAGCCTCCTCACCAGATGGAGTTGGTGAAAAGCGCTCCTGGCCACCACTGCAACCTGAGAATCCAGGTGCAGCAGAGGATCCAGAAGCAATCCAACGCTGCAAACCTGACTGACCAGAGGGGGATCTGTGCCATGGACCCCTCCCTGCCCTGTCCTTTAGGGCATGCCCTCATCTCCACTTCCTACTTCTGAGCTCCCTCTTTCAGTGCTCGACGGTAGGGACTGGATCCAAGGGCTAGATCCAAGAATGGGAGCGGGGCCAAATAAACAGATTTGCCCCATGGGCTAGGGTGATCTCCACCTCTGAACTATATTGTGTTTGAGTGTATAAAAACTAGGGTTGCCACCTATGCAAATGTTTAAGGAAGACTTATGAAAAATACATGTTGCAGGTCCTGCATTGGCATCTAAAGTGCCTGCAACATGTATTTTTCATAAGTCTTCCTTAAAAATTTGCATTGGTGGCAACCCTCATAGAAACCCTGGGGCTCAACATGCAAGTGCCCCATACTTGGCACTTGAAGCCGCCCCAAGCTACCTGTGGCAGGAGGGGCGGGGTAGTAAGATTTTAAAATAGATAAATAAAATAAATTGAAAGGATCAATTATTCCAGTTCTGATTTATGGTCTGGTCTTCAACTCAAACTAACCTAAAAACAGAGTAGCATAGAGGAGCGACTTCACAAGTCCCAGCTAACAGGAATCCAAAGAACTGCCACACCACCACCACAATTACAGGTCTTGAAAGATTTGCAGTGCCTTTAATTAAATGTTGATATGCATGGAGAGACTTATCTTCATTTTAATTCATACCACATTATAACTGAGTGTAGCACAGAGATTAAATTAAAACCATAAACATACATATTATATATATATATATATATATATATATATATATATATATATATATAAAAAAAACACAACATACTGACTTCAGACAGGCTGTAAGTTCGGTTTATATTCTCAACAGGGAAGAGATCTAATGGGACCTAGCTCCCTGGCCATGGAGCAGGGGTGCATGGAAAAGGAGCAGTCAGGGCCGGCTTTACAACAGGGCGGCCTGGGCGGTTGCCCCGGGCCCCGCTCTTTCTGAGGACCCCGCAGTGGCCTCTGATTTCACCAGGGCAGGTTGTGGGGCCACCACTCCCTCTCAGTGGGGTCCTGAACATGACCACCTTCGGGCACCGCAGAGGCTGCCCCCAAGGGGGAGGAACCACCAGGGGACCCGCATTTTATCTTCGCCCTGGGCCCTGCAAATCCTACAGCCGGCCCTGGGAGCAGTGAAAAGCTGCATGCAGAGTCGACCCTGTGTCTCAGAGATAAATGTATCAAGCTTTGGAAGGGAGAGGACAAAAGAAAGTGATTAACATTCAGAGTAGGAAAGGCCAAGCTCAGGTATCCGCAACCAAGGAATGAATCTCTGTCCTTTTCTTCCCAGTCACAGGAAGAAGAAGAAGAAGATAAAAGAATGCAGGGAAGGAGAGAAGTGGATGATAAATCTGTTGATCAACATGGAAGAGGATAATAATTCAAACAGCACAGAGAATCAACCATGTTAAAGTCCCTGCAAAATTAAATGCTTTAGAATTCCAGACACTTCAAATCAGCCAGCCCAGCCCCTCCACAGCCAAGAAGTGTCTGTGCATTAATCACTGCCTAGGAAACAAGAGGAATTCCACTAGATCAAATGATGTGGAAACTCAGCAGTGCCCAGGCCAGATAGCAGCATTTTATTTATTTATTTTGGTCCCTAAATAAAAAGCATAAAGTAAATCTCAGTCCACTGAAGCAAAGACTTTCTGCTGTATTTTACAGGACCTCGAGGAGAAGGCAAGAAAAGGGCTTGTTGCACAGTCCGCACATACAAGTGGTAACAGAAGCCAGATGATTGAAAAAGAATTTCACTTTGCAAATTCTGCTTCTGGAGAATTTTGTTTAAAGAATTGGAACCCCAGAGACTAGCATTTTCCTGGTCATAAGAAGCTTTATGATCAGCCAGAGAGAGACAGACACCACCTAAGGCAGCCAGATACTGCACCATGTTAGATCTGCAAGGATAAAATTCAGACAGACATGTAAACATCCATAGGCACAAAGCCTCCCTGGTTCATGGGTATTCCGTCTTAGCAAAGCACAAGGGAAACCCTAGTTCCATTAGTTACATGCAAAAAAACGATCAGTGCAAACAAGATGGTTAGAGGGACGCTGGGGTTGCATTCCGCTAAAATAGCTTACCTCCTTAAAGCATCTTCGAGCATCTGTTTCCTGTCATCGGCTGCGATCGGTTCCCTCCCTTGTTCCGTTCCAATCAAAACAGCTCATCGGAGGAGTCGTTCCCATCCATCTTTCAACCTCTCTGATATGACAGGTCAGCGACAGCAGTTTCCTCACCACGCCTGCTGTAAGCTGGTCTCCTGGTGAGAACGAAGATGCAGGAGGGAGGCTTTATTTCCACCCACCCTCTCTTACCCTGGCATCAAAATTAAATCCAGAGCCGTAATGACGTGGTTTGCGAGGAAGGAGTGTGTTTGACAATACCTTTATGACAAAAGGACAACTCCCTATGCGTTCCATGCGCCCTCTGGTGGCAGCGTGCCCCAGCAGCAGCAGGACACTGGGAAGCAGAAGCATCCCCGCAATTCTTACCTGCTCTCTCATGCTGCAGTGTGGGGGAAATGATGCAATCACTGAGCCATTTCTCTTACCACATTAACATAGATTAATCATCCATTTAATTTTCCAGCCACAATTTAGACATTTAATTTAAAAAAAATAAAAAATCATGAGAACCAAGTGTTCTGAAAAGTGATTTTCCACTTTGAGGAATATCTATGTCTGTCAGTGAACAGATTTGTAGCTTAGTCTCAGGGAGTATCATGCAAGATCCACGACCCAAATCGTTTAATACTGAGCAGGATTTAAAAAAAATCTGGGTGAACACAGTGGAAGGAACTATACTGCACTAATATTATTTATTATTATTAACAAACATTTATATAGCGCCAGCAGTGTACCTGGCACTTTACAAAGTAATAAAATAGACACGGTCCCTGCCCCTAGGGCTTACAATCTGAGAGACAGGAGCTGGGGGAAAGACTTAGGAAGGGGAACAGAGGGAGAGACAAGGGGTCTAACATTCATGAAGATGCGAAGTCTCAAGTGCACGTACTTGGCTTGGTTACGATGAGAATGACAGCAGGCAGGTCCATGTTGCAAGGATAAGCGTAAACCGATCGTAGGAATAGGTATAGGTATAGGAATAGTGGCTCAGCAGGATAAAGAGACAGAGCAGAGCGAAAGAGGTGAGTTTTAAGGAGAGATTTGAAGGTATGAAGGGAGGGGGCAAGGCGGATGTGGACAGGGAGGGAGTTCCAGGCAGCAAGTGAGAAGGGACGAAGGCACTTAGGGGAGCAGGAAAGGCATGGAAGGGTGAGAGAAGGGACAGAGGAATAGAAGGAAGGTGCTGGTTAGGTTGCAATGGCACTCCATAGAAGCTTTAATTTCTATGAGTACAGATCATGCATGTGCCAAGGTAACTGGGCATCCCACTTATTTATAAATACCAGTGGTATTTTATTTTATTTTTTTTAAATATCAGGCCTTTTTTTTGTACACATGTACTTGTGTGTACTTGGATACTTCTGAAAAACTACCATTAAATTTGGTCAAAATGGCAGTCGCGATTCAGATTTAGCCATTTAAATTTTGGAAAACAAAACTCAGTACAGAAAACCCTGCCCTCAGTAACAGATACATTTTCAGGCATGTTGATACGTTAAAGACCATCCCTAGAGGATGGGGTTTTCCCACCAGATTTAGAAATAGTATCAAAATATAGTTTTACTTAGAATGTCCAACACAGGACCTGGATCCAGGATGCCAGAATTCTATACTCAGCTGTACCGTGAACCCAAGCACCCTTGATATCGATTGGAAGGGAATTGCATCACCAAAAATACTACCCCCATAAAATACCCCAACTTTGAGGATTGCAGATTTGCAATATCTGAAGGGCATATCAGAGAACAGAACGGATTCAGACGGATGTTGAAAATGAACGGAGGTGCAGAGACTGAAGAATCTGGCAATGTTAAAATCATAAGTGCCATACTGGGTCAGGTCAATGGTTCATCCACTCTAGCTCAGAAATCCACATCCACCAAGCATGGGAGGAATTACAGTCAGGGTCACTACCCTGCAAATCTAAAAACTATGAGGGCAGAGCTTATGTGAGGCAGTCAGCATCCTCTGCCAATTTTACCCCAAAGTTACTCCCACTGACAGCGGCCAACTTTGGTTGCTTTAGAGAAGTGCACAACAGGTCAGAATGGAATAATCCATTTCCAGGGCTGGCCTTGCCACAGGGCAGCCTGCAGCAGCTGCTCCAGGCCCGCTCTTTCTGAAGGCCCCACAGTGGCATCCATTTTCAACAGGACAGGTTGTGGGGGCACCACTCCCCCTCAGTGGGGCCCCAACATTGACCCCCTTCTGGGCACTTCAGAGATTGCCCCCAAGGGGGAGAGCCACTAGGGCTCCTGCATTTTCTCTTCACTGTGGGCCCCACAAATCCTAAAGCCGGCCTTGTCCATTTCCTGTTATTCTATCCCAGCCCATGAGTCAGACGTCTCATCCACCATCTCTTAAAGTCTATGAGAGCTGGGACCGTAAGGATTGCAACCACTGACTTCAGTGGGACCTATATAAGAGGGAACATGAAGGAGGCATATATAATCATGAATAGTAGGCAGTGGAAACTGCCTTATCTGCACCTCTCTAATCCAGAGCCTTCCTCATTCCAGGCATGCTCCTCTCAACTCTCAAAACCCACTGCATCACTCACTTACCCAGACACATCTGTAATCCAGGCAAAGAGCACACTCCTTGTGATCTTCAGACAAGGGAGTGTGTGTGTCTATAACAGGGGTAGGGAACTTCAGGCCTGGAGGTTAAATGCACGCATCCAGTTTGTGTGTCCCCCCCCCGGATCCAGTTCTTACCCACAAGCACTGAAAGGCTGAGCTTAGGGTAAGGGAGTAGAGATGAGGGCATGTACAGGACAGGGGACAGATTCACGGCACAGACCCATGATCTGGACCCTCCCTTTTCTGAGAGCACCTACTCCCAAATTCTGTGTGGCCCCTGAGGCACGTGCTAATATTCAAAGTGACCCCTGGGAAAGAAACGTTTCTCCACTCCTGGTCTGCAGGCTAAATCAAAGCATTCAATACAGTAATACAAGAAAGAAACATCAGTTGAAATGAAAAACAACAAGTTTAAAACATATATTTTTCTCTCTTTACCCTCCACCAGGAATGCCTTTCCATGAAATGCCACAGAGGACAGGAGAATTTTAAGAGGTAATGAATTTCCACAGCCATAATGGAGATGATTAAAATAAATTAAGGGGATATAAGCCCTCTTGTTCCAGGGCAACTGACCGGGCTTCAGAAGACACTTCCATTGGAGACAGGCTGCTCCACAACTGCCCACCAGTATAGCCTCTCTCACACATTTTCTTCAGAAGCAACTGGTCCTGGCTACTGCCTGGTATGAGGTTTCCAGAGGAGATCAGCTATTGGTTCAATCAAGGTGTGGCAATTCCAACATTCACTGAAGTTCGACAATTTCACAGAATGATTTTAACTAGAAAAGCTCTAAACTCCCGAGTGAGCCACTTCCACCTAAACCATTCACTGGCTTCTTCCCAGGGCACTAGAACTGCAGCTCTAAAACCAGTGGACACTCTTTCCCTGGTTAGAATAGCACATATCAGTGGTGTTATCAGAGGTATCGCTACTCCCCCATTTGGGTGGCAAACACAGCAGACCATTAAGTCTGTTCATGCCCTGTTACACGTTTGCTGCCCAATTGTTCTTTGTTCACCAGCAGATGAATACAAGGAGTAGGGCCTTACCTGAAGCCACTGTTATGTCTGGGAACAGCAGCTATGGACAAAGCGCAGGGAAGGAAGTACAAGGAGGGAAGGGCCACTAGCCTGTAGCTGAGCCAGGGAGTGACACCAGCCAGTCCCCTGAAGCAACATCGGGGACATCAGGAGCATCAGCTGAAGGGGCCTGGGACCAGAGAGGGCACTCTGGTGCTGCCAACACTCCTGATGCTGTTTCTGATGCAGATGCTACTTCTGGGCTCAGCTCACACTAAGTACCCTCCTCTCAGGAAGCCAACTGAGTGTACCAGTAGCCACCCAACACTGTTACATGTGGCCACAGGCCACTAATGCATAACAGGGAACACAGAATGAATCCCTCGTGTTCCCTGCTATAGCTGGTAACCACCAGTGTGTCCTGGCAGCTAAGAGAAGGTTAGGTTAGGTCTTTCATGTTGATTATGAAGAGACTGGCACAGAACTGCAGAGCTCCTGGTTCCTCGGTGATGCTCTTACCTCACCTCTAACTGTAATTCTACATGACTTTAGATACCAGCTATTTCAATGATTCAGGAATTAGCTGCTACACTCTTTGTCAGGGGTAAAGAAACTTTTCCCTTCCAGGGGCCACGTTGAAAATCAGTACAAGCTCCAAGAGCCACAAAGAAGTTGGGGACGGGGGTGTGCTGTGGAAAAGAAGGGTCTAGACCATAGGTTTATGCCATGAATCTGTCCCCTAGCTTTGCATGCATGTTCTCTCTTTGCTCCCTTACCCTGAACTCAGGTTTCCAATGCTTTGGGGTAGGAACTGGAGCCAGAACCAGGAACTGGAAAGGGGCCAAATAAAAAAAAGCTAGCCAAGGGTCATATTTGGTCCCCAGGTCCAGGGCTGGTGCCACCATTAGGCAGCTCAGGCGGCCGCCTAGGGCACCATCATGAAGAGGGCAACTCTCCTGCTCCTGCTCGAGCTGTCCTGCTGCTGCCACCAGCAATAAGCTCTGTACTGGATGGCATGGGAGAGGCGCCCCCTTCAACTTGCTGCCCTAGGCAGCCTTGGCAATAAGCTCAGCACTGGATGGGGTGGGAGAGGTGCCCCCACCCCATTGATCTAGCTTCCTTTGCCATCTCTCCTGCTCCTGATCCAGCTGTTGCTGCCACTACGCCTACAAGTTGAAGGGAGTGCCTCTCCTGCCCTGATCCAGCTGCCACCGCCAGTAAACTCTGAGGCTGAGCCGGGGGCCAGGAGGCAGGGGGGAGCAGGGCTACCAACCCCTCAGTGCCTGAGAAGCAGGCTGTGCATATTGAGCACTAGGTGTGTGCACATGGGGGTTGTGTGTAACATGCACATGGGTTGCATGTGAGGTACACAATATGTGAACAGGTTGCACAAGGGGCGCATGTGACAAAAGGGGGTTTGTCACCTGTTTGCCTAGAGTGACAAAAATCCTTGCACCAGCCCTGCCCGGGTCTGCGATTCCCCATCCTTCTTCTTCATAGTTTACACTGTTCCTCCACCACTCTCTAAACACTTTGCAAAGGCCAGGGAACATCATTCTTCTTTAACAGATGGGAAAGAGGCAGAGATGCCCATGGTCACACAAAATTAATGAGGGTTTATTCTCATTTGCTTCAATTTCTTTACTTCCAACTCAGCAAGGTAAAGAGAGTCACTGCACCATGGTGCCTCTGTGCTATTTGCTTTTGTTGAGCAATTACTACAGGTAAGTGAAAGGTTTACTAAGATACATAACATTCAACTGCTGCTCAAGAAGCCTTTTGACAGGTTTCCTTCCCTTGCATGGTGTGACTGTGTTGCCTTCCTCTAGGACACAGCTGTGTTCTGCCATCAGTCCCAGGAGGCTTCTTCTCCAAAGCCAATGAAATCGGGTGCTTGCCTCCCAGGAGACATTTCAATATTTATGCTGAGAGCAGGCAACAAAATCCCTGATGTCAACAGCACAGAGAAAAAGAGTTGGAGGGGAATGTGTGAATGCAAGGGTATACAGAGAACAAAAGAAACACATGTGCAAAAGTATGCCCCAAAAAATTTCCCCACAGAATCAAAAGCTCCTAGGTATCACTGTGCTGTCTTCCTAGCCTACCCACAGGCCTTTCCCCAGGGCACCAGAATTTATTATTATTACAAGCTTTTATATAGCACCAGCGATGTACCTGGCACTTTACAGAGAATAAAATAGACACGGTCCCTGCCCAACAGTTTACAATCTAAAGACAGGGGGAGGGGAGACAGGGAAGGGGGAACAGAGGGAGAGAGAAGGGATGTGACATTCATGAGGATGCGAGAGCTCAGGTGCACGTTCTTGGCTTGGTTACAGTAAATTGGGAGTTTACAGATAGCAGGTTGGGGATAATGCTGGGTAGGGATGATTAGCAGGAGTTCGGAAGGGCAGAGCGGAAGAGGTGAGTTTTAAGGAGGGACTTGGAGGGTGGGGGCAAGGCAGACGAGGGCAGTGAGGGAGAAGGGACGAAAGCGGTTGGGGGAGCAGGGGAGGCGTGGGAGGGGATGGAAGAGGAGCCTAGTGCTCAAACAGGGGTCATCTCTAAAAGCAGTAGCTACTCATCCCCCAGAAAGACTAGTCATCTTACAGTGTATAGTGTAAGCCGAGTCAACATAGCCTAGCAAATAAAGTCTTGGAACCCTGGTCTCCCAGGTCTGAGTCCAAATCCACCTTAGCCATAAACTCACTGGGTGGCCTTGAGCGAGTCACTCTCTCATCTTAGCCTCAATTGCCCACCTGTAAAATGGAAATAATCATGACCGACTTCACAGGATCGTTGTTCAGGTGAATTAGATAATGGCAACAATTCCAACCCCCCTGCACATGGGATCTGCGTGTGGATCCTGTGTGGCACAATATCCCTGCAATGGACTTGCACGCGAGTTCTGCACACGTGCATGCATGTGGCTTGCGTGCAGCTTGTGTAGGGCAAGGGATCAGCCCCAGTGACTGTAAAACACTTTGAATACTGAAAGTGCTATAGAAATTATTAATACTATGTATCAGTGTGTCGTACAGCTCGGAGTAGGGGCTAGGTTAACCACTGCATCAAACGGGGGGGGAGTAGGGAAAAGCATTAACAAATACTAATAATTTTATTTCTAAAGCGTTCCCCTGCCAAATGGTGTGCGGAACACTTTACAGCATAACAAGACAAATACAAAACAATATAAAATCAATTTAAAACAGAACTCTATTAAAAAGAACTAAAAAGGTAAAAAGGGAGAACACACATTAAGGGGAACCAGCTCCTAAAAGCACCTGGAGAACAAACAGGTCTTCAGGTGCTTTTTAAAGGTGAAGAAGGAAGAAATGAGACAGACAAAAGGGAGGGAGCTCCAAACTGAGAGGCCTGCCCCAGCAAAGACCCGATTGCCTGCCAACAGAAGGCACGATGGCGCGATCCCCAGACAGCGGGTGGTTTCTGAATGCAGACAATCAACAGAGCGCAGTTCCAGGAGCAAGTCTGCTTGAATATAGCCCAGGCCCATACTGTTCAGGGCCCTAAAAACTAGCAATGCAATCTTAAATTCAATCCACTGCTCTACAAGCAGCCAATGCAGACAACACAGGGTGGGTGTATAATCACAGCTGTCTAAACCAGTTAGCAGCCATGCTGCTGCATTCTGAACAACAAGAACAGGTAATAGGAGAACCTAGTCCTACCACTTCAAAAATTAAAATTGAAAGGCCCAGTTTCTGCAGCATGAGAGATCTCCCCCCCCCCCCCCCAGCAGCACTTACAAAACACCTGGACATGCTTGCTACAGGCCACAATGCAAAACATCTTGACAGACTCAGAAGCAGCTGCAACAGGTTACACACTTTTAGAGACCCGAGCACTTCAGCTGCTAACACGGGGAAGAGCCTTGTGGCTTAAGCATAAAGGTCACATACTGCCGCTCAAGATCAGCGCACACAAGCATAACAGCCTGCCTGCTTCAGAAGATGTATAGCTTCATGCAGCTGCATTAGGGAGAAGAGCTCGAGGTCACACTTTGGAAAGATAGACACGTGACACTCTCAGACCACAGCAGCTTTCACAGGGGAGGGGGCAAACACTGCCTCCCTATCCCCAATTATCCCACATGACGGGCATGTTGACATCTGGGTGCATATACTAGGCTTTGTGCTCAGGCAATGCAAGGCCCGTTTGGCCAGGCTTTAAGCAGGCAGGAATAGGGTTTGGGGGTGGGAGTGGTTTTAATTGGAATTTTATATATTTTCATATTTACACTGATATGATGTTTTATGCTGTAAGCCTCTCTCTCTCTCCCTCAGTTATGTAATAGCTCTGACCAGAGACCAGTCCCACAGTGCATTTCACCTCTGCCATCCTACGTGCCTCTCATTGAGAGAAGGGCGAGATGAATAGGAAGAGGGGTTGCCTTGGGCTGCTTAAGCGTCCATGAAAATTACTGGACACTTGCCAGTAAGACGAGTTAATAATAATCAAACACCCTACCCTCCCACCCCCCCATTCTTGCAGCACAAGTTTGTCAGTCACGCCTGCCTCACCTGAGCAGCCACATCTGCATTTCCTCCCATCCGGCCTCCTAATCAGAGTGTAGGACTCCATAGCTGTGCCCAGTCAGCTCACCAGGGGCTGTAGAATAGCTAGAGGATACCCTGCTACCATGGTTTTATCTAAAGCTGGAACACATCTTCAGTTTGCAAATCGAAAAAGATAGATGCATTTCAGTCCGAGTTTAACCTAACACCTCCCCCCCCCCCCCAATGCAATATTTGCACACAGTACAGGTCACGTCTCCAAGTAATGTCTTCACTCTCTTCTTAGTAGATTACATAGCTATGGGCTAAATTAATACGGTGCTTTACTCTCCCTTTAGTTTATGAGACACACTTTGCCTGAACAGAAAGCACCTGAAATGCAATCTCAACAGGTGGATATAATCCCACTTCTACAGATGAGAGACAAATAGAGGAGAAGTAACCAACTCAAAAGCATGGTAAGCCAGCAGCAGAAGTATAATGATTCTACCTTTGACTAAAGCCATCCCTGCATAGGGGGAGAAGCTTAGAGAATAGAGCGGGGTATTGGACACTGGGGAGGAGTTTAGGTCGTCGCTGGGGGAGGGAAGGGGACATCAGTTTCCCCAGCCAACCCAATACTTTATTGCAGTAAAATCTAATGATGCACAGTATTTATTTACCAGCATGGATCAGTGGAGGCAGTAATTAACTCAGAAAAGGAAAGCACGTTCTTATCTTTACCATACAGGATGGATAACGCCAGCACCAGGGAAAAGTCCCACTGAAGTGAATGAGACTCACTCCCTTGCTAACTGCTAGGGTGCCGTATACGAATTGCTTGGAAGAAAATGAAATAACCCACAAGGTGGAATGCTAGTAGGCTACAGATCCCTGCACAGAGCTATTGTACTCACAGGCCACCTCACCACAGCAAAACATACAAAACAATAGCAAATTCTTACTAAGTATCAAGTTAATGATTATAAATCAGAGGGGAACAAAGCACAGTCCAAAAACAGATGCTTTCTGCTTCAATAGTCCCCAAAATAGGAAAAAAGATATTACCTCAAGTTTTCCAAGATTGTACAAGACTTCACAAAACAGCAAGAAAAACTGCACTGAACCTGAAAAAAAAAAAAAAATTGTGTAAGCAGTGGCATTGGGCTACAATGCAATCTGATACAATTATCAGATCAGGAATGCTCTGCAGTGAACAATGAACATTGGGGATCTAATCCCAAGTACCATATGTGATAGGTGGTTAACACCTGCCTTTGACAGAGATCGCATGATTATTAAAAATGCAAACCTCCAGGTGTTAAGAGTTTGGGAATTAGACTTCACAAGGCAATTTTGGTCTCTCTTCCCAGCAACTGGGAGCAGAACACCCCAGCCAAGAATAGCCTGGCTCCCAGCACTGGAAATTTGCTGGAGCAGGAGCATAGCAAGGCTATGAAGGGCGTGGACTCGGGTCCAAATTATTGGCCCTCTGAGGGCAAGGGGATAGGGTCTACAGGGTGTGGGGGCAGGGGGCGTGGTCTCAGGGGTGGTGGGGCAAGAGCCTCCACTTCAGTCTGCTGCTGCTCAAGATGTGAATGGATGGAGTGGCAACCCAAGAAATTTTGCTAGAGTATTAGAGTGTTGCAAAACCAATGCCTTTGTAGCCTGACTGCATGCTTATTGGGTTGTAACAGGCCAAAAAAATTACAAATGATTCCTGTACCTGAAAAGGCTGATATGGTCCATCCCCTTGCAGAGAGGCAGGAATAATTATGTTTAATCATCCCTGGCAGTTGTTTATCTTCTGAATTGTTTTTCAAAACTCTCAATGACAGGAAGTTCATAAACGTCATTAATAACTTGTTCCACTGACAACTGTTCCTATAGTTTGAACCTGTTCCTAATTATATATTCCTTCCTGCTAATTCAGCTCCTTGCTCCTTATTCGACTCTGCGTCTGAGAACAATCAGTCTCTATCCCCTTTATAAATTCAACAGATCTGAAAACTTATGTCCCCCTCAGGTCTCCTCATGTCCAGCGCCTTCAGGAGTGGATTGCAGGGGAGAAAATGGGGACCCTGAAAACAGCTCTGTAAGGGGACTGAGAATCCCCAAGTGTGTTTATTTTATTGATTTATTATTATTTATTATTATTATAAGCATTTATATAGCACCAGTGATGTACTTGGTGCTTTACAACCCCACCCCACCCCCCGATAGACATGGTCCCTGCCCGAGAGCTTACTCATCCCAATTGATACCCTGCCCTTTTGCTGCTACCCTCCCATTAGAAAGAGTGCAGAATTTATTCCTGAGATGGCTATTGGGGGTTCCAACAAGTGTCCCAGGGGCAGTCCTGAGAGCAGAGCTGGATACCCCCTCTATCGTTTCTCTTGTGAGGAAAGCATATGCCAATTACTGGCTGAGACTCATAACTTTGCAGGAGTCTGCTTCACCCTTGCAGTGCTTTAGGGAGGAGCTTCATGGCCCACGGCCATATCCTTGGCTGATACTTTTGGGCCACCTGCTTAGGGAAGCTGGATTCTCTTTTCAGTACTTCTATGGGAAATCTATTATTGCTATTAAGGCTGAGATTTTGCAACATATTCATGATATCTCCACTCAGGAAGATATCACTGAGTTGGGTTCATGGAAAGTGGCACCTCTTCTACATTCCTTTAAGACTCCAGTCTTTTTTGAACCTTATTTGGATGTTTTGACCAATCCCAAGCTGCGGCGAGCATATACGCTCCTTCGCTGGCATCGGGTCAAAACGGCGATGACTGACGGCAGGTATGATCGTATTCCTCAAGAGCAGAGATTGTACACCTGTCGTAAACAAGAAGTTGAGGATATCGAACACTTTTTGCTGAGGTGCCCTTATTTTGATGTTTTACGAGCAACTTGGTTATCTCCCTTAATATCTCTGGAATGTGGACTGGGGCAAAGTGACTGCTTCTGTTACGTAATGTCTCTTACTCACAAGGATGCTATAGTGGCCTTGGCTTCGTATACCTATTTGGCATCTAAGGAAAGACTCCTAATCCAAGCAAAACGCTCTAGAAGCTGGGTGCTCGATTAGGCCACCCAAGCATGGGTCTTTATGTGATAGTTGTGGGGTTGATCCCCAGGCTTTGGTATTAGTTTTGCTATAGTTTAGCTGTATGAGTTCACTGCTTGGGATATTGGAGTGTTAGATGGGGGTGGGGGTGAGGGGGAGATAGTGGATTATTCCTGTGCCAGATATTTCTGATTCCATACTGGCCCGTGTGGGATAATCCATAAGATCATATATTATATATTATTTATTTTGCTATGTTGATAATTTTATATTTTATACCCTCAACTGTATTATATTTTAGGGATTGAGGAGGTTTTCATTTGGCCCTTTTCAAGGAGCATATTATTATTGTATTTGTATTGCATTGTATGTTTGTTTGTCTTATGTTGGCCATGGGGTGAGCCAGTGCCGAATAAATAAATGAAATGATGATGATACCCTGTCCTTCCTATTAAGGCTCAGGGTGGCTTGCAACATATAAAAACCATCTATAAAAGCATATAAAATATCTGAAACCTTAACACCCCCCCAACCTCCCCTCCCCCAGCCCTGCCTGCCAGCCAAACACCTGGCCAGACAGAAAGGTCTTGCATCGCTTCTGGGAGATGAGCTGACTTGGCCTTAGATGAATCTCCAAGGGAAGAGAGTTCCATAATTGAGGAGCAGCCACTGAGAATGTCTCTCTGTGTGCCCTTCTAGAAACTTCATGGGCAGATGTTATCTGCAAGAGGATGCTCCCCACTGATCTCAGAGGCTGGCACAACAGAACACGAGGAAAGTCAGTCTTTCAGATACCTGGGCCCAAGTTGTTTAGGGTTTTATAGGTCAAATGAATTCTTTAGAGGGCTTTAGGGTTATGAAAATGGGCTTGGTCAATCTCTCTCTGCAACCTCTAGCTCATTAAAGTCAGCACTTTAAATGCCTGTTCCAAATCCCATCCAGCATCATTGGAACTCTTTCTTAAATGGAACTGCTGAATTGAGGAGTTAGGATGAGGGGGAAAACACAAACAGAGGAAGAGGCAAGGCAGATTCCTAGCTGGGCAGAAGACACTAGTGGTTTGATGCACACTTCCCCTACTCCACAGAGCAGCCATTGCTTCTGATAAGGGAGATAATATGGAATTTGAGTGAAATAAATCAATCTGACAACCCCCTTCCTAATGTACACAGAATTGTTCAGCCTTCCTGTGTATTCCTAGTAAGATAGTTGCTAGGAAGCCCACCAGTTGTTTACACTGCAGATACTTAAGTGGTTGTCATTCCTTTGTGTTGATCTCCTTGAAAATGAGTCATTCAGCAAGATTAGAGAGTTCTTGCCAATCAACATAAAACTAGCAGTCAGATTTACCTGGTTGAACTGGGCTTGATTTCCCACTGATAATTTCATACCAGCTCTCAGCCATTTCAAAGGATGCCCTGGGTGCAGAACCCAGATGTAGCGGAGCCCTTTAGGACTATACTAAGTGCTGGAGAGTCTCTGACTGCTGCTTTCAGCCTAGTTCAGCCATGCAACGAGGTGTCCTTATCAGCCTATAACCAAAGTAAGGTAGTGGGAGTAGGCTGGGGGCAGTAACCAGAAGGGTGAGATCTAGTGCTGTGCTTTCTATATGGATCCTCTGGCAGGATGGGGGTAAAAGGTTTCTGGGAGTATCTTCTTCTCACTCTGCAAGGTCAAGTCTTCCACCCCTCCGCTCATCCAGGTGTACCTGCTGACTGCCGTTTGCCCAGCCAGCACCTCAGTTACTTCCTGCAACAGCCCAGTGCCTCATACATAGACCAAGTCTGATCCAGCTAGAGTGCAAAATCTGCCAGTCTCCTCCCTGTCCCACTATGCCCCCATCCCTGGCCAGTATCTCTCACTCCCCCCCATGCACTCATCTGCTGCCAGGGTGGTTGGTGCAACAGTCAGAAATAGTGTTAACATACCTCCCCTTTAAAAGAGGACACAGGAAAAATACATGTTGCAGGGCTGCACTGGACCCAATGCAGTCCTGCATTATGTATTTTTCATAAGCATCCTCTTTTAAAGGGGAGGTATGGTAATCCTAGTCAGAAAAGATGGTGTTCTTGAGTCCTTTTCACAATTGGAACAACAGTGGCAGATACCAGGCAGCGCAATCAGAGCTGTGGACACAGCTAGGCTGCAAGCTCACACTTGCAAGGACAGCAGGAGAAAGGGAAAGTAGCACTTTCTTGATGGCGTTGTGCAAATTATGACAAAAATCTAATGAGCTGTAAAGAAATGCAGAGACACTATGAGTGATTTCAGACGTTATGTTTTCGGGATTCACCACAGTCAACCTCAGTCAAATGCGGGGGGTGGTGGTGGTGAAAGAACCATGCACGTCTGTTCACTCGCATCCAGATGTTCACCACAGTCAAACGCGGCCCGGGGTGAATCTAAACACGCTTCATGAGGTCGGGGCGGGAGGAGGTCCAGAGGTGTGGTGAATGTCCACCACGGCAGGGGTGAATGAAAAGTAACTTCTGAACGGAAACCCCTGGCCGTGGTGACCGGAAATGAACACAGGCCGTGGTGACGGCACGCAGCGTCGCTGCTAGGCAACCAACAACAAGCGGAACATGGAGGGAGATTTAACGGGCAGGAAGCAGCAGGGGAACGTGGCGGTGTAGGAGATGGAGAGGAGGGTGGAGGAAACTGAGCGGAGGATGGAGCGAGAGGGCGAGGAGGAGGAGGCAGCGCAGCAACAGCAGCAGCAGCAGCAACAGCAGGAGGGGGAACCCAGACCAGCGGGGGAAACTCAGCAGCCCACGGGGCCTCTGTCAGGCTCCGAGGTACGGAGCTGTGGGGGAAACCAAGGAGGGAGAAGGAAGGCCAGGATTACCAGGTCCCAGGGGACGGAACTGGGGAGAGGGAAACAAAGAGGGAGGAATCTAGGCCCAGGCACAGGGAGGGAAAGGGTGGCCCCAAGGCGACCCTCTGAAACCTCTCAGTCGCTCTCTTGCACCCGAGAGATTAGGTACTCAGCAGCATTACCAGGCACCCTGGGCTAAGAAGGTACGCGACTCATCATCGAGGTCAGGGTCCGGAGCCAAGGG
>QEPC01011791.1:1226105-1242305 GCA_003113815.1 Sphenodon punctatus
CTGCTTTGCCATGTGGTTTTGGTGTGTTTTTGTGGGTGGGCTTGCTGCTTTGCCATGTGGGTGGGTTAGATGTCATTACTGCTATTAAAGAACTCATTTTTAATTTTACTCGACCGGTTTTGTAACTTTATTTGGTCGCAGAATTTTCCATTTCGGGTCGCAGAATTTCAGATTTTTTTTTTCAGAAGAATCAGGGCCCTGGTTATGGAATCCTTCGCTTCGGCTATGTTGTGACTGGTGATAAATGCCGTGTGCATTGTGAGGTGCTGGGGCTCATCCCCTTTCCTGAGGGATGCCTACCATCCACACTGGGGGGCCTTGCAGAGTGGAGTCCCGCCGAGACAGCCTCTGCCCTGTGCAGGTGTGCCTTCCCGGGATATGCGACCTGCCTGAACGAGGGTGGCCCAGCCGTGTCCGTGTCCTACTTCATCAGCATGTAGGGTGCGCGTGTACTCCCATGCTCCCGCGGGGCTGCCTACTATTGTCTGCTGGAGCTGTTCCACCTCCCTGGCCTCCAGCTGCTGATTATGGCATGCCTCCCTCCTGTGGCCCGGAGCTGCGGCCCTGTCGGAGGTTTTCAGCCGCTCTGATGCGCAACTCGGAATGAGCTGTGCGGATCCCTTCAAGTCCTTCTACCTGATCTGCTTCCACATGGCTGCCCAGGGCTTCTGCCGGGGTCTGTGGCAATGGCCCTGCTATGTGCACCTGTTGACTTTACAGCCACCAGCATCCAATGGTAGCCCCGGCAGCAGCGTCTAGGGAGCGAAGGCCACTTCTGGCTGCCGTGTGCATCCTCTGCGCTTTCCTTCTGCCTGGGGCCTGTGTGTTGTGTCACCTTGTGGACTGCTGGACCCCGTGACCCGGCTCCGCACACCTATCGCCCTAGCTTTGCATCCTTCGCTCCGGGACCCTTTGAGTGGCATCCTGTGGACTGGTCGCTGGGAGCCCCACATCTCTGAGAGCTGCCTGCCCACCCTTGCGCCCAGCACTTCAGCACCTGGACCTGTTTGCCACTGCCTGGGGGGATGGGAATGCTCCCTCGCCTTGGTGGTTCCCCTCCCCTTCCTTCTTAGGGCTCGTGGCCCCCTTGTGGTGTCCCTGCTAGTTTATCCCCTTGCTCCGGCGTTGTATGCTTTATTGGTGGCCCATTGCGGCTTGTGCACACAATAAATGCCTGCTGTGCTTCACTGTGCCTGTGCTGCCTCCTTGCTCTTGTGGCTGCCTGGTTCCCCCTTCCACTTGCCCTTGTACCCCAGCCCCCTCTCCCCCTGGTGCTGGTCTGACCGTGCCGGTCCCCCCTCCTCCCGTGCACCCTGGCAGTCGGTGGTTTTCCTATGTGCCTCGGGTATGTGCCTCCCTCCGCCCCCCCTTGCTCCTCTCCCCTTTGTATTGTGGATGTGCAGCCTTGTGTGTGTGTGTCTTCTGTTTTTGAGGTGCATGCACCTTCTGTGTGGTCGCTATTTGGATGTGCGACCCGCGCTGCTTCACCCTCTGGCCCCTTCCTTCATGTTTCCCTTCGCTGGGTGGGGCCCTCCTCTGTATTTGGCTTCATTTGCCCTCCGGCATGTTTACATTTGCATGACTCCGTTGCATTGTGGGGCTCACCGCGGGTCTCGCCACCGCATCACTTCTGTTGGGTTCCCCCGGGCCGTGGTCTCTCTGGGTCCCCCCGGGCGGTGGTGCCACCCCTGTCGTGTGTTGGAGCCGCACGGCTCACTACGGCCCACGGTGACTCAATTGACACCGGGGTGGGATTCACTGTGGTGAATCTCACTACGTCACGTCTGAAATCACCCTATGTCAGACAAGGTCAAATACTTAGGTGCAGAAGGGAAATAGAACAACGGAAGGGATCAACAGAGAAAGGGGGAAATGCAGAGAAGGGAAAACAAGTATAAATCTACAGTGAGAACTGTATGGAATGACAGGAGGGGCGATGGGGGGTTGGGGAAGTGCGTGGACTGGAATGGAAAGAGACTGGGTGGAATGGCAGGGAAGAGACCATGGGAAACAGGCAGAATGGCAAGGTACTGACTGGAATGACAGGGAGGAAACCTTAAGACACAAGGTGAATGACAAGCTACTGGGTGGAATGATGAAAAAAGTTGGTGGAATGACAAGCAGGAGGCCAGAATGAATGGATTAAATGAGAAGGGAAGAGGTGGAATGATGAAAAGGTGACATGAGGAGCTGCTGAAATAACAGCGAGGAAGTACCATGGGGAAAGGGTGGAATGATGAGGGGGTCAGGGCAAAAAGGTGAGATGACATGATGGGGTGGAATTAGAGGATCCCATGCCTTTTGCCCGTGCAAGCAGGAGTCATCCACAGTCACAGCTTGCCTTGGATCTCTGGAATGTGCAGGAAAGAGACAAAGCCAAACCCGCACCCCCCACTTAAATGCAGGAACAGTCCTAGGTGTGGATACACTCCTTAATCCTGTTCCTAATCAAAGTTAACTAAAAAAAATCCACTCCTACACAGAAATAACATTCAACATAGGAGTCTGCATTGGTGTAACTGAGTCAGAATAAAGCCACCTGATTAAATCAATGCAGTTCTTCGTGTAGAAAAGACTATTTCACACACTAAACTTCTGCATAAGATCAGGTTGCAAGTGCATGTGTGCGCGGAGGGGAGGTGAAGAGGAGAAACAAGAGTGAATACTCAGTTTTACAGTTTATTAATTTAAAAAAAAAAAAATCCATCCAAAGAAACTTCTCAGACAGGAAAACTCAAGTTTTCATTTAATGTCGTTTGAAAAGAAGATCATGTGCCTATTCATAATGTCGAGTCTGAAAAGACAGTTTGGTTAAGGGCATTAATCAATTAAGAATATTGCACAACAGTTTAAATATACATCAGTTAGTTGTAACGCAGTTCACATTACAAGAGAGATACTCACAAAACCTATCCCCACCATACCCAACTAGTTTTATTTATGACTGGGAACACGTTTAAGCCTAAAACTGGTTAGAAAAAAATGTTTAGAATTTTTTTGAAAAACTGAACAAAATTTTAAATTTTGAATGAAGGTTGCAATGGAAAATTCCAAAGTCCAAGAATTTGCAGGTTTTGGATTCCAGTATGTGTATCTCTCTTTTGTGGGAGAGAATAGAAAGAGAAATTTAAAAAAATAAAATAAAATACATTTTTAAAGTTTTCCCCTAGGAAAAGTGTAAAAACAATGACATTCTCACAAAAAGTACTGGACAAAACTCAATTTTTCAGATAATGTTTCAGCTGGACGATTTCAGTCAGCTCCGTTTACAACAATGTCTTCTTTCCAGTTATATCTTTCACCTATCACCTTTTCTAACTTAGACACTTTTAAGGAAACAGGTTCATGGGTTTACATACCACCCATCTTTGAGCAGTCTGCCTTACAGTAGGCCAAATATTTATCTGGTGTCAAATGGCATAAATCCCATATCCTCCACCCATAGCACTCGGTCACCTTGCATTGCCTACAATGCACCACATGAAAACTTGCAGGGTCAAAATTAGTTTGCCCAACAGCAAATAAACTACAAACCTTGCACTAGAATAATGGATGATCCAGGTCACTTACTTCATACTATACAGAAGTGCTTGCTGCTTTTATAATCCATTTGATTATACCTTTAAAAAATGAAGACAAGGTAAAACTTGTGAGACTATAAATATCCTTGAAAATGAAGTTCTATTTTTATTTTTTAAAATGTAGAAGATGCAAGATGGTAGTTTGGTTTTTTTTTTTTTAAAAACACCACACCACCACCACCACCACCACCAATTTAAACCTCCGTCTTCATTGTGGGTCTCTATGACCATGAAGGCTGCTAAAAAAACCATGAAACTGTTTTGGCAAGCCTGAACAACTCCTCCCCCCATGTATTCCTCAAGAAGTGTGAGGTCAACTGTCCTGTGTTGTTTCATGTTCCTCCCCTCCTCATTTTTTAAAATGGAGGTTTTTATCATTTCATCATCCGGGGTACTTTCTGCCCCCAATGTAAGTCAATGGGAAAAATGAAAGCACTATACGACCTTTGCACTCGGGGTCTCTTTGACCCCTTGCACACATATTCTTAAAATGCATGCATCTTTTATATAAACGACACTTAACCCAGCACCTGCTCTCCTAATTAAAACCCTCAAGGAGGATGAAGGAAAAAATGTAGCACTTAGTTTGAGTTCACAAAGGTCATTGGTGGTGTGTTTAGGAAAATATAACCATAAACTGCTTTGTGGGATTACATTGACCCCCAGTGAAAAGTCAACTTGCCAACTTCTATTGTTCCTTATCTTTACACAGTAGTTAAGACCAATTTAGAGTGAACTCTTGACACTTTATTTTAATCACGGCAATTAGCAGCTTTGTGTTGGAACAATACCTATTCATTCTGCATCAGGGGTGTTGATGACCCCCTGCATTAACTGTGAGGTTTGGAGCTCACCTGAAAACAATGAAGTCCTGCAACTCTTTACACAGCAGTTAAGACCTATTTAGAGTGAACTCTTGACACTGTTTTTTTTTTATCACAGCCATTAGCAGCGTTAATCACAGCCATTAGCAGCTTTGTGTTGGAACAATACCTATTCATTCTGNGGGTCTTGGGGGGGGGGGGTTGTTTGATGACCCCTGCATTTACTGTGAAGTTTGGAGCTTACTTGAAAACAATGAAGCCCTGTATTTTCATAAATGTCCTCTTGGCATATCTGGCCATCCTTCTGTGAACTCAAGACTTTTGAGCTGGCTCCTCCTCTCCTTTTCTGGATTGGAGGGAGGTCAAGAATACCCCCTGTACCATTTTTGTTAGTTGTGCTGCTTTACATGAGGGGTCACGGTGACCCCCCAATACCATGGGGGGTTATTTATTTGTTTTTCAGTTGTTATACTAATAAACTGTCAATTTAAAAAAATCTGGAGTCCATTTCAAATCAATCGCATTCATTCTTTTTCAGCTATTTATTAATGGGGGTCAATTTGACCCCAAAATAGTTATTAGTCACTCAGTTATTCAGGCATGGGAGGGTTAAGATTCCTGGTATTTTGTGCATAAGACAAAAGCCACAGGGATTTCAGTAGTCGCATTCCACTGAAACATAATATTAAGAATAACCTTATTAAAATCTCCAAGGGAAGAGCAGGCAATATTTTACTTTGGTATCTGAATCTGCCTCTCATGCACTTTTGTGCTGCTGCTATAGCAGAGACTCAGTTGTCTGCAACTCGGCATTTGCTTGCATAAGCGAAGCTGCCTTTATTCCTAGCTCGAATACCAAATTAAAAATTTGTTTTGCAGCCCCCATGAGAGTGGGATAGCCACCATACAATGTCTTCCATGGTTTATATGGTTTATTGTATATCATTACTGGTGAGCTTTAAGACAATCTTTCTCTAAAAGGAAAAAAAAAAAAGTTACTCTACGTTTCCTTCAGTGGAGCAAGAGATTCCTGCTTTAAACAAGAATATAAAAATGTTAAGTACACTTATCCTCCAAGGTTAAACTATAGGACTATGCGGTATGACTTTTGAAGTTACCAAACATCAACAACTACCTCTTAAAGTGGTTGGGATCAATTACGTACACTTAGCACCGCAGAGGGACCTGGTAAAATAAAGTCACTTATTTAAGCGCCTAGCTTTGTCTAGAGATGGAGCTGAAGAGGTTCAGATGATCTCATCAACTATATCTGTGTCAGCTGATTAACTGAACATTGGCTTATTTTTGCTTGTCAAAGAGCCTTTACTCAGAGGTGCTAGGTTCTCTTAGGGGACTTGGGATAAAAATTCATACGAAATTGCTACCTCAATTCAGAAATTATTTAAATTCAGCAAAAATAATGATTTACCATAACAAGAAAAACAGCAGCTGCTCATGAAAACAGGTGAGCTTTGCAAACATACTTTGACAGACCCACTATTCTGGGTCAGAACAGAAAGAGTATCACACCCCCATGGGTCCCTCAAAGAGAGGGGCCTGCCAGCAGCTCTCTTTTAAACAGACAGGGCTCCAGATCAAGTGGCTCTATCACAGCTGCGGTGCTGCACACATGTACAGTTACAGACCATGTAGGGCTTCATAAGTCAGAACAAAAATACTCCATATCTTTTCACCTACAGCGTCAAAATATATGCACACGCCAAGACACTCTAGAACTCAAAACATTCAATCTTACCAGTTTTCCATTTTTGTGCAACTGCACAATCCCTACATAGGCTGGTACAATGGTGCCTCCCCATGTATATACAGGGGTCTCCATGGCATCCCTCGTCCAGGACACACCCATGTTATTCTCAGCTTTAATTAAATAGCCAGAGCTGTTTGGCAGGGCATTTCTTATTAAGCCATCCTCTAAGGGTAATGGGATGGGAACACTGCTGACAGATTCTTGGTCTGCAGGATCTTCCACCTTCTAGATGCAAGAGGAAAATACACAGTAAATAACATTGTTTGGATGGTCTCCCTCAGAGCAGGCACTGCAAGATCATATACTAAATAATAAAAACAAAAATAAATTACTGGAATACCAGACCAAGTGAACCCCCCTAAGAAAGCAGGAGTGGGGGTGGGGCGGTGAGGGGAGGGGAATCCTACACAGAGGCCAAGATCTACGACAGAGGATAATTTGTATTAAAGGGTGATTGCATTTTATAAGTGCTCAGAGTGATGTGTGTCCCCCCACGGTTGACCCAAGACACAACATTCCACTCACAGCAGCACCAATGCCAGGTGGAGAGACACTGCAGCTGCCACTAATCAATTATTAGTGCTAAACAGCTAATGGGTAGTAACACTGCCACCTATCAGCTATTTAGGGCTAAGGTACGCTAAAGGGCACTTTCTGCTACAAGTGCAGTACACCCCCAACCTACATCATTCTAGATTCTTACACATGCATCATGAAGATACTACAATTATTTTTAATGTCCCTCACAGGTACATGTGCCTCATGACAAAATGCTGAAACAACATGAAAGAGTACTATGGAATTCCAACCCAATTGTGCTATCATACAAGTTTCCCATCCCATTCTGTAGATGCTTTTCTCTCATGAGTGTGTAAGCTGAAGGGTAATGTTTTTCTTAGTTTTCAGATTACCAGGAATGACTCCCAGAACCCTTGATGATCCAAGGATTATAGTTGGCTTTTCATTTTCTAGCTCTTAAAAAGATCTGCACTTTCTGGTTTCCTAGCTCTGCTACTTTTGTATTCCTGTTGGTCAGTAATGAAGAAACTGATGTCAAAACAAATGACAGTAGCAGAGAAGTTATTGTCATGAACAAATGCCAGTGGCAGAGCAGGGCATGTTCTATTTTACATATTATATTTAATATTGAAAGCAAAAATATATGCAAGTTAAGCTGAAGTTCTTGTATGTTGTTGCTGATCACATTAATAATAAATATACTGGTCCCCACTAATAAAATAGGGGCCCAAGAGGGCACAGGCCCCATTTTCAGGTATGCAAGAGGATTATGCATACCTAAGTTGTGCGCTGAAGTACCATGTTAGACTTAAGTGGTGGGCGCCTACCGATTCTCTGTTCACTGTCAGAGGCATAATTTCCCATTATTTGCTCTCACTTGTGCATGTGGTGTTATCCACAAGAACCCAGGAAAGCGTCTCCCAGTGGTCTGACCCAGATGTGTTCTGCTTTCCCACATTATAGACAGCAGCCCACTGACAATGGTCAGCACAATGATGCTTCTTGCTGCAAAAGAGGATGTGGCACCCATGTCTTGTGAGGCACTTTGGCAAGCCACTTACATGTACACAACTGTCTTGCACACAACTCTCTTGCACACACGGCAAGCGCCCAGTGATGCAAGCGGTGAGGAAGGTTCTTTCAAACCTGCTATAGCAGCTTCTTTAGAGCTGCTATAGCAGGAAGGGACGGTAAATGCATTGAACTAAATAAATACCTCAAAACCTCCCGTTTCTTCCAAAATCACATGGAGTAGGCGTATATATTCAGTTGCTGCCTTCAGCGTGTCAACTTTACTAGGCTTTCGGTCTTTAGGAATCAATGGAACAATAGTCTTCAGCTTCGAAAAACCACTATTCAAGTTTTTTATCTATGAAAAATAAACAAACATTGAAAGTTGAACGTTGTTCATGACGACTGCCCAATCCCGAAAGTATGCCATCTGTACAAGCCCTGTTCATTTCCATGAGACTTGAGCCAGGGGACGGACTAGATGTTTTCAAATGAGCAAGGTGATTTGGGGGAGGGGAAGGAGTGAGCACCCACATAGGTGAACTGCGTGTGGAGCAATTCAAACAGGGTGGTTCCCAGTGTGGCTACTGTGGCCATGGAAGCAGTCCCCGTACATTGGGCTGGCTCCATACGGAGCACTCCAGATTTCTCAGCATGGCTCTGTGCATGGCCATGAGTGGCTGCTCTGTGGCTCACAGGAGCACGCATCCGGACACTCCACCTTCAGAAAGGTGGTCGGATCCATGTCTCCTGGGTGGCTAATTATGCAGGGTAGCATCTCATCTGAAACACCCACTGCCAATGTCTGTTAAATAGCAGAGGCCAAATTTTAACTCCAATTAATTTTGCACATTCTTCATTAAGGAATAGAGCCATCCTAGCTTATACTAAGGTCCCATTTATGAAAGGCTAGGTAATGATTAATAACTGCTTTTATCAATTGTTAAAGTTCAACAGATCAGCAAGATGATTCTGCCTATCTCAGACACCTACTGATAAGCCTAAACCACCCACTATTCATGTCTGTTACATGTCTATAACAAGAGAATCAGCAAATACCTCAAGAATAATCTAATTCAACTCTTCTCAGATGCAGGATGAATAATTTATTAACCCTTAAAGAACTATTTAATGTATGTAGACACCTTACTGTAAAGGGTGACTGACAATCTGTAACAACGTATGGGACAATGCTTAACCTATAAAGCTTGAGACAGGTAAGAAGGAGAAGACGACAACCAAAGTTATGATACAAATGAAAGTTCAGGGGTTGTCTGAACCAAATATCTTTTAGAAAATAAAAATACAACAGAAAGCCACGTACCTAAGGTAGGTAAAATGCAAAGTGACAATTCAGAGAGCTAACAAACAATCTGATGAACAGATAGTCAATAACAAAAGGCAAGAAAGTTATTTTAAGTCTATTAGAAACAAGAAGACTGAGATCACACACTGATCCCGTTACAGCAATTCCTTCGTACAAAGTCAAACTTATGCTTACTAGACATTTAGGTCATCATCGTGCAGGTATTTATTCAACTCAGTGAGACTGCTCATAGGCACACAAGTAAAACTACTCATCTGTGCAAGTGTTTGCAGAATCTTACCCTAATAAAGGCAATCACTATTGGCACATGACGACTTAAGTTCTGTTAAGAATGATAGGGCAAGTAAATACCAAGCAATGCTTTCCTGGAGACTGGACAAACTCAAAACATCAGTCCCGCCCCCCCCCCGCCATCCCATCCTACACAGACACACCATTTAAAGAAAAAGTTAAGTTTTATTTCCAAAGTGGCATTGATGTTTAAGCATTATCACTTTCCAGCTTACCTTTCTGGTCTTTTCTGTAGCAACGATTACAAATGTTCTCATTAAAGAAAACTTTCCTTGCACTCTCACCAAAAATAAAAACAAAATAATAATGTAAAACAGACCTATTCTCTGGCCCTGGGATCCACCATCACACCTCTTCTAGCAACCCTGAAGGACAAGCTTGGTGTTTAAAACCATGCTTCGGTTCAATACTACTTCTGATTGGTTTGGGAATATTTTACAAGATTTGGACATCACTTTGATAATAGATACAAACATGATCACCAAGGTAAGATTATAATTCACTCCAACATCCACCTTTTGACAGGGATTCCCTGCCCCACCCCTCCTTCATAGGATGCTTGTCCACGGTACAGGAGCGGGAGAAGCTTACGAGAGAGAAACTTACAGAGGGGAAACTTACATTTTGCTCCAAACGTGGGCATGGTGGGGTAAAAATGTCATCAGGTGATTCTTGCATTGGTTTCAATCATGGATGGCAGGGCTCAAAATCTAGCCCTATTAGCCATAATTGAAATCAACATGAGAATCGTCCAATGATGCTTTTACACCCCCATGCCCATGTTCAGAGCAAAACGAAGTTTCCCCGCCATATGTTTCTCTCTTGTAAGTTTCTCCCCACCCTCCTATAACATGGGCAAGCACTAGGGGTGGGAATATCGGTATCGGATAAATCCAATACACTCGATAATCAGGTATATCGGATGAATCCGATAATCACCAGTATCAGCATACCGGATTTTTAACATTGGGCGCTTTATCAGTTTTTTTACATTGCTGCCATTGAAGTGAATGGCCGCAATGTAAAAAAATGGTAAAGCGGCCAATGTTAAAAATCTGGTATGCAGATACCGGTAAATCCGATACCGGGGAGTCCGATACCGATAAATCCAGTATTCTCCGCAAGCACCCATGGTGATGGAACTGTGGGCTCTGTGGACTGCCAGGCCCTGGTTAAGTGTCCCTATTTTCCTCCCTTTAAATGGAGCGTGATAAGTTGAAAATAGTTGCATATCGTCTGCATGCTGCAGCTCCTCAATCACAGAGACTTCTCATTTATGCTGCTTCTTATACTGTCTAATCCTCCAGTATCCCCCTCCTCCACTTGTGACTAAGCTAAGCACGTGGATCTGCAACTTCTTGGGTTCTTGAATGGATGACCCTTGAGGTTCCTTCCAGCCAGGGGCACAGCTGGGCGGGAATGGGTACAGAAGACAGAATGGGCCCCCTGCTGGCACATTGCACTCCAGTGTATATATGCATTCTACATGAGTTTGGGCCCCACTGCGGCTGCACCTATTACAGCAATGCCTCTGCTTCCAACCCTAAAATTCTATGATCCCTGTTTCTCCCTATTTCCCTCTCCCTTGTCCATCCGCAGGGGCATAGCTAGGTGGGAATGGTTCCCCTGCTGAGGTACTCCACCCCAGTGTACATATGCATCTACATGCGAGTGGGCCTTGGTGTAGCTGCACCTATTATGGGTATGTACTTCCCATCCATTCTAGATTGTAAGCCCCATGAGGCAGGGAGACCTGTTTCTAATCAGGACTGTTCAGCACCAGGCATACTGCTGGTACTACATAAAAAATAATAATAATAATAATAATAAATAATCATTTATTATAATAATTTATTTAACACATTTATACCCCACCCCTCCTGCTAATACAGCCAAAGCCGCCTCACCAGATGTAACTGGTGAAATGCGCTCCTTGCCACAGTCCCCAACTGGGCATCTATAATAGCCCATAATAGTAATATTAATAAAATATTAGCCCCATCCATAAGAGTAATAATAATCCAGACGTGACAATTCAAATGTTATGCATTTTTGTCAACATGACTCTCGCCTGCTAAATGCATTTTACAAATCTACTGTATAGCTTTTTTATTTTTTCAATCAATGATATTGTGTGTGTGTGTGTCAAATGAGTCTAAAATTAAGTTTGCAGCGCTAGTTAAGTATAACTCAGTCAGATAAATGGTTGGCAAGACAGCTGCTAGGTAAGAGTGGCTCTGGCAAGTTTCCAGCTCTTAACCATTTTGAAGTTCACAGAGGTTATCTAGAATACATAGCACACCCTCCTAGCTCTCTGATAGGAGGATCATTCAACGCATGTTTATGGCCGATTCTCAATAACTTTCCCAGTAGAGATGGCCCAGAAGCACTGATCTCATTTCTGCCACTATCTCAGATATGGAACTTCCACCAGTTTAAAGAGCAGCTCAGTGCATGAAAGTGCTACAATAGCAAAGCTATAGGGCACAATCTGCTACTCATTGGCATCAGTGACAAAACTCCCATTGACTAATGGCAGAGCATTGTGCCCATAGCATATCTGAACAATAACTTGCAGAGGGTTGCATATAAAGTGTTAGAAAACACAAGGAAGGGGGGGAAATTAACTCCTTTTACTAATAATATCATTTTAAGTCAAAGGTAATACAGAGTGAATACATCCTCATCAGGTATAATTTGAAGTACGACGGAGCTACAATTTTTCACCTGAACCAACGCAAATTTGTCAGAATTTCAGAACTTAAATCCATGTCAGAATTTCACACACAAGACCACTTGGTAGCTCAGAGGGGCACAAACTCCATCAGGGGACAGGAAAGCCTTCCTTGTGTAAACCCTGCTGGCTGGGCTCAGTTTAAGATTTGCAAAACAAGTTTAGATTGAAATGAAACCTTCCAGGGACGTAGCTATCATAGGGACAGGCGGGACATTTGTCCCGGGGCCCACCGTGGCTGGGGGCCCATAGATCCACCTGGCCGCCCATCCCTATGTAGCTAAGCTGTGGGCAGCTGTGTCCCTTTAAAAACAAAAAAAGGAAATATTGTTGTTGTTTTTTAAATTGGGCCCGGCTGACAAAGGGGTGGTCCCCCCCGAGGGCCCGCCAGGCCCACACGCCGCCTCACTGCCTCACGCTTAACAAGCTCCGCCTCCCTGACACAATGTGCTGTGCGCGCCTGCGCTGCAATTCATTGCGCATGCATCTGGCACACACGAGGCAGGCACACAGAGCACGCGGGTGTGAACGGGGCGCTCAGTGAGTGATTGACAAGAGCGGCGCCGCTGTGGCGAGGCGAGCAGGACGGACCGGTCACCGGCACTTGCAGAGGCGCCACGGCGGCACTCGCACCTGCGAGCTGCAGCTGGCTGCTATTGTAGCCGCCTCTGCCTCTCCCCAGCACAAAGCATCAGTTCAAAGCACTGGGTTCCCTCCCTACAGCGGCGGTGGGGCTCTCCATGTCTGAGACGGAGGCGGATGGAGTGTGGTGTGGACGATGGGGGTAAGGTTTAAAGGGCGTTTGGGGGCGTCCCGCCTGGGTCCGGTGCTGGGGTGACACTGGCTGGCGGGGGGAAGGGAGGGCCGGGCCAGCACCAGCGCGAGCGTCAGGGACTCAGGACAGAGTGGGGGGAACGCCGGGTCACGGAGGGCTGGACGGGTCAGGTGGGTGGCTCTGCTGCAGGGGGTGGTTGAGAGAGAGAACTGAAGGGGAGCATAAATTGCATTCGTGCTGCCATCGGTCGGGCCAATCAACATGAACCCAGCTTTCCCCCTGCCCAAGGCAGGACAGTTCCCGGGAACTCCAACTCTCCTGCCTCGGGCAGGGGGAGAGCCGGGTTCCTGTTGATCGGCCCGACGGCAGCGCGAATGCAATCACCGCGGCAGCAGCTGGCCTGAGGATGAGGCACAGCAGGTAGGAAGGGGCTTTGCCCGGTGCCCCGGTGGCGGTATCTATCTCAGCCTCGTGGGAGGCAGCTGCATCTACTGCTGCTGGGGGATGAGGGGGGCAGGGCAGGGCTTTGATCTCATTCTCATCCAGCTGCCCCCCACCCAGATATCAGCCCTGCAGATCTGTCTCCCTCCCCTTCCTTCCAATCATGGACGGAGTGGAGAGTTGGGGGAAGAGGGCTTGGGCAAGCCCATGGCCACAGCCCAGCCACAGATTGTCTCCTCTGGAGTCGCAGCAACGCAGCAGGCTTTGGTGATGCGGCTACCCCAGGGGAAGTGCTTGGTGGATCTCCTACTGTGTAGGAACAAGGGGCCCGCCCAAGCGAAGGGGAGCAGCCCCTTGCTCTCCCTCAGGGGTGCAGATCCCACCCCCATAAGTGTTTGAGGACTCCTCCCCCCCATGTTACTGAATCTTCCCCCTGACCCATGTTACTGAATCCCCCCCATAGGGAGCCAGAATTTCCCCACTCGAAGTTCAGACATTAAAGAAAACTTCCTTCCCTAACCCTTTCCCCCTCTCCCTCCCCCCACATTTCCCCCTCTTCTCTCCCCACCCCAATGTAAAGAGCTGATCCTCAAGCTACCACTCTGTCTGCGCACACACACACCCCCCCGTGCCCTAAAACAGGTGGAGCACATCTCTCTGTGTATAGGGTGCAGAGAACAGTTCCCTTAATCTCTCTCACCCCCTCCCCCATAACACCAACTCAGGGAGGGACAAATACCCTCTGCCACCCTCTGCCATTTCTCCAAGTGGCACAGCTTTTGTTTGACTGACAGATAGGGTTGCCACCTAGGCAAATTTTTAAGGTATACTTATGAAAAATACAGGTTGCGGGGCCCTGCGCCAATGCAGGGCCTGCAATATGTATGAAACACTTCTGAATCAACACTATGAACACTTATGAAAAATACAAGTTGCAAGCCCCTGCATTGGCACCGTTTGTTGACTGTTTTATACAATAAGGACATTGAGGGACAGGGGGGTCTATGGTGATGGGCTGGGACGGGGGGCCCAAAGTCCATTTCTTGTCCCTGGGCCCATTCCAACCTAGCTACGCCCCTGAAACCTTCCAAAGCATGCCACCCACTTCCCACCCTCTGCCCATTTTCTAACCATAGCTCATCAGCCTATTTGCCATATTAAAGCAGAAGATGCTATAAAAAGGGGAGTTTACTATTAAATACCAATGAAGCAAGACCCTCCAGCCCCTTACCCTTTCCCTTTCTTTGGCATTAGCAGCCCGTCGTCTCCCCAAAACTTCTTCCAGGTTCTCTGTGGAGAAATAGTGACCCGAAGGCTGCCTCTTCATCCTGGTGATGGCTGCCATGAAGGGCAAAGGACCATACTGCTCACTCAGCACATTCTCCAGTAGCTCAGGTGGGGGGGTCACCAGCAGGGGCATCTACTGCTCTTCATCATCAGACACTGACTTGGCCATCTTCACCTCCTTGACACTTCAACGCAAATCAATTGACAGTCAAAAACAACACAGTAATAGAATCAATCACAGAGATGTGGACCCTCAGGCCCAGGGGCCAAATGTGGCCCATGGCTAGTGTTTATGTGACTCCTTTCCAGTTCCTGGATCCAGTTCCTCCTCCAAGCACTGAAAGACTCAGTTCAGGGAACAAGATCAGAGAGGAGGATATGTACAATGATACGGGGCAGATCTAGGATCGGGACCTTCCTCTTACTGAACACACCCCGTTAAGCACTGCAAAGCTGACTTTGATGCAGCCCTCAGAGCTTGTACCAACTTTCAAAATGGCCCCTGGGAGAGAAAGCTTCCCCATTCCTGGTGTAAGAGACCAGAGGAAGGGAGGACAGATAGGAATGAATGATACTGCTGCATTTGGAGTTGGGCATTTTGCATGCAAGGTAGTTTAATTGCTCACCTGCAATAGGAATGAGTAGGATAAAGGCCTCCCAAAGAGACATTACATTGTTGAGAGTAATAGGGGCTTAGTACTCTTCTAGGAGAAACCTAGAGAGCACAATGAGGTGCAACTGAAAACTCCTCAGGAAACACTCCTTTTAGCTGTTGTGAGGAATGCAGAAAGCAGATTATCCCCACGTATGGCAATGAGGGAGGTTGGAGCCTGCTCACCCGTGTCTGCACTGAAGTGCAGGAATGTTCTGGACCTTATTTGCTGGAAGGACAGGAAAAGGGTTTACCACCTTTAACCCCAAGATGATAGTGCCTTATGGGCAGCCAGAGCTAAATAAACTCCATACACTGCTGTCCCCTGAGGAGCCACAGCTGGGACTGCCTTAACGAGCCTCTCTCCTGCTTCAAGTGGGGTGTGTTAGCAGGCTGGTAGCAGCTAGTGATGTACAGTGCCTATGGGAAGGGGAGTTGCTGCTATAGCACAAGCAAGCACTTTCTCCTTAATTTTTGGCAGGAGCCTCAGAGGGAGAGTGCAAAAGCTGTAGCTGAGACCATGCCTGGCGTGCGCCAGTCTGGCAGGTAGCACAGGGCAAACACCGCTCCAATTCAATTTTGCTTGGGCTGCAATTGGCTAATTGTTCTCTGGTCTTGGGGTTCTCAGATCCTTAGACAAGGGCATCCCCCTTGCAGCTTGCCTGGCCTGGGGAAAACCAAACCCTCTGTAGAGAAATCTATTTGAACAGATGGGGGTATCTGATAGAAGCTCCAGCAAGCATAGGCAGTGGAAGCTCTGTTTCCATATCTTCACAATTGCAGCGGGAGGAAGTTTTGTGGAGAATGCGCCCCCCATGACTATGGTGGCATGAGGTCCATTTTTCAGGACAGCACTAGCTGTCCGGGATGGAAGGGGAACTGGACCATTGAAGCGTCCAGATTTCCCCTTCTATCTGAGTCTCACAGTCTGGCCTTGCCGGCTGCCCGCAACTGAGCTCTCTGCACTTCTGCCCAGAGTGGAAGTGCAGA
>QEPC01011791.1:1248225-1261391 GCA_003113815.1 Sphenodon punctatus
GTGAGGAGCCACTCGAAGAAGAACAGAAGGTTGCTACCTTGTAAACAAGGTTCTTTCAGATGGCTCTGAACATTCTCGCAAATACCCACCCTTCCAGCCGCGCATGGAATTATTTTCTTATATTTCTAGAAAGGGTTGAAAGGAACTGTCATTCAGAGGGGGAGGGTTCTTTTTATACTAGAGGAGCTTGAGACCGTCATGTGGTCTATTATTTGAATAGGATGAGCGTGCACAACCCAGTTGTGAGAATGTTGGGAGCCATCTCGAAGAACCTTCTTTACAAGGCAGCAACCTTCTGATCAGCAGTGGGCAGGAGCTGTTTGTAAACAAACAGCCTTATCTCTCAGCCCTGTCCCGCTGCTGCGCTACTAGGAGGCAGATGTGGTTGAGGGATGGGGACTGGAGCCAGGGAGGGGAGGAAGAATCACTTCCTGGGGGAGAAGCTGGCTGCAGCCCGCTGCCCTGCCAGGCAAGTGTGGGGCCCCAGCTGGCCGCGGGGCCATGTGCAACCGCACGTATGGCACATGCCTGGGGCCTACTGACTGCGGCCCTTCTGCTGCCCCCCACAAGATGTAGAAATCAGAGGCTTGCCCCAGGCGCATCCATGCTGGGAGTGGAATGACCACCCCCCAGACGGGAAGGACCACATACTGGCTCCATTCGTGCAGGACCTTTCACCCCATCCTCCTCCCAGGTGAGGGCAGGGGAAACCTGGGACGGCACCAGCATACGTGGGTGTTGGACCTCTCCGCTGAGACAGGTGGGGAGGTGGGAGTCCCAACTTTCTCTGCAGAGGGAGAATGCCCCACCACAGAGGACACAACATGAACCGGAGGAGGAACCACAGGAACTGGGGGACCAAGCCATGTGGGATTACATTCAAGCGCTTGAAAGGGAGCACCGGGCAATTGCGGGAGACCAGCATGGAGGGCAACCGGAACATCCTGCTGCAGACCCCTATGATGGAGAGCAGGCCATCCGAAATGATTGGGGGTATGGGAGGGTAGTCGTTGGGGAGGATTATTATTATTATATGGAGCCGGGGGAGCCTCATTGGATTCCCACTACGAGTGTGGTTTTGAGCCAGTCGATCATTGAACTGACCCACCCCCAGGGAGCCCAGAGCACAGTAGGGCTGGGATATGGAGCAGCAGGTGGTGCACCCCCACTATGATGAGATACAGGGTGTCTTGTCCCTGAGGGAAGAGTACGACGCTACCAGCTCCTTTGGTGGAATGGGGCGTGAGTGCAGGTGTCACCAGCATCCTCATCCCATGACCCTCACCAGGTGGGCATGCAGATGGCACTGTGCCTGCTGGCCTCCTGCCAGGCACCCAAAGTGGTGACCGGGCCAGCTGCCCTGGCCCTACAAGTGTGGGCCCAGCTGCAAGCAGTACCATGTACAATGGCCAAGGCCAGGTCCCGCCCACCGCCTGGGGAGGGTGGTGGTATTCCACGGTGTCCACTTCCATAGGAGAACACTTGTTACCTGCCATATGAGAAAAGATCTGGAGGGGGGGGGGAATACATTGACATATTTGCACTCCTGTTTAGTGATCCGATTGTGGACCCCACTGATCAGGAGAACAAAAAAGAAAAGGAGTGTTTCTGCCACCCCAAGGCGGACTGGAACTGGGCAAACTGGACAGCCGCCTACTCAATTTACCTAGGGGTGATGTTACAGGCATACCCCAAGCAGGCCACCAACATGTTTAAATACACTGATATTGTCAGGAGATCATATGGGGCTGGCCCTCCCCGAGTGTGGCTCTGGTATGATGAGGCCTTCTGCCATAGGGCGGCCTTTATACCTGGCCTCCGGTGGGACATCCATGCACAGGACCTGTGGCTAGATTGCATGACTGATGTGGCCAACACCCCGAAATCTGACAGCAGCCATGTCTTGGTGCACGGAGGGGTGGCCCCGGCAAATGAGCTTTTTCATCCTGATGGATGAAGGTTGGGGGCTCGAGTTTAATAGATCTGGAAAGTGCACACGGCAAGCCTGTAAATTTAGGCACGCCTGCACAAACTGCAGGGGTTACCACGTAGCATCTGCCTGCTTTAGGTCCAAACAACAGGGAGGCAAGGGATGGAACAACCAGGGTGGAGGGGCCGGAAAAGGTAACCAAAGCAGCGCGTCTGGTGCTTGCCCTTCAAAGGGCCCCAACTCTGGTTAGAGTTGACCGAGTGCAAAAGACACTAGCGGGATATCCCAACCAGGGGGAGGTGGATTACATAATAGAGGGTTTTAAAGAAGGATTCCATATCCCGGCTGGGCAAGTACAGGAGACCCACGTGGCTCCCAACTTAAAATTGGTAATTGTCATGGAACAGGTGGTCAGGGATAAGTTTGGGAAGGAGATTTGAGAAGGGCGGGTGGCTAAAATCCCACTTCCATCTATGGTAATATCCCCCCTGGGGGGGTGCCCAAGAAGGCGGCAGGTGAATTTCGTTTAATTCACCACTTCTTGTACCCCAGAGGACGATTGGTAACCGATGCCATCCCAAAGAAGCTTACATCTGTCCAGTACACCTCATTCGATGTAGCGGTTCAAAACGTCAGGAGCCGGGGGTCAGGAGCTTTCCTTGCCAAGTGTGACATAAAATCGGCATTTCGCCTGCTACCAGTACACCCCAATAGCTTTCACTTGCTGGGTTTTTATTTCAAAGGCCAATACTATTACAACTGGGCCATGCCCATGGACTGTTCGATTTCGTGCTCAGCCTTTGAGTGTTTTAGTTCCCTGATCGAATGGGTGTTTGGCAGCGAGCGAAAAGGGGGGGAGGTGACAAAATATTTGGATGATTTCCTCCTGATAGGGTACCCCGGGTCCCAAGAATGCACCGGGCTTATGGAGGCATTCCAGGAAATGGCCAGGGAAATAGGCATCCCACTCGCCCCTGAAAAAACGGAGGGGACGGCCACCACAATGACCTATCTCGGCATCAAACTTGACACTTTCCAATTGATGTCTCGCCTCCCAGAGGATAAATTGGATACCTTGAGGGCCAAGATAGGCGACTGCTTTGTGGCCCGCAAGGTTATGGTGTGCACTTTGCAGTTCCTTGTGGGCAGTCTCAACTTTGCATGCCATGTAGTGGCACCAGGCTGGGCATTCCTGTCCCACATGTATGCCAAGCTAGTGGGTAACCCCCTGCAACATCACCATATCAGAGTCACACAGAAAATGAGGAAGGACCTGAGGACATGGGAAGCCTTCCTAGCAGACTTCAATGGGGTCAGTTTCTGGAGGAAGCAGATGTTGATAAGAGGCGGAACTACAGGTCCATTCAGATGGGGCAGGCGGTTCAGGCTTCATGGTTTATTTTAGGGTCAGATGGTGCGCAGCCCCGTGACCAGCTGAATGGCCAGAGCTGGGCATCACAAAGGACCTCACGTTTCTGGAATTTCCCCCCGTTATCCTGGCAGTGAAGTTGTCGGCAGTGAAGTTTGCTAATCAGACGGTTTTATTCTGGTGTGATAACATGTTGTCAAGCTCCGAGGGTGGATTAACGTATTCACCAAAAATGTTTAAGATAAAATAATATATTTACCAATGTCACACCATGAACAAAAGTACAAGATTCTAAAACCAATGCATTGTACATCAAACTGCATTGCACTAATGGATGTGAGCTATATGCGTTCTACTATCTTTTGCAAAATAAACAAAAAATTGAGATTGGGTACATGTAAGCTGAATATGTAACACAATATATTATAGTCTCAGGAGACCACAATGAGGGCATCCCCCACAAGGAGAACATCCCCCGATGACCGCAGGGGGCGGTCCAGTGCCCAGGGGGTGAGGCGGTCTTGCAGATAGGCAGGGCCCAGACCGTTTAGGGCTTTATAGATTAAAACCAACACCTTGAATCAGGCTCAGAAGACTATCAGCAGCCAGTGCAGAGAACGGAGCACTGGTGTAATGTGCTCCCAATGGCCCAGTCCCACCAGGAGATGGGCCGGCACATTCTGCACTAGCTGCAGCTTCTGGGCCGTCACCATGGGTAGCTCCACGTAGAGTGCATTACCATAGTCTAGTCTAGAGGTGATGAAAGCATGAATGATGGTGGCCAGGTCAGAGTCCGACATGTACGGCCTAAGCCGACGTACCAGATGTAATTGACGAAAGGCACCCCTCGCCACAGCCTCCACCTGGACATCCACGCGGAGCTGTGCTTCGAGGAGTACCCCTAGACTCCGTACCTGGGGAACCAATGCAGGACAGACCCTACCAATGATGGGGGCCGTTAACTCCATCGCCTTCCCCACCAGCATCACCTCCGTCTTGTCGGGATTCAGCCTCAGTTGATTAGCCCTCATCCAGTCCCCCACAGCCGTCAGACATCGAGTAAGCATGGAGACTGTGGGGTCTGGGTCGGTTGAAAAAGAGAGGTATAGCTGAGTGTCATCAGCATACTGGTGACACCGTACCCCAAACCTGATCACCTCACCAAGAGGCTGCATGCATACGCTGAACAAGAGGGGGGACAACAACACGTGAGGTCTCAGTATGATGAAAAACACTCCCCAAGTACCCCAAGTAGGGTTCTCCCGGTCGGGAACGAGCAGAACCATTCAAGAACAGTCCCACCCACCCCTGCACATTCCTGCAGGCTCGCCACCAACATCAAAAGCAACTGACAGATCTAATAGGACCAACAGGGTCAAGCGGACCCGGTCCATCTCTCAGCGCAGATCATCCGCCAAGGCCGCAAGTGCAGTCTCCGTGCCATGATCCGGATGAAATCCCGACTGTGAGGGATAAAAAAAAATGATGCGGTCAAGATGCCCCTGCAACTGCTGAACCACCACCCGCTCAGTAACCTTCCCTAAAAAGGGAAGGTTAGAGACAGGTCGATAGCTGGCAATGTCAAGCGATGTCAATGTCAAGCGATGGTTTCTTGAGCAGAGGCCGCACCGCTGCCTCTTTGAGACCACCCAGCACTCTGCCCTCCCGAAGGGAATCATTGACTACCCCCGCCAGCAATGACCCCATTGTCCCAGCAAGATTTAATTAGCCAAGACGGGCATGGATCTAATTCACAAGAGGTAGCCCTAACAGCCCCAAGGGTCTCAACTGCATCAGCGAGTGTCACCGACTGAAATTGATCCCATAAAACTGGACAAGGCATGACTTCCATAACCTCTGGTTCTCCTAGTATAATAAGTGCAGCATCGAAATCATAGTGAATCTGAGCGATTTTATCCACAAAATAATTCACAAACCTATCACAGTGTGCTGTAGATCACTCCACTCTAGGGTGGAGGGAGGCCGGACTGACCAGGCCCCGCACCACCCGGAATAGCTCTGCTGGGCGCGATTTTGCAGATGCTATAAGAGCAGAGAAAAAAGCCCTCATAGCCAGTTGGTTGGCAAACAAGGCTTCTGGACCCTCCAACCCCTTTTTTATCTACTTGACAAAAATCCCAGTTTTTAAAGAGCAGGGCTTGTTGGTCTAGCGGTATATCTCTTGCTTGGGGAGGAAGAGGGCCTGGGTTCTAATTGCCTGAAGTGCTGCTGTTTTAGAATAGGAGGGGGAAATGCCTTACCTTTGGGGGAGTGGGAAATTGTTGTTCCTGGCTGTCAAAGGTTTACATCCATTCCTGTTCATGGGGCCCCAATCAGGGCATCCTCTGTATCCGCAGAGTGGAGCAACATTTTTCGAGACCTGTAACTCAGAGGTCAATGGATAAAACCATTCTTGGCTAGATGGTGTCTTTGAGAGCTACAAGATGCAAGGGCATGTAAGTCCTAGGGCAGGGACCATGTCTATTCCATTACTTTGTAAAGCACCAGGTACATTGCTGGTGCTATATAAATGCTTGCTAATACTACTAATAATAATAATCTAGAAGTATGATCCTTGCTTGGAGGACAAGAAGTCCTGGGTTCAAATCCTCTGCGGCACTGCTGCCGAGTAACAAGAAAAAAGGCCACGTGACGGTGCTTATGAGAACCATGTCAATGTCCCTGGTTTGAGTACGATATACTGCTATCGAGAGAGAAATAAAAGGGCCGTGTGACGGGTTTTGTGAGACCTAGGGAAGGGAGACCTAGGGAAGGGTGTGTCTATCTTGTTACTGACAAGCTAGCTGCTTCATTTGCCTCTCTTCCAAGGTTATCCCCCTACTTCTGTGGTGGGATATTATCATTTCAGGAATATAGGTTGGTTATATTTAATGTGTGTATTCCCCTGAATGGTTGAGGTTATTATGATGAGTCCTGCTGGGAGGCACTGATGGAGGTGATTGAAGCCACTAGAGAGCTGATCCCGGAGGCGGGAATGATTTTGGCTGGGGATTTCAACGCTCGTTTGGGCAAATCAGACATGGAGCTGTCCCAATATGGAGGTTTGTGGTTTGAGGAGGAGTATTCTCCCCTAGGGGATAGAAGCTCTAAAGATCTGGGGATTAATAAGAGTGGTATTTCCTTCAGTAGGCTGGTGGCTGATACAGGCCTCCTTATATTGAATGGTAGGACGGGAGATGATGTTCCCGGGGAATTTACTTTTATATCTTCTAGGATGCAGTGTTATTGATTTCATTGCAGTCTCCTTGGATCTGATTGATAGGGTAACAGGGTTCAAGGTGATCTATCAAGGTGGTAGCGACCATCTTCCCATCACTATGCGATTGGCTATGCCTGGCCTTAGGGCCATTGACAAAGTTTCTGCCCTGACCTCCGGGTGTACTCATGCAAAGGTTAGGATCAAATGGGATGCTAAGTTGGAAAAGCAGATGGGGAGGTTTGGATGGGATGAGATGGCGGTTAGCCAGAGTGGAGGCAGGGAATATCAATTCACTTTTAGAGGCATACCGCGCTATTATGGTCAATCTGGAACCCTGTTTATCCAAACAAGTGATAAGAGGGGGTGAGTCAGCTAAACCCTTGCAGTCTGGATTTAGGCCACAGAATAGGTGGTTCGATACGGAGTGCCTCAATTTGAGGAAGGAGGTGACTTTAGGCTTAATCCCACAGCCTATAATACCAAAACTTTAGTTCGGACCAGGGCTCTGTATAAAGGGGTACTTAAGAGTAAGAAGAAGGCTTACCAGGTAAAATAATGGGAGGAGGTGGAGCTGGTCGCAAAGGAAAAGAAACGGGAGCAATTTTGGCATCTAATTAGGGGTTTAGGTGCAACAAGAGGGGAAAATAAGGCAAGTCAAGTACCCAGGGAGGAGTAGGAGAAATATTTCTCAAGTATTTATGCACAGGACCCAGGTCGGTATGATATTCCAGTTTCCTTATCGTTACTTCCATCTTGGGGCCTGGTTCAGGTAATAGAAATCGAGGATCTGATCGATAGACTTAAAAGCGGTAAAGCCCCGGGGCCGGATTACATCCCGGCTGAACTTCTGAAAACCAATAGGACATGGTGGGTGCCAGTTTTGGCCAGGCTGTTTTCAGGTATCAATTAGGAGGGGAGGATGCCAGGGAGTTGGAAACAGGCAACGGTAGTCCCAATTTTTAAAAAGGGCTCCCCAGCAGAGGCCAAGAACTATAGACCCATTAGCCTCCTTAGTATTGTGGGGAAATTGTATGCTAGCTACCTGGCAAAAAAAATGGAGGATTGGATAAAGGTTAATAACATCCTGAGAGACAAACAGAATGGATTTCGAGAGGGGTGTTTAACAATTGACCACTGCCTGGTACTGGATCACCTGGTAAAGAAATACTATAGACAGGGTCTGTTTACAGCTTTCGTAGGTCTCGGTCAGCTTTTGACCTGGTTTCAAGGACTCACCTGTGGCAGAAGCTGGCGGCATCCACGATAGATAGGAGACTGCTTTTTTTTTATTAAGGGCCTGCACACTGATACATCTTTGAGGATCAGACTGGACCAGGAAGGTTCCCTATCGAGTTTGATTAGAACCGAACGGGGCGTGAAACAGGAGTGCGTGCTGGCCCCGACGCTTTTTAACTTGTATTTGAATGATGTGGGGGATGCAGTTTCTTCATCACAATTTCATCTGCCTAAACTGGGAGAGATTGAGGTGACAATATTACTATATGCCAACGATGCTGTCTTAATGTCCAGAACCAGGGTGGGGCTCTGTAGACAGTTGACAGTGTTTGCTTCTTATTGTAGACAAAACTCTCTGAAAATCAATTATAAGAATGCCAAGATTTTGGTCTTCTCGTCAAGGCGTAGGAGATATGGCGTTTGATCACTTAGATGATCATCAATTAGAGCAGGTCAAAATGTACAAATATTTGGGGTTAGTTTTCCAGGCCAATGGTACTTGGACTGCTCACGCCAATCTGGCAGCTAGACAAGCTGGCCTGATAGGGAGGTCTATAGCCCACTTCTTTAGAGCTAGAGGTGGCCACCTGGTTTCCCCGGCTCTGCATGTCTATAGGGTCAAATGTCTGCCCCAACTATTATATGGGGCCCAGATTTGGGCTGTCAGAAAGGCAAAGGAATTGGAGCCATTGCTAGCTACCTTCCTCAAATCCATCTTGGCTATTCCAACCAGTGCCCCCAGCAGTGTGTACGCCTAGAGTGTGGGTTTGTGGCCTTGGAGGCACAGGTGTGGATTACGGTATTTAATTACTGGCTCAGGCTCAACTTTGGCCTGGCTGCTCCATTGGCACTAAAGGTATTAACAGATCGCCATAGGAGTCCGTGGGTGGATGTGGTGTTGAGCAAACTGGGCACTATAGACCTCGCCCCAGACATTCTTGCACCTCTGGGGTATGTGGGAGTGAAGAGGCTGGTCAAACAGCGTGTTATGGTTATTGCCTTCCAGGAGGGTGTTGGAGAGGCTAGAGATAAAAATATATTAGATCTGTTTATGGGTTTGCCTGTCAGTCCCCTCTCGGCTGCACCATACCTGGAGTTTAATTTGCGTCTGGCCATGAGGAGATGTTATACACTGACCAGGCTGAATATTTTCCCCTCGGCCTTGACACTGGTCGTAGGGGGAACATCCCTCGTTCCAGGCGGTATTGTAGCTGTGCTCAGGACCGTATAGAAATGGTGGAGCATATTCTTTTAGAATGCAAGTTATATAACAGCCTTAGGGCCAGATTAATAGCCCCACTCTTAAGGGACTGCCCTGGGTGGACCCCTAGGGGCAGAGTGACCTACCTTCTTGCCGGAAGGGAGGAGGGTGTGACCAAACATGTGGCTGGGTTCCTGTTTGGCGTTATGAAATTTAAAGGTGTTAAGGGACAGCTTGGTCCCACTACCAGCTGATACAGGGGGCATGTAGACATTTGGTTGGTTTATACCGTATATACCCCTACACGGTTTAAAAGCTAGGGGGCTGGCGTAAGAGGATATTTGCCCCGTTCTTCATGGTTCTGGGAATTGATGATATTTTAGAGTAAGTCAGCTATTGTCGTGTTCGATAATGTCATGTGTTGTTATTGTGTTATGTATTGGTTGTTTTGTATGTGTGTACTTTGGTATTTGTGACTTGATATGGCTTCGGCCAATTCAATAAAATTATTATTATTATAATTCTAATTTGAAATTAAATTGTATCTCATTAACTGAATTGATACAATGGAGATGCATCTTTGGGACTGGAGGAGGAAGAGGATGTGGAATAACGAAGGCAGCAGGAAGTGACAGTGGAATGACAGGGAGGAGGCCATAGGGACTGAGTACAGCAGGAAGGAACTTGTTGGAATAATAGGAGGAATGCCATAAGAAATTGGTGAAAAGTCAATATTTTGGGTGATATAAGAGACTATGATGTCTGGGGGATGCAAAGCCCAATATTTTGGGTGATGTAAGACTATAGGTAATACTACTATAATGCTAATAAACACCATAACTACCCCCTTGTTGTTTTAGACTATTGCCCCGTTGTATATTAGGATACCTTCTCTCCTGGGTTTTCTTTTCTTTGAGGACGTGGGGGAGTTGTCATTTCACACACTCGTAGACGTATTTGCGATGAGTAATGATGGTTATTATAGTGGTCAGCAGTCTTGTGATTTTTGGGAAGGTGAGTGGGGTTATTGGGTAGCAGTAGAGGCCAGACTATGCAGTTGGAAACTAGTGAGTTAAACAGGGGAGAGGGGGGGCAGGGGCAGCTGAAGTCAGAACTTTTTTATCCTCTGAGAGTGAAGTGGTGGCTATTTGGTTGGGGGGGGGGGGCGTGCAAATAAGTAGTGGGATAGAGTAGGTGGTGATCCCAAATAAAATAGATTAATATGAAAGAACAGCACAACTGGTCCATCTAGTTGTTTCATGTTGGAATATTTACATGCTCTTAGTCACCTGTGCAGTGGGGGGATGCACTTGATCTGGTGCCACGGAATGGAGTTCTGGAATATATAAGCAAAAAAAGGAGAAATTATTTCCACATTGGAAGTAGAGTAACAATGTAATATTGGACAGGGAGGCCTTAACATACAATTCCCTGGTTTGTTAAAGTTTGCTTGATGTGAATCTGCCTTAACTAGGTTTTTTTAAACCATAGGCATTTTGTTTGTTTAATTATACTATAAACTTGCTTTAGATCTCTTCAAAAGAGATATGAACAGAGAAATACCACCACTACAACCTGTACAGATTTAAGACATTAGCATAGGGACATTAACATGTGAATGCTAGAAACATAGATCCTATTTACAAAGGAACAAGAACATACAGCTTGCTATTAGGGTATATCATTCAGCATAGCATGTACAACACTTGAACATGCTTCTAGACATTATAAAACACTGGTGCTGGACACAGCTGTGTTTCTAACCATTTATGCTGGTCTTTTTCAACAGCACTAAAGACAAACTACATGAATTTTGACAGCAGGTGAGTCTGTAAAAGAAAATGTATAAATAATCAATTCAAAAAGAAAGAAAGAGACAAACATTTTTATTTTTTTTATTTTTTTTAAATCCAGCCCATCCAAATTCCTCTATTAAGATGGAAATAAGAGGAATTAACCTCCAAAACACTTAACAAACCAGTCAAGCTTACCTCCCGATCTTTCATACCCTCATATCCCCTTGCTAGTATTATTTGCTTCAAAACCTATTAAAAAAAATCAGTACAAAATTATGTTTATATCCAACCTCCTCAGGGGATGGATAACAACAAACATGAAGGCGGGGGGGGGGGGAGCATAACCATAAATTATATATTGAATTATAAAAAGCAAGACTCCCCGTCTGCCAACAACCTCCACATTCCATGCTGATCCCCAGTTCTAACAGGCTTGACATCAAACCTCCATCTACAGCTTCAAACCTTTATATATACTAATGAGTGATAATTAGGCCCACCTGGGTAAACTGCATGATACTGACAATGATATCTCCCACATAAAAGGGGTCCGGTTAATTATTCAAATTAAGACCGACCTCCTGGAGGTACTAAGGTAGTTTCCAGCAGCCAGGATGGTATGAACTGACTTAGTGCCGAGATTGAGCTGGGATAGGGTAGACCATCCAAGAAAGGTAGATAAGGCCAGGAGAAACATTAACAGGGAAGTGGGAACATGGATAAATGGCAAAGGGGGGCTTTGCATGAAACGTATGGCAATAACGCATACGAAGCCTCAGCTCTATCAGACTGATGGAGTGCACTTGTCGCCGGAGGGTAACAAGTTATGCCTAGCTGTTTAGGCCCAGTTAACGGATCTGCTGATCCATTAGGCAGAGGTGGGGGGCTGGGACAGTCTGGGTAACCGGCTGCCCCTTGGTGGCAGGTGTCTAGTACTTGTAGCATGTTAGTAGGTAGAATAGCATTTCATTAGTTGAGTCATCTCCATAAGAGATGGGAAAGCGACACCTGGTGGGAACGCAGGGCGCAGCAATCACCGGGGTCACAGCCCTGGGAGGGGTGTCCCGCAGGGAGACCAAGGAGAAGCACAGTTCTCAATCTTGCGGACACCCATACTCCTTATTCCTGTCCAGAAGGACACTGTCCCCTTCAGCCACGGCCACAGTGCTGATCGAAGGAGAGATGTTTGTTATAAATGGGGCCTGGCACTGGAGGGCACATCCAGGGCAGAACTCTGCTTGTTTAGGGTTTGTATGTTTGACATTTGTGGTACTGGACCCAAATTGCCTAGGGCAATTACTCCACCTGCCTAGTTGATCTGATTAAAGAGTGTGGCCATTTAAAACCCAAATATGCCTCCTGTTTCATTCCGGGTGCATCAACAAACACTCATACGACAGAATGAAGAGTTCTGCTGATCCTGTATCTATCTATCTATCTATCTATCTGATCCTGCTACCCAAATCATGGAGCCTGCATAAAAGGTCTGAGGCACTTTCCTGGCATGAAAATGTATTTATTCCACATACAGAAGTGGATGGTTTTCTTCCAGTAGCATCAATGCAGCACTAGATGTCACCATTTTACCTGCAATCATGGATGAGGTTTTTGTAAAAATAAAAATAAAAAAATTCTCCCTCTTTTTGAAACAAAGTGAAATTATTTGTTTCACCTCAGGTCACGTTTTGACCTCCCCTACACTTCTGTAAAGACCAGGGCAAGTCCATGAAAACTCGTGTCAGATGATGTGACTTTATTAATTCTGAGGGAAACAAAGTGGTTGGAATGATTTATGATATCTTTTATTGGATCAACTGCTGAATTAAAGAGATCATTCAAACCGCTTTGAAGTTTGTCTCCCTCTCTGTCTCTTGGGACCAACACGGCAACCACACACTATCTGTTAACATGGGCTACTCATTTCAACTTTGTATGCCTCACTTTCCCCCGTTTTGAAATCCAGAGATGGAGTGTGGTCGAGATATTAAGGTTTAACCATGTTTAAAGTGTTTTCCGATCCTTGGATTAAAAAGTGCTATTGAGCAGTGCAATCTCCAGGGTATTTAGTGAATGAATGAATAATTTTTTTAATGGCTTAAGCCAAAAATATTTAGTGGTGGTACAAACCGTTAGCATTAGTATTAGTCCCATTCAGTCCAGTGGGACTCATGCAGGTTTTAAACGTGTGTCAATGCCAAATGAATCACATAGGTAATGCAAAACATTATGGCTGCAGTCATCAAACCACTTACATCAGAGTAATCCTATTGAAATCCATCATTATCAATGGGAATACTCCTCAGTAAGGCCGTTTCAGAACTGCAGTCCAAGATACAACTGGGCTTTTAAAGTTTGCATGAAGCTTCTCAATTGCTTTCTTTTTGTGTGTTATTTATTCCGCCCCCCCCCCCCCC
>QEPC01011791.1:1290106-1323307 GCA_003113815.1 Sphenodon punctatus
TGTCTCCCCCTCCTTGTCTTTTAGATTGTAAGCCACAGGTAGGGACCGCATCTGATTGTATGTTCTGTACAGCGCCAGGTTGCAACTGGCGCTTTATAAATGTTTAATAATAATAATAAATAATAATAAATACATTTCCAGCTGTAACATTTTTATATTCCATGTCTGCCAAACTACAGGACACGTTGATAAAGGGACCCAATTTTATAAGCAATTTATTTTGTCCCCTTTGACAATTATTCAGATATATCTAATAGCATGTGCTGCTATTAGATATATCTAATAGCAACGCATGCAGTGCCAGTCAGAGGCAGACCCTGGCATGGCAGGGGGAGGGAGGCTGTAGGAGGGAGGATGGGGAGCAACCCAGAAGACTGACAGACACATTCATTGACCAATGACTGCATGCTTCCAGCTTTACAGGACCAATTGGTAGTGGCTTTGAGGTGGACATAGGGGTTTGCCCTTAGGCGGACATAGAAGGGACATAACTGGGACTTTGGGGATAGCATCCCAGCAATCAGGAGACATAGTTTACACATCCAGACTGGCCAATTATCATCACAATCACATCCTGCAGTACTGTGACAGAGGACATAAGAGAATCTGTATTGGCTCTTTTCTAAACAGATGCTTCTGACTTCCCAGTAACAAGTGGGGGAGAGATATTGGCATGGTCTCAGCAAAGAATGAGAATATTTGGTTGACATTTCTGCTGGCCAATTGGCATCACAAACCAATCTTATACCACAGTGAAACGTAAGAGAATCCCTGGCATAGGCTCCTTCTCTGCATATGCTGTGCAGGCATATAAAATTGGGACCCTAGCACATCTTTCTGATATTTGGCAGAGATGATCCTGAAAGTGTGAGATACAGTCCTGCCAAATTTCATGTACACTGGTTGGACTACAAAAATGTTAATTCAGACATACATTTATAAGTGAATTGCTTACACCACCAGGACCCGTTATCGAATCCTTCTGAAAGTTGGCAGAGATAGTAAATATGGAAAGGGGTATAAACTTGCCAAGTTTCATATACATTAAATGTGAGGCAAAGAAGTTACAGCTAAGAATGTATATGAAGATTTTTGTAAAATAATATAATTCAACTGCTTATAAAATTTGATTCCTTTATCCAATCTCTTTGTAATTTGGTACACTTAATGCCTTCCATTGGAGGTACAATCCCTCCAAGCGTCAGCCAAATATAATGAAAAACAAAAACGTTACAGCCCAAAATTAGTTTTCCATTGAAACCAATAGAAAACAAAAGCAAAAACGAAAATGAAAATGTGATATTTATGAAAATGAAAAATGACATGGGTCCCTGGTGCACACCTCTATGGAACAGGTGGCTCAGGCTCATGGGCCTCCAGGTGCAGCTGCACTACATGTCCTTATTATAGACACACTTTTTGGTCCTAGAGCAGGAACTCCTTTCTCCATTCCATGCTACTCTTGGAACATTTCAGGCAAGGATCCCACATGGGCATTCCTCCATTCCTTTCACTCCGGGGCTTCTCTGTTGGTGGTGCTCCAAAACACCACCAGCAGAGCGGGCAGCGAAACCCTGGGGCAGCGGCTGGAGGCAGGGCTGCTGCTGCTACAGCCCCACTCAGCCGGGGGTTTCCCTGGCAATGGCATAGTGTTCCGTGGGTGCGGAGTACGGCGCGGGCAGGCCATGGGCCCTGACAGCCGCTGGGTCTGTTTAAAACAGACCCAGGTGTGGCTGCAAGTGGACAGATGCAGGGGTGCACCCCGGACTTGCTCTGGGGTTGTGCATCCCTGCGTCCGTGTGAAAATACCCATAGTGGGAAATACCAAAGTGAAGTAGTGAATGGGAGGAGGGCAGTGAAATGCAGGGGAATCACCAGATGTGTGAATGTATTGCAGCAGGGCAAGACAAACACAGATTAAGGAACAAGTGGTGATATTGCATGGGGGAAGGGTGTTGTGTGTATGACCACATGTGAGAAACCACAGTGTGGGGATCTTGTGACTATTGTCTAGGTATTGGTGGCTGCACTGATACTCAGCCATGCTTGATGCCTTTGCTCATGTTTGCACTACTGCATAGCATACAAAGGCTGGAAGGATCAGTGCATGGCCATATAAACAGAGATGGTCACATTGGGCAAGTATCCACAAATCACCACCTTATCAGAAAGCTCACCTGGGAGTAATTGAGTGTTAACCTCTTCCGGGAGACCCTTACAGCAGGATTGTGCTTGTATGTCTATCCCCATCTCTTGACCAAACCGGTATGCAGAGCTGGTTTGGAATGAAACATTCCTCTGATATTCTGTACTTGGGGTGAGTCTTGACTCCAGTTCACATTCTCACCTAACATCTAAATCTCATAAAGTAGCCAAATCAACAACAGGCCCTTAAATCGGTGTTTTCACATTAGCATCACTCTGTAGTTCACAGGAAATGAAATGACTGGTCCTACAGACAGTAATCCATTATCGGATGCATTTCTCATTTTGCAGACTTAATTAGCCAGCAGCTCTTCTCCCACCTGAGGGACCTATCTTTGCAGTCAGTTGCTCAGTTTCCTGTAATTAAGGAGAGAAGGTACAGACAGGCGCACAGCTTATCTTGTAAAAAGTTGACACTTTTAAATCTCTTTATTACAGGCATCAAATGTTTCCTCCAAGTATAGGGGTACACCTGCACCAGGCATAGAAACTTTTATATACGTTGGGGAGAAGAAAACAAATGTATGGACTAGCTTAGATGCCAGATTCTGAGGCCTCACACACAGCAAGTCTTCTAGAAAATCATGTATCGGTAAAGGAGAGGCAGTACTGGTGCAAGTCTCTTCCCCACAGCATCTCCTAAATGTCCTTTATATCTGGAGGAGCAAATGGGGTGGGAGAAGAGTGCAGCTACTTCCATATTGAGACACTCCTTCATGACCTGGGGAGATCTTGGGAACACAGTGGGTAATTTCAGACGTTACGGGATCACAGTCAATCACCCTGAATCACAGTGGATTCAGGGTGGTGGCTGTGATTGCGTGAATGTCTGTTTGAGCCCCGTCAGATGTTCACCAGGGTGAATTCCTGGTGGTGTTCAAAGCTAACCACGGTTCTGGAGAACTGTGGTTAGCTGGACCATGATCAGGAATGGGGCGAAAGTAACATCTGTTACCTCGACCCGTTCCTGACCGTGGTCCAGATCGCAGTACGGAATTGGGCGCAGCGGCCTGATTGGTCACTGCGCCCGCCCGTCTCCCCGCCCATCTCCATCGCGCCATGCAGCCCTGCCCCCTCCCCAATTCCCCTCCGCGATCAGGCCGGCACGTATAAAGGACGGCTGGTCTGATCACAGACCGGGATCCGAGACAGATCCCAGTCGGCCTGTCACGTCTAAAATTACCCAGTGAGAAGGACTTTTTCCATTTAGGGTGTCTTCTAATTACTTTTATATGGTTCTGATGAAGTGCTGAACAGTTGTGTTAAGAGACAGGCCCCTGCCATGAAGGGCTTACAATCTAGAGTGAACAAGGGAGAGAGGAACACGGGGAGAGACAGGGATCTATTCATGAAGCTGAGAAGTTACTGATGTATGTGTTTAGCTTAGTTACCAGGGAAGAGGGGAATCTTAAGAAAACTTCCAGAATCCAAAAGTGTACCCTACTAATGAGAATATATATACTAGGGACCATCAAACTCCCAGATTTTTCTGGAATTATCATACCTATCTCAAATTTGCAAACCTGTGTCTTGTGTAGGTCACAGTCTCTGCAATGACAGAATAATAAAGCTGTGCATCCACTTCTCCAACTGATCCAGATTGCACAAGGCTACTGGAAGGTATAGGCAGCATTGAGCAATTTGTTGACTATGGGTGATTTCAGACGTGACGAGATCACGCTGAACCACACTGAACCACGGTGAACCCCGCGGCGGGGCGAAAGGCCCCTGAACGTCTGCACAGCGTGCGCCAGATGTTGGCCACGCTGAATCTGCAGATGGGGTCAATTTGAACCACGCTTCCCGGGCTAGCCGGGGGAAGGTCCCGGGAAGCGTGGTCAAATGGACCGCGGGCCGTGGCGAACAAAAAGTAACGTCTGGCCGCGTGCCACGGGCCGGGATCCCCGGCGGGATCCCGGGCCGTGGCACGATCGGCCAGACGCGGCGGCCGCATTGGCCCCGCCGCCCGCCCGTCTCCTCGGAGGGCGGGCGGCGGGGTGCGTGGAGGGGGCGGGGCCGTGCGGCCGCACGTTGCGCCGCGCGGCCCCGGCCCCTCCCACTTTCCCCGCCGGGATCCCCCCGGCACGTCTGTTGGGCCGTGCAGGGGTGACCCCGGCGGGGAACGAAGACGTTCGTTACGGTACGGGGCCAAAGGGCCCCGTAACGTCTGAAAGTACCCTATGTACCTCAAACACCTGTACCCACAGTGTACTTGAAGATCATATGTGTACTCTGCTGTAACTGTCCTAGAATGTGACAGACACTGGGACACTTTTTGTGTCCCAGTGACTGCTGCTTGCAGGAGGGCGGGGTATAAATGTATTAAATAAATAAATAAATAAATAAATATTGTATGCGAAAGCAATTTCTTGGTATCCTCAGAAAATCCTAAGTCTGTTGAGCTATCTGCTTGCTTCCCCTGTGGGTTTGCTGAAGTTGGTGGAGTTTAGTGCCCTTTGGGAACTCTACTGTGGTAGCATTCCTGGTTGCTGATATCTATGTGCAGTTAGTCACGTTCTATACAGGGAGATAATCAATGCCTTTGCATCAACAAGAGACAGTAGTTGTCATTGGTTTAATGTAGCATCCCCCCTCTGTGCCACTGTAGAAAACCTGTTCTGAGTGCTGATGCTGGCTGGAGGTTACAGAGGCATGGGTATGTGGAAGCACGCTAAAAGTCGGTTGCTCTAACATCAGGAAGGGTTATTCCAGGCTGATGGGAAATGCATTGGTTTTGAAGCAAACCAGAGAGAACACTATAAATAGCAGTTGCCTGTTACTCCGAGAAAGCAAGGTGAGATGGAAAGTGGAAGGTGTTTAAAGTTACAGGAGTCATTTCTCGCAAGACAACAACTTGTTCATCCAGAATGGGGAACCTCTGGCCTGTGGGTCAAATGTGGCCCTGCCCCCCTTTAAATCTGCCTCAGCCAGAGAGTGCCTGCCATTTGTATGCCGTATGGCTATGAAGCTGCTCTGCCCTGAAAGATCTGTTATCCTGCCGCTGCTTTTAGCCTCCCGAAATGTCCCTGTTCCCACTATAGCCTCCCCGTGAGGTTGTCTATTTGTACTGTGTATTAGAGGGATATGTTGTGGGATACAAATATGTCTAGTCTTTGCATCGTATTTTATGGGGGTTTGTTGTGTGTGGGGAGAGTGGGAGGGATGGGTGTGTGGGACACGTTAGGCAGACTCCCTAGATGGGGGAGCAGTTGAGGGCAGGTTAAGCAGCTCTGCGGTACAGCCATGGTCCCTCTAGCCAAAACAGTATGCAGGGTTATCTAGCCAAACAATATGCAGACAAATGACATCAAGAAATATATCAAAAGATTAATGTTAGTTAAGTATTGTTCAGCCTCCTAACGTAAATAATAGTCAGTAGGCATTACAAAGCCAAATTTATCCCTGGTGTTGCTTTCCCTAGATTTTCCTTGGGGATGAATTTGGCTTGTACTACTCAGTGCCATCTCTGTCAATGACAGACACTTGGGAAGCTTTCTGTATCACATGATGACTGGGAAATAATATCATGTGAACCAGAAGGTGGTTCTTTCTGAGCATGTATTGTCTCTCTGGCTGTCTTGCTTGCACTTCTATTTTGAAATAACTTCTTAATGTGCATCCCCGCCTAAGTTTTATTAGAATTTTCTGGGTTTGTAGTTGTCCCAGAGATTCTTTTGCAGAGAGGCAGCATTCAGCATCTGAGGAGGGGAAATGAAGCTTCTGAATATTTTTGTTCTAACATTGTAGCTCTTCATGCCAGTTCAAATCTTCCCCAAAGTCGTCAGCCAAAGCATGTGACTTCAGTTCCTACTTTGGAGCCTGTTAGGCAGACAGCTGATGTGCCTGACTGCACAGTACTGTTTGGAACAAACTTGCACAGTAAATTACTCATCGGTCACTCTCAACTGTAGAGTCAGTGATCAGTTGGCTAAGAAGAGCAGTGCAAAATGTATAATTGTGCGATGAAGAGGCCATCACTTAAACCAGGGATGGAGGACCACTGGCCAAATTCAGACAATGGTTATCTTGTGTGTGTCCCCTTTCCAGTTCCTGAATCTCGACCATTGTTCTAGTCTCAACCCTCAAGCACTAAAAGAGTGAGCTCAGGGGAAGGGAGTGGAGATGAGGGGGGCCAGAAGGAGACAAGGATAGGGGACAGATCCATGGCATAGATCCCTCATGTGGAAATTTCCCATTCAGATCATACCCCATAAGCATCCTCCACTTCTATCTGACCTGTAGGTTTGTACTGACTTCTAGCATGGTCCACAGGAGTGAAACATTTTTCACTCCTGAGTTAAAGTATAGGCTAATGATTTCAGATTTGCTAAACAACATGGAGCATGCTAAGAAGATACAGCTTAAACTTTGAGTGAAGTTAGCATTGCAATATAATAATGGTAATTCACTCTTGAGTCTTTATGTAGAATCTGTTTCTTGTAGAGTCTGAACTACTCTGCAAGGGTAATATCATGAGTCTTATTTTAATAGGCTTATGGTACTCAAATTGGTCAGGGACTGAGATTTCTGACTGCCAGGGGATGGGAGTGGACCACAGAGAATGGATCACTCTATTTCTGGCCTGTTTGAGCATTTCTCTGAAGCAACCAAAAGATGGCCACTGTCTGAGCCCAAATGCTGGGCTAGATGGTCTGCCCATTATGGTGTTCTTACATTCTAATTTACAGCTAGGGAAACTGAGGCAAGGAGTGTGTCCTGGATTAGCTTAGTGTTACAACAAAGTATGCCTTGCCAACAAAGTTGGGAGCATGGAATCTCATTTCATGTTCTTGTTAGGGATGTGCGAACGTGGTTCAGATGTTCGGAGTTTGGTCCGAACTCGGTCTGTTCAGACGACTGAACAGAATGACCGAACCGAGCGTTCGAACGGCCGAACAGTTCGTAAAAGTTCGGATGAGTTCGGGGGCGGGAAAAACATGTCTGGAGGGGGGAGGCAGCTGAGGAGCAGACTTCCTGGCACCAGGGGTGGAGACCAGGGGTGGTTTCAGAGCCAAATGATACTAATACTATAAAAAAATAATAATAATCGAATTTGGTATTGATAGCGCTATTTTCGGATGTTCAGCCGAATTCGGCCAAACCGAACTCCGCCGAACCAAACAACCGAACCCGAACTCAGGTTTCGAACCGAACGACCAAACATCCGAACCGTGTTCTGTTCGCACATCCCTAGTTTTTGTCCGGATGACAGAAAAATAATACAGATATATCAGGTATTTCTATGCCAAAGCAGTTTACGTACTATAAAAATGTCTGAATTTTTCTAGTGACCGCCGTCTTGGAGGCTCTGTACAAATCTGAATAAAGGTAATCTTGTAACTAAGGTGTTTGCCTGTCCCTTATTTTAGGGGATCATCCCTTACTTTGCAGCCCCACAAGTCTACAGAGCATAATGGACTTTTCTTATTTACACAATAGATGTCCCTCATTCAGAACAGCTCAGCTCCACAATATTCCCATATTTTAAAAAATTTCATCTGGCAACCACACTTGCAACAATCCATCTTGTAGACAGAGAAATTGGGGGTCTGCTTTGGTGTTGGGCTCCCAAAACGTCAATAAGAAATGCAGATATGGTGCACCTCCTGAAAACCAGACAATAGGTACTTTGCTTAGGATTAAACAGGAAGACAGGTAGTGGGGAAAACAGCATTATGATCTCATAAGTGCCATATTGGGTCAGCCCAGCATCCTGTCTCGAACAGTGGCCAGCTGCAGTAGCTCGAGAGAAATGCAAGTCATGGAGATGTGACCCATCTTCTGCTAACCACTCCCAACTACTGGTAGCCAGGGTTTAAGCCCCAGCCAATAAGAGTTTATGGCTCCATCCTCTAAGAATTTATCTAGTTTCCATTTGAAGCTAGTTATGGTGCTGGTTTTCACTGTCTCCTCTGCCAAAGAGTTCCACAACTGCATTGTCCACTGAGTAAAGAAATACTATCTTTTGTTTGTCTTAAATCTGCTGCCATTTAACTTCAGAGAGTGTCCCCTTGTTTTCTTATTGTGAGAAAAGAGCAAACAATACTTCCCCCGCACCATTCATGATTTTATAAACATCTATCATATCCCCCTTATCTCCTCTTCTCCAAGTTAAACAGCCCTAACCTGTTGAGCCTCAAGTCGATACATCCCTTTTATCATCCTTGTTGCCCGTCTCGGAACTTCTTTCCAATTCTATAATATCTTTCCTGAGATAGGGCAACCAGAACTGCACATGGTATTCAAAGCGGGGTCGTACCAAAGATTGATACAGCAGCTTCATATTACCTTTTATTTTCCTTTTGCACTGATGCCTAGTATTTGGTTTGTCTTTTTGACTGCTGCCTGATGTCTTCAAGCAACTATCCACAATGACACCAAGATCCTTCTCCTGAGTGGTTACACCCGGATCAGAACTTAGCATCGCGTATGTAAAGTGAGGATTATTTTTCCCTATGTGCATCACCTTGCACTTATCAACATTGAATTTTGTTTGCCATTTTATTGCCCATTCACCTAGTCCATGCAAGATCTCTCTATAGATTCTCACAGTCTGCCTGGGTCTTAACTATTTTGAAGAATTTGGTGTCATCTGCAAATTGAGCCACTTCAATCTTTACCCCTCGCTCCTTGATGGTGGCAACCACCGTTTACTAAATGCTTTCAATGCATGAAGACACAGTCCCTGTTCTAAACTGATGAGTTTATAGTCCAAGAACTATCCTTCATAACCCCTGTCCTTATCAAGCAAAAATAATTTCTCTTCTTGCTAGAATACAGCCAGCAACACTACACAACAACAGAAGAGAACACCACAGGCAAGGAATTCTGCAACACTGCTAGGACTGCTACATCATCATTTTCTAGGGGGCCACAATCTAACCCACAAAAGTTTAGCTCCACTAATCTGGCTAAATTCAATGGGATTTCTAGAGAGCTTGAAAACCTCTCTTATGCTTCATCTGAAGCCAGGCAGCCCAATTTCTCTCACAGTAGAGCACTGACTGGGTCCCAGGTTGCTTTTTGCTTGTGCTACCACACTTTTGAGTCTTAAATATACTCTTGGGACCCCAGACAGCAACAAAGGTGTGGAAGGAATACCCATTTGAGATTGTGACACCCCCCTCCCCCCCTTTGGGAGACGGTGTGACATCCTCCTCCAACCTTGAATCATGACCCATAGGTTTGGGACCTCAGCAGTAGACTTCACAGGAGACTACTACTACTACAGCATGTTCTTTTGTTGTTGTTTTTAAAATAAAAAATTAGTTGGCACTGGCTTGATGTAGTATGACTGCCCCTCTTCTCCTAAATGCAGCTACTCTGACATCAGTGAAACTGAATGCATAGTACTGTGAGCATACCTCTCAGCCCCTGGCCTCTGAAAAGAGGGGCAGCTACACACAGAAAAAGGAACAAAATTTGCATAAATGTTGCAGGTACACATTTGCATAAGGTAATGCAAATTCATCATTTGCATAATATTTACATATTTAACTGGTATGCAGGGACCTGCTTTAGAACATGACACAGATCTGGGACACAGTAGAATGGATACTGGAGTGGCAGGGGGTTGCGGCTTGGAAGCCTGTGCAGTAGTTACCTGCGCCTTTCACCTGCCATTAGGGATCCAACATTTCTGAGGCAAGTGGGGAACCCTAGAGCTGGCTCTCTCTCCTTGGTGGCTTTGTTTACTTACTAGCTGTCGCTGATCACCCCTCACCAAGAGGGAGGGAGCAGTCCCTGAGCTGCAAGAGGCACTTGCCTCGGAGGCATTAAGCCCTGTGTGCGTGCTGCTGCACCCTCTCCACCTCATTCCGTTTGGCTTTGGGCTAGCTGGGATTGCAGCCCGATCTGCTTGGGCAGGAAGTGGGGGGGGGGGGGGGGGGGGCATCCCCTCCCGGACTCCAGCCGCTCAGCTGAGGCAGAGGCGCTCTGAGAGCGCGGAGTACAGCGCCACTCTTGGCCAGGCCAGGTTGCTGCAGCTGCACATCTGCCTGCACTGTGAGCTGGTGATGTGGTGTTCAGGGCCTCCTGGGGGCATGCACTCTACTCGGCAAGACCTCTCAAAACCGGGGCAATGGAAGACTGAGGCGGGGCAGGCGAGAGATCCCCATAAAATTGCTGAAATCCATGCTGTCCCGCTCAATCTGGGACACTTGAGGGGTATGACTCTGACCCAGAACCCCTAGCTGCACAATTTTCTAACTTTTGCTGAGATCCTTGCTTACAAGGAGTGACATCCTTTCCCTGCAGTACTCTGATTCTCTCACTCAAAAGTTATTTTTGCTAGTTGAACTTCAGAGGTCCTGGCACAAGGACATATATCTTCATGTGAAAAGTATTCTTTGTGTACGCTCATTGAGCTCCTTGTGTACAGGAGGCATGCAAGAACCATCTCAGTAACCCTAGTACAATCTAAATTCTAAAGCATGGTTCTGCTCATTTTGCCTGTGACCCCATTTTTGAGGCTTAGGTGTTCTCTGATCCCAGATAAGTAAAAGTATATTATTGATCATTTCTATAATACTTCCATTGCTCAGAATTCTTATCTAGTTTACTCTCACAGCAATCCTGTGAGGCAGGGTCTTATTATTTCCATTTTACAGATGAGGAACTGAGGCGGAGTGATAGTGGACATTTTTACACACATCTTAAAGTGCTGGTCTTTCAATCTTCTTGGTTTACAAGTCCACAAGTAAGTTCCTGGATGCATTCTTCACACACACACACACTGCCCTGAGGCAGCCTAAAGTAGCCACAGCTGTGGATGTGAGGGGCTGCCATGGAAACCAAGTGACCACAGCTGCCTGGAGCAAAGCAGTTTACCAGGAGAACTTTTTATGCACACACGTTCTGGGAGACACCCAGTTGTTACAGAATCCAGATTTGTAAAACCACAGAGATCAAGGACTTCTTAAATCTGTGAGAATATGCAGAAGTTCAAAGAGCCAGATGTTTAAGATCTGGGTGAGTGATTTAGACACACAGGAAGTTCAGGATGGAACAGCAGACATGCAGGAAAAACATGCGTGTAAAAATGCCCAATAACTTGCCCTGAACGCTATCTAGCAAGTTCAGGGCTAAGACATGATTTGAACCCTGGTCTCTAAGTGCACCACCTTATCTACTAGGCTATGTCAGAGCTCCTGAAAAAGCCCTCTGGGCAGTAGACTCCATGCAGATAGATGAGCTGGGAGATAGGTGACTGTGACATCAGCAGCAATGGAACCAATCAACACGTTCACAATGGTGTGACGGTTGTCTGGGACCAGCCTGTGTTGAGGACAGTCTGATGGGAGGCATCTGCAGCTGTGAGAACAGTTGCATGACCAAGGTATTGTGGTGGGTCCTATATGCATCACTGTAAAATTATCCTGTTATGTTTTATTTCCTTCTCCTGAAGCAGTCGGTCTTGGCCCTGGCCAGAAACAGGACCTGATAGGGATGGAAAACCGAAGGCCTTTGGGGACAAATGCAGCCTGTGGCCAGTTTTTATTTGGCCTTTTTCTAGTTCCTGGATCTGGCATCTGGATCCAGTTCCTATCCTCAGGCACTGAAAGACTGAGTTTGGGGTAAGGGAATAGAGCTGAGGATATGCACACAAGCATGGAGGACAGAACTATGATCTGGACCCTTCTCTTGCTGAGCACCCTCTTAAGCATCCCTGCCCCCAACTTCCATGTGGCCCTTGTACCAATTTTTCAAACTGACCCTTGGAAGGGAAAAGGTTCCTACTCCGGTGACAGATGGAGCATGCCACTCTGAATAGGCCCATCAGCTACTGTCGGCAAAGGAAGGAGTGTGATTCTGATACTCGGGGCAGAGAAATGGTTAATCCATGTAGTCATCAGTGAAGTGCTGTTTCACGATTAGAGGTTAGTCATGTTTCCAGGGCTGCACGTAAGCAGATTGACTAGCTGGATTGCCATTATGTAAGAGAGTGTCGAGTGCTGCATTACACATGGGTCATTTGTTTGTTGATTGGATTCCTTTTTATCTCACTTAGCTGGGGATAGCTTTCAAAATGGGAATTTAGGATTATTTGATGCGTGTGCAGTAGGATAACACATCAGACAAGACCCAGAAGCAGCCTTGGCATTCTTGAGCCCGATTCCTAACTCGTGTCAGTATAAATAGGAGTAAATCCACTGGAGATAATGGAGTTACACCAATGTAAAGCTAGTTGAATGTGAGATCTAGGGAAAAACTCGTTAAAACTAGAAACTTTCAAGTTTGTGGAACAGTTTGTCACTGGGCCTGATTTGGACATTATACTGGTGCAAATTGGTATTAACTGTGCTGAAGTAAATGAACAGCTCTTCCTAAAGTCCTGAGAGGGTGGGAGCAGGGTTGCAGGCCCAGGTGGTACAGCAGAGCCCTCTGAGACTCGCATATTGAAAGTTCTCAGTTGACAGGTCAACAGAATCGATGTCTTGTTGCTCTTGTTTTGCCCCCTATTACAGACAATAAGAAATTGTCTCTGTAAAGAGAAAAGAAACTTTCCTCACAAGAAACAGCTGGAAAGCTTGTCTCACAGTTATCTTCTCATACTGTCTGTCTTCAGACGAACGCTCTAACGCTGACAGTATTTAGAAAACCGGCATTATAGTCACATGGTTTTACTGTAACCAAGCCAAGAACGTGTACTTGAGCTCTCGCATCCTCATGAATGTCGCATCCCTTGTCTCTCTCTCTGTTTTCCCCTCCCCTGTCTCCCCTCCCCCTGTCTTTAGATTGTAAGCTCTCGAGCGGGGACCATGTCTATCTTATTCTTTGTAAGCGCCAGGTACATCGCTGGCGGTATATAAATGCTTAATAATAATAATAAGGTTTATGGGTGAAAAACTGGTGTAACTGAGCAAAGTTGGGTTTAGGACCAGAGCCTCATCTGGGATAATTCATCATAGGTATATAAACTTAACAGAGTGTATGCTGCGGGAGCCTTCATGCACACCTCCCCAAGTGGGAGACGCCAACATGGAGCACAACCTGTGTCAACCTCCCGCTATGCCCCAGTGGGGTGTGCTGTGTGAAAACCATTTGTGAGGACCACAAACATGCTTAGCAACAGTTTCTTGTTGCATCATCACACAAACCCTTTTCACACAGCATCTCCCCAGGGAATACATTGACATTATTATTATTATTATTATTATTATTATTAACAAACATTTATATAGCGCCAACAGTGTACCTGGCACTTTACAAAGTAATAAAATAGACACGGTCCCTGCCCCTAGGGCTTACAATCTGAGAGACAGGAGCTGGGGGAGAGACTTAGGAAGGGGAACAGAGGGAGAGACAAGGGGTCTAACATTCATGAAGATGCGAGGTCTCAAGTGCACGTACTTGGCTTGGTTACGATGAGAATGACAGCAGGCAGGTCCATGTTGCAAGGATAAGGGTAAACCGATCGTAGGTATAGGAATAGTGGCTCAGCAGGATAAAGAGTCAGACAGAGCAGAGCGAAAGAGGTGAGTTTTAAGGAGAGATTTGAAGGTATGAAGGGAGGGGGCAAGGCGGATGTGGACAGGGAGGGAGTTCCAGGCATGGGGGGCAGCAAGTGAGAAGGGACGAAGGCGCTTAGGGGAGCAGGGAAGGCGTGGAAGGGTGAGAGAAGGGACAGAGGAGGAGCGAAGTGCACGGGCTGGAGTATGGAGGGCGATAAGTGCAGAGAGGTAGGGGGGAGCAAGGTTGTGAAGAGCTTTATAGGTGAAGACTAGGAGCTTGTGCAGGATTCGTTCAGGAAGGGGAAGCCAGTGAAGCGAAGAGAGGAGGGGCTGCACATGGTCGAAGCGACTGGCGAGGTAGATGACCCTGGCAGCAGAGTTTTGGACAGAGATGAGGGGAGAAAGGTGAGACCGGGGAAGGCCAGTGAGAAGGAGGTTACAGTAATCGAGGCGAGAGATGACCAGAGCATGAACAAGAGTTTTGGCAGACGAGACAGAGAGAAAAGGGCGAATCTTAGCAATGTTATGGAGGGAGAAGCGACAGGATTTAGCAACAGAGTCAATGTAGGGTTTAAAAGAAAGGGCTGAGTCAAAGATGAAGCCTAGGCTACGGGCTTGGGGGACAGGCAGGATGGTGACTCCATCAATAGTTATTGACAGTGAGGAAGGAGAGGAAGGATGAGGGGGGAAGATAAGGAGTTCAGTTTTAGCCATGTTGAGTTTGAGTTGACGTTGAGACATCCAGGTAGAGATGTCAGAGAGACAGTTGATGAGACGAGCTTGAACAGAGGGAGAGAGAGAGGGAGTAGAGAGATAGAGTTGAGTGTCATCAGCATAGAGGTGGTATTGGAAGCCATGGGAGGCAATGAGTTTGCCTAAGGATGAGGTATAGATCGAGAAGAGGAGAGGGCCAAGAACAGAGCCTTGAGGAACACCAACTGAGAGGGGGAAGGAGGAGGAGGCGGAGTTGGAGAGAGACACATTAAAGGAGCGGTCAGAGAGGTAGGAGGAGAACCAGTTATGGACAGAGCCACAAAAGCCAAGGGAGTGAAGGGAATCCAGCAAGAGTGAGTGGTCAACAGTATCGAAGGCAGCAGAGAGATCAAGGAGGACAAGAATGGAATAGAGACGTTTAGATTTAGCCACCAGAAGATCGTTGGTGATCTTAGCGAGAGCAGTTTCAGTAGAATGAAGGGGGCGGAAGCCAGATTGGAGGGGGTCAAGGGAGGAGTTGGAGGATAGGAAGTCAAGGCAGCGGGAGTAGACAACACGTTCAAGCAGCTTGGAAGCAAAAGGAAGGAGTGAGACAGGACGATAGCTAGAAGGGTCAGAGGGGTCAAGAGTGGACTTTTTGAGAATAGGAGAGACTGTGGCATGTTTGAAGGCAGAAGGGAAAGAGCCAGTAGAGAGGGAGAGGTTGATGATGTGCAGGAAGGAAGGGGCGACAGTGGGAGTAATGGAGGTGAGGAGGCGGGAAGGAATGGGATCAAGGGGGCAAGTGGAAGGGTTGGAGGAGGAGAGCAGAGAGGAGATTTCCTTAAGGGAGGCAGGGGAGAAGGAGGACATGAGAGAAGGAGGGGGAGGAGGGAGAGGGGTGGGAGTGGGAAGAGAGGAGTGGGAAGCGATGTCGAGGCGGATCTTGTCTATCTTGGAGGTGAAGAAGGAGGCAAGATCCTGAGCAGAAAGGGAAGAAGGAGGGGGAGGACAGGGAGGCTTGAGGAGGGAGTCAAAGGTAGAGAACAGGCGGCGAGGGTCCCGAGAACAGGACTCAATGCGGGAGGCATAGTAGTGTTGTCTAGCAAGGGAGATAGCAGAAGTAAGGGTGGAGAGACAGAATTTGAAGTGAAGGAAGTCAGCGTGAGAATGGGATTTGCGCCAGAGTCGTTCAGCAGCACGAGTGCAAGAACGGAGGTGGCGGATACTAGGGGTGAGCCAAGGACGGGGGTTGTGGGAGAAGGCAGGGCGGGAAGAGAGAGGGGCATGGGAGTCAAGTGTGGAGGAGAGAGAGGCGTTGAGAGCAGAGACAGCGGAGTCAGGGGAGGAGGAAGAGAAGACTGTAGGAAGAAGGGGAGAGAGAGAGGAGGCAAAGTCCAGGGGATCAATAGCTTGAAGGTCACGGAAGGGGCGTAGAGAAGGGGAAGAGGAGGGGGGACAGTGGGAAATGTTGAAAGAGGCAAGGAAGTGGTCTGATATAGGATGAGGATCGAAGGAGAGATCAGCGACAGAGCAGTTTCTAGAGAGGACAAGATCAAGAGAATGGCCATTAGTATGGGTGGGGGAGTTGGTCCAAAGGTGGAGGTTGAAGGAGGAGGCTAGGGAGAGGAAGCGAGAGACTGAGGGCTGAGATGGGTCATCAACATGAATGTTGAAGTCACCAAGGATGAGAGTGGGGATATCAACAGAGAGGAAGAAAGTGAGCCAGGACTCAAAGTCAGAAAGAAAGGAAGAGAGAGGACCAGGGGGACGGTAGATGACAGCAACACGTAGATGGAGGGGGGAGTAGAGGCGCACGGAGTGAGCCTCAAAGGTATGGAAGGAGAGAGAGGGGGGAGGAGAAATTGGTTGGAACTGACAGGATTTAGCAAGAAGGAGGCCCACCCCACCACCCCGTCCTTCAGGGCGGGGTTGGTGAGAGAAGGAGAGACCCCCACAGGAGAGGGTAGCAGGCGTGACAGAGTCCGAGGGAGTGATCCAAGTTTCAGTAAGGGCAAGGAGCTGGAGGGAGCGAGAGAGGAAAAGATCATGGATATAGGGAGCTTTACTGATAGATGAGCGACAGTTCCAGAGGGAGCAGAAAAATGGTAGTTGATGAGGGGGGAGGCAAGGAATAGGGATAAGATTGGGAGAAGGGGAGCGTCGTGGTAGGCTAGAGACAGGAGGAATAGGGATAAGATTGGGAGAAGGGGAGCATCGAGGAAGGCTAGAGACAGGAGTGGAAGGGGAGCAATGAGAGAAAGTAGCCAAGGGAGCAAAGGATGTATGGGGGAGGTTAGAGAGTGGTGATCGGTTGGGGGGAGGAAGAAGCTGGGAGGAGAAAAGTAGAGGAAGAAAAAGATGGACAGGAAGAGGAGAAGGAGAGGAGGGAAAGAAAAGGCGAGAAAATAGGGCAGACATGTTAGTGAGTAAGATAGGAGGGGGAAGTACAGTAGAAAAGAAATGGAGAAAAGTACCTGTAAGGCGCGCGCCTTTAGGCCCGCTGGTCGGTGGAGCTTGGGGCGGCAGGAAGGCCAAGCCCCAGGAGAGTCGTGGTGTCCTCGAGCGATGACAGCCGAGGATGCTGGGAGCGTATGCAGACGAGCTGCAACCTCACCAGTCCTTGGCCCGCTGGTCGGCGGAGCTTGGGGCGGCAGGAAGGCCAAGCCCCAGGAGAGTCGTGGTGTCCTTGAGCGATTACAGCCGAGGATGCTGGGAGCGTATGCAGACGAGCTGCAACCTCACCAGTCCTTGGCCCGCTGGTCGGCGGAGCTTGGGGCGGCAGGAAGGCCAAGCCCCAGGAGAGTCGGGGTGGTTCTCGAGCGATGACAGCCGAGGATGCCGAGGATGCTGGGAGCGTATGCAGACGAGCTGCAACCTCACCATGGAGGTTGTGTTCCCTGTTGACCTCTCCCATTCAGGGAGTGCTTTGTGAATGCCCTCTCTCCCAACCCCGGCTATATACCAGCCGAGGAAATGGTCCCCCCTCTCCAACAATTTGTAAGGTAAATTGAGTTTATTTACACAACAATTTTAGGGTGAGCAATGGAACAAACCCACATTCTGAGCGTTATGTGAAATCCTGGCTGTTTCCTGTGCTCCTTGATGGTCTCTTATTATCTGCTGCTTGATACAAAGAAGGAATGGGCCATTGAAATGCAGGGAAATGAGTAGTAGCTGCGTGAACACATTGCTATGGGGCAAAGCAAATGCGGATTAAAGTTTGCAAGGGAGAAGAATGTTGTGTGAGTGAGCCCTCAGGCACAACAGAGCGTAGTCTAAATCTGAATCCACTTCATAGAAGTCAAATTTACACCTGTATAAATGAGGTTAGAATTCTGAGGGCCAGCTCTGCAGGTGTAAATAAATGATCCTAACTCCACGGACTGCTTCAGCCTGTTCATTGAGGGTCTCTGACGTGAGACCAGTCATCCAACTGCTTGGTCCTTCATTTAAACAGAAAAGCCAGCAGGGTATGCAGAGCCAAACTGGCCCTGAGTGCCCTGCTCTAATGGACCAAGCAGTCAGATGAGTGGTCCCACCTCGGACCCTCAATGAATCTCCTAAGGCAACAACTATCCCAGGTGAGCAGATCTTGCCAAAGGATATAAAACACAGCCTACTGTGTGTGGTGGCAGCTGCTAGTCAGCAGCAGACTGACAAACGTCACTTCCAGCCACTGCTCTCTCTTTAATACATGCTTTCTGCCAGCTAGAGAAAGTATCTGCACAAAGTCACCTTAGACTGGAAGTAGGGAAACTTTCCCTCCCAAAGGTTGCTTTGAAAATTAGTACAAGTTCCATAGGCCACAGAAGAGTTGGGGATAGGGGTGTTTAAGAGGTGTGCTCAGCAGGGTGGAGGGGGGAATCCAGAGCATGGATTTGTGCCATGAATCTAGCCTCTATCGTTGAGTGTGCAGCATGCCCTCAACTTCACTCCCTTCCCTCTAGGCTCACTCTTTCAGTGCTTGAGTGTAGGTATGGATTTCAGGGGCCAAATCCATGAATTAGAAAGAGGCCATGTTTGACCCATAGACTGCAGATTCTCTACCCTGACATAGTCAAGTGTCACATCATGGCAGCCAGTTTAAAATGGCCAAGTTCTCTGTCCCCAGAGGGGAATCTTGACACTAAAGTTTTCTTTTAGAAGGCACTGCACCGTCTTTTCACACTCTGGACTGCATCCTCAGTTGGTGTAAATTGGATGAGGATTTGGCCTATTATGCGTTCACAGTAAGGCCCTCTGGCTTAATAGTTTGCGCTATTTCTTGAAGTAGACATTTTTATGAGATTCAAGTTTATGGAGATAAAGGTGATTTGTATCTTGATACTGGAATGTTTCCCCCTAGATAGAGGATTTGATTAAGGGCTAAATCTTATGTTAAGGCTTCTGGGTTATCTTCGCTAACAACTCTATTCTGATAACTCCTGATCCACAGGGGAAGCCAGCATAAGCTGCCCTTACCCCAAGATCTGGGTTTTGTGTGAACGTTTGTATTGTGTGGTGAATAAAGAGTAACTGTATTAGCTGATTGGAATTGGGCCTTATCTGTACCTAGACTAATCCTATGTTTGATTTGTAACTGAACGGAAGGTTTGTGAATGATGCTGCTTCTTGGCTTTCTTTGAGAAGGCACTGTACATCTTTTCTCTAGAGGTGTGCACCAGGGACCCATGTTGTTTTTAGTTTTTGTTTTTGTTTTTCGTTATTTAAATCTGTTGTTTTCGTTTCAAAAATATCAAAATTTCATTTTCGGTTTTGCTTTTTGTGTTCAATTTCCTTTGGTTTCAATGGAAAACACATTTTTGACTGTAACATTTTTGTTTTTCATTATATTTGGATGGAACTTGGGGAGAATGTACCTCAAATGGAAGGCATTACGTGTTCCAAATTTCAGAAAGATTGGATACAGGAATCAGATTTTATATGCAGTTGAATTATGCTATTTTGCAAAAATCTGCATATACATTCCTGGCTGTATCTTCTTTTCCGCCCCCCATCTAATGTGGATGAAAATTGGCAAGTTTATACCCCTCCCCACATTTACTATCTATGCCAACTTTCAGAAGGATTGGATTAAAGGGTTCTGGTGGTATACGCAATTAACCTATAAATGTATGTCTGAATTAACTTCTTTGTAGTCCAACCAGTGTACACTAAATTTGGCAGGTCTCTATCTCACACTTTCAGGATCATCTCTGTCAAATATAAAAAAAATGTGATAAAGAGTTCCAATTTTATATGCCTGCACAGCATATGCAGAGAATGAGCCTATGCCAGGGATTCTCTTAGGTGCCACTGTGCTAGAAGATCGGTTTGTGATGCCAATTGGACAGCAGAAATGTCAACCAAATATCCTCATTCTGTGCTGTGACCATCCCAACTTCTCTCCCCCACTTGTTACTGGGAAGTCGGAAGCACCTGTTTAGAAAAGAGCCAGTAGAGATTCTCTTATGTCTTCTGTCACAGTGCTGCAGGATGTGATTGTGATGATAATTGGCCAGCCTCGATGTGTAAACTATGTCTCCTGATTGCTGGGATGCTATCTCCAAAGTCCCAGTTATGTCCCTTCTATGGCCGCCTCAGGTCTGCCCCCTGTGCCCGCCTCGAAACCACCACTGATTGGTCCTGAAAAGCTGGAAGTATGCAGTAATTGGCCAGTGAATGTGTCTGTCAGTCTTTTGGGTTGCTTCCCATCCTCCCTCCTACTGCCTCCCTCCCCCTGCCATGACAGGTGCCTGCCTCTGACTGGCACTGCATGTGCTGCTGTTTATCTGAATAATGGTCTTTAAGGGGACAACTTCAATAGCTTATAAAATTGGGTCACATTATCAACGTGTCCTGTAGTTTGGCAGAAATGACAGGGAAGGTGTGGGATACATTTCTGCCAAATTTCTTGTAAACAGGATGGAATATAAAAATGTTACTCCCAGAAATGCATCAGTGAGCAATGGGGGTGGGGGAACATGTCAGGACACAGGTCTCAAACCCATGCAACTGGGCTGTTTCTGGAGCAGCACCAACTCAGATGTGCTACCACAGCTTTCTGGGTTGGCCTGGAACTCTGCCCTGTAGGCTCTCTCACCATAACCCAACCTAGCCATGTCTGCCCCAGCCCTTGCCACACATCCCACCTTCATGACTGGGTGCAGTCAAGATATAAGCCTGGCTGGTAGCAACAGGAAGCTGGAGTGGGACAGAGAAGCTGCCTTCTTCCTTTTCTGTTCCTGGCTTGGTTCTGTCCCCCATCCCAATACTCCTTCAGTCTTGACTCTGACCCCCTTACAGGGGGCAAGGAGCTAGGGAAAGCTTAATGGCAGAGGTAGGGTTTTTGTGGAGGGATTGGGAGGGAGGGAGACAGGGAGCACAGCATATGTGTTCAGGGAGGGAGTTTTACATATAGGGGACAGCATAGAAGAAATAGCAAAAACAGTTGGAGTCTCTGGTGTGTATGAAGGCAGTGATTGATGCTCTTTTGTTTCTCTTAATTATAAAGCAACTCCATAGGCCTCCTTAAACACCACAGTATTGAGGAAAAAAATCAGGAGACCCAGTCACTTCCTTCTTACACCACTATATCTCTACTTACTTCTGTGAAGACACTCCTGTTTCTATTATGGCAGTGGAGAGAGAGAGAGAGTGGCTGTCATGTTTTTTCCCAAGACTCAAAGGTAAGGGAATGAGACAGAGTAGTTCAGATTAGATCTTTTATTGGCTCAATTTCTGTCTGAGTGTGTGTGCAAACATTTGGGTCCTACAAGGTCCTTCCTCAGCATGTAAAAAATTAGAACTATGGATTGAGAAATGCATGATGAATATCTACCATGAAAACGATTGCTTGGGAGATGTTTCAGACATTTAAAAACAATGTGGAGCTATCAAGAATTGGGTGAGTAAATTCAGGGTGGGGTGGGGAACTTCAGGCCCAGGGACCAAATGTGGCCTGTAGCTAGCTACTTTTTGTGACACCTTTCCAGTTCCTGGATCTGGCTCCTAGGTCCAGTTCCAACCCCCAAGCACTGAAAAATGGAGTTCAGGGTTAGAGAGGATAGATGGCGGCACACATGCAGGGACAGAAGGCAGATCCATGATCTGAACTCTTCTCTTGCTGAGCATGCACTTTAAGCACCTCTGCCCCCAACTTCTGTGTGGCCCTCAAAGCTTGTACTCGTTTCCATAGTAAACCCCCCTGGGAAGGAAAAGGTTGCCTAACCCCAGTCTAGAGGCTCCATCAGTGACTGAGGGCCCCAGAAATGCATGCATATGTGGAGTGGGGCGTATTTACCCACCCTTGTCTCCCCTGATTTCCAGAAGCAGCTGTGTTATGGGCTGGCTCTACTGCTTCTGCTGATCAACATTACTCTGCTGGGGCCACTGGAGAGTACCAATGGAAATAGCTGTCTGCCTGACTTCTGATAGGAGTGGTGTACTCCTTTAAGTATGAGGCTCCAAAGAGATTCTGTAACTCTATCCTTGCTATTCTAGTCTCATTCATATTTGTCTCTCCTCCTTGCTTTGTTTGTTTGAATAGCACTAAAGCTATTTGCTTCTGTAATTTCTGGAATCGGAAAAAGGTTGAGGTCTAAAATATACAACTTGTGGCAAGTTGGTTCACAAGTGGTGAAATTAACCTCTCTGGTGCCATGCCAGTGTGCTGGTAGTGCTAACCCCTAACAATCCTAGTACCTCATCTCAGTGGTAAATCTTGTGGCCAGCAGCTCCTTTTTCATGAGACTATACGGCTTGAAGTGCTTTTGCACTTGGCATGTGATTGGAAAACTATACAGCAGATGCTATTTTTTCCTTGCAGTGCCTTTTCTGGGAAGGTCATCTAAGGTGTGTAGTTCTGGGGCTGTATGACAAGTCATATTGTATAGCTGGAATCAATTACTTACAAGTTAATGGATAGCATTCTGCTTATTGTGATGCCAAATACAGTATCCACTGGAAATTAGTCTGACTTGCCATGAAGCCACATTGGTTTTTCCACACTGTATATCTGGAGTAGCCCTCTTGAAATAAATGAGGCTAGTCCTATTGCATGAGGACTGGGCAGCCCAGCATCTCAGTTTGCACTAAATGTAAAGAGGCTAAGAGCATCTGAGGACACTTCAGAGACTGAGGGGGAGACACTTACCCAGCGCAGCTCAGAGATCTGTATGCAATCTGAATGGGCAGCTGTTACATTTCACACCCTTGTGGATCAATGTGGCTAATAACAGAGCCCCTACATGCTTAAGCTTTTGGGAAGGCAGGAGTTTAGAAATTCAGCCAGTTCCATGCAGCCATATCTCAGACCTTGGAGCAGCTTTGGGGTCTGAGCTGTAAAATGAAGGGTCTGGTTTTAATTCCCTGGTCTGACAAAATACTCTGTAAACCTGGCTTTAATTGAAGTGTTCATATCCACAGTAATTCTGACTGGAAAACACTTGTCTGAGGTTGCAAAGAACATCTGTAGAACTGAGCCAGGTCTCCTGGATTCCAATCCAGGGCTTTTACCACAAAATCATTCATCCTTGGGGGGGTGGGGTCTGATTCTCAACTTCACTAGTCTGACAAATCAAAATCCAACTCTTTGGCTGCAAAGATGGAGGCTAAGATTGAAATTTCTCTTTCTCCTTTGGTGGGAAGGAAGTGCAAAGGGAGGAGGTGACTGGCACCCTCCAGGAAGGGTGCAGCTTCCCTAGCTCATCCAGAAATGCAATATGGAAGAGTCTATCAGACACCAGGGACTGGGAATAAAGCAGAGGCAAAAAGATGCTTCCTTAGTGAGTCTTGCAGTGTGACCCATGACTATTTGCCTCTTGTAAAATTCCAATTCTGCTTGCTTTTCAAGTGCAATTAATTACAAATTGCCTTGGCAATGACATAAGCATAGTCTGCCAAGCATGCTGGCCCTGGCCAGTGCCTGTACATGCACCTGTAAGGGGTTAAGTGCCGTGCCTCTTGAGCTGCCAGTTGTCTGGAGCAAACCCTGTTTTTGCCTTTCTAAGGCAGGCTGGGAGTGAAATGCACAGGAAGATGTTTATTAACAAGTTGTTGATGGGTTGATACACCAAGAGCCAATAGGCTTATTCTGCAGCAAAACCAGAAGGGATGTGTGTCTGTAAAGTGCTATGCAAGTAGCTGTGAGGATGCATAAAGGGATGTTGTATAGAGGCAGAGTTAGAAGAGAGAGCACTTGAAATAGAACTGCAGAGGTTTCAATGCCTATTAGGGGATTTTGGAGAAATACAGTTCCAGGTGAGCAAGAGGATAATATAAAGACTTGATAAATTCGATGTTTGTTTTTTTCAGCCGCACTCACCTTGCATTTAGTGTAGACACTTTCAGCAGTGCAAAGTTGATATGAAACACCAGCAGGTCAGGGAAGGGTATATTTTTGCATCTGTGTACAGATGGGGAACCAGGCCCCTAGCATTCTACAGTCACTTTCTGCACACAGGGCTTGCCTGGGGTATGTTGCTGTCCTTGGCAATGGTAACACATCACAGGCACCTGCACCAAGGCTTGTGGCATGGGGGCATGCAGTGCTCCCTTAGATCAACAGGAAGCAGGAGCTTTTCGGGTTTACAAGAGTTTGTAGGACTCGTCAATGACGCTTCCAGAAAGCTGCTCCCTGGATTGTGCGCTCTCATTGGTGAGCCAGCCCTGCATGAGCGTGTAACTGACAACACAGTGGGCAAGACAATTTATGAACAAGTTCCTAATATATAAACTTTCAGAGCATCGACTTTGTTCTTTGCCTGTCTCCTATGGCATCAAGCTTACTGCTAGCACTAAACAGATAAATAGCAGTTAATGGTGTGTAACAATTCTTCATTTCAACCAGAGTCATTTGTTAAACAAAGTTAAGAAAGTCAGCCACCTGTAGGGTGATTTTTTATTTGCATTGCTAGACTTTCATAATGAACACAAAGAAGCAAATTCACAGAGTTCCAGACCATCGCCTAGTTGACAGCTTGGAATCCTCTGTTATGTTTCTTAGCAGGCTATTGGCCAAGACTGACCCCACTGGCGTGGCAACAGAGTACAAAACTTGACATGCTATTGCTCTGTCTCAAATCTTCCCTTTTTAGGGAAGGTTATTGAACAGGTGGTTGTTCAGTGGTGACATGGGATTGGGGTCTCTCTACCCCACTCTAGGCTGTCTGTGACTCAGTTTCACCCCAGTTGCAGCACCCACTGGATCAGCTCCCTCCATACCCAATTCAGCCCTCAATGAGGAAACTCTTTATGGTCATCTTTTAACCTTAAAGTTTCCCAAGCACAAAAAACTCTTTCTTAGGTCCGTCTGGGCTTGAAAGCCTAGAATTTCCCCAAACTCTGTCAGGTAGGGATGTGCGAATGAAGTTCTGATGTTCGGACCGAACTCGAATAGTTCGGTCGACCAAACCGAACTTTCAAACCGAACTTGAATTCGACCGAACTGTTCGGTCGAATTCGAACCAGTTCAGAAGGCCAAAAAACCTGGTTTTGAATGTACGAACTCGGTTCGGAAGTTCGGAATTTGACCAAACTCGAATAGCTCAGTTGACCGAACTGAACTTTCGGACTGAACCGAATTTCCGAACTCAGTTCTGTTCGCACATTCCTATGTCAGGCCAATGTTAGGAATTCACTTAAACACACCAGGTTCAGTTAAAAGGAATTTAATATGTAATTCCGACATAAAACATGCAGTGCTAGATTATACTCAGTGTAGTAAATCAGATAAACATAACCAATAATGCATTTCTACTTAAACTATGATCTCCTAACTATTATCTTACACTAATCAAAGTCCAAAGAATGTCCTAGTCCATTCTCAGTTGTCATGGTAAAGCTGGGCACAGATCTTGGAAGTTTCAAAGAATCCAGTTCCTTCCTACATTGCTGTCTGATCCCAGACCTTTCTGGCTATTCCCTCTTCTAAGGTTTGGGATAGGAAAGGAGGGAAAGGTAGGGGGACATCAGCCTCGCACACCCACACGGGAAGGCAGTGACACCAGCCTGTAAATGGTCCCTCAGGATCTTAAGCAGCTTCTAGGGTCTATGCCCACAGCCTAGATCATCACGAGGAGGCGGAGAAGAGTGCAATGCCTTGGGAAGCTGGTGGCCACCCACACGCACAGACACTTCCCCACGCACAGACGCACGCAGTCAAACAAGGGTCGGAGGGTCTGAACGTGATTCAGGTGGGGAGTAGGGGTCCAGAGGTGATGTAAAACATTTCTATTTGATAAGGCATTTGGCAGGTGGGGATAGGGATTGGGGTTGGTTTGGAGTTTGTCTGGTTGGGGAGTGGGCTTAAGGAAGTTTTCAGAGAAGTGGGGTTTAGGGATAAGGTTCCTTGGGAGTGAATTGTTTTTTTGTTTTGTTTTGTTTAAGTGTTTTTATCAGTTGTGAGCTGTCCTGAGCTGAAGGGCGGCATATAATTTTAAATAAATAAATAAATTAGATACAAAGCTGTCATTGATTTTCAGTGCTTGGGTATATAAGTAATGTATGCATTGGTCTCCTTGCCACCTACTCCTAGTGACTGCAGTCCTCAATCTGCTTATGTGAGAGTAGTCCTATTGAAATGAGTGGGACTGCACTGTAGTAAGTGGTCTGAGGACTGCGTCCATACCTAGGTCAGGGTGCTTCTTAGAACTAAGGGTTGATGCTTCCATAAAAATTCCTTTCTTAAAAGGTGCTTAATGTGTTAGATTTAAGCCTTGTTAGCACTGTCTTAAAAGCAGAGCGGACTGAATTATTCCTGAATAATTAATTTCAACTAGCTTTTTTCATGAGTGTGTCCTGATTTTATTTGACTGGAGTTATTATTCATAAGCAAGGGCTGAAAAGCAGCTTCCTATGTCACTTTGGAGAGTCTTAGGAGATTTCCTGAAGAGCACTTTGAGCGTGTGTTAGCACTGCAGAGCTGCGGTGTTCAGAGGGTTCTATCATTCCCACATTGAAATCACCAGCCCATGGATTTTGAGTTTTACCATCTGACTTCTAGACTGATCCTCAGTATCCCGGTTCTGCTTATTAGATATAATCCTGTGTAATCTTATGTTTTCTTGATTAAATATGCCTTAATCAAGTACTTGAGGTGGTTTATTGACTGGCTTAGCCGTATCTGAATAAGGAAGATAAAACTCCTCTTGTAATTAACACTTCAGTAGGATCAGTTGCATAGCCTGTTAGGGTTAGCACTCCAACATTTGATGAAGAGAAATAGGTTCACTTCATGAAACCCCTAATTTACATAATTTGCACACATTTATTATTTTTAAGTATTTATATGAAAACTTGTAATAACACTGACTAACTTTGGGAATGAGCTGTTACTTTTTATTTTTATTTTTATTTTTTTAAATGATGTCTGTGTGAGAGGCTCTGTGTACACAAAGGTTTGTATGTCCCAGACTGATGCCTCAAGTTGAAACTCAAGCTGTTTTTAGATGAGACATTATAAAGTTCCAGTCGTTTTTATGTTGTTATAAAGGTGATTGTCTATACAGTTTAAACATTTTGACACTTCCGGTTTGCTTCCTGGTTTTAGGAGGTTTTTGTAAAACAACTTTTTCAAGGTTTTACAAAACTTTATAAATAAAGAATGTTATACATTCCTATCTGTACTTCTACAGTGGGTTTATTGTCCTGCCTAAGTAGCTTGACTCCAATTCATTTGAAACTCCACTCACAGCAGTGTTACTTCAGGGATTTCACTTTCTCTCAGCTCCTGTATTCCCTCCCTCCCTCCCTTGCACTCTTTTGCTCACTTCTTGCCGCCTGCTGTGCCTGCTTCACCAGCCCTGGCTCTCCGTGCCTACCTCTTTCCTCCCGCCTATGCTCTCTTGCTGCCTCCCTCCGTGCCTGCCTGAGTCAACCCCTTGCTGTAGGAAGCACTGGAGTCTCCCTGGCAAGGCTTGACTGTCCTACTCACTTCAAACTCTGCTGACAGACTATAGAATGTTATCATCATTTAGGCAACCAGGAACGGAACACCCTAATACAACGTTAAAACAGTGGTTATCTAATCGCAGAAACTGGACTGATTAGGATTATGACATCATTACGAAAAGTTAGGTAAGAATGATATAATGTGGTTGTTTAAAAACCACCTCAGGCTATTTAAAAAGTCTAAATTTCTCCGATGGCTGTGCTGACCTTGGCTGTAAAGTTTTAGGGTATTAACAAACGAGATGGTAGCTCACAACAGATGGGTATCCACCTGTTCATTTATTAGGTGTTCACCCCCACTGTTCACATGACTATCACCCACTTGATGTGCAGACCTCACTTATGGTGGGGTCCCAGAGCATGTGAAGCCTGCCATGTGGGCTAATGTACGCCCGTGTCCGCATCCGGTCAATTAGGTTACATGCATCCTTTACGCGTAAGGGTCTGTTAGCACCATAGAGTCGTGGGCAAAAAAGCATAGAGCATTCTGAGAAGCAACCACTTCCTGTTCCTCTCTCCACTCTCGCTCTCACTGGTGCACACATAAGGTCCTCCTTTAAAGCCCAACACACCATTTTTAAAACCTGCATTCTCACAGCTCATCCTGGTTGGCAGTATGTGCCTGGCAACGCTTGCTGTTTTCTAGCCACTGCATTCTCAGGAACAACTTGCGGAGGATTACCGTGGCCGTGGCTCAAACTGACATCCAGACAGCAACCAGCACCGTGCAATCGCAGCCACTCTCTGCCTACTGATCCACCTGTCAATGCTGCATTATCTGGACTGAGGAAGAGACCAAGACCTTCATTGCGCTATGGAGGGGCAGGGAGAGCAGAAGGTCCAATAGGTGAAGGTGAAGTACTACAGGAACAAGGCAGTGTTCCAAGCAATCACAGTCCAAATGGCACAACAGGGCTACACCCAGAACATGAACCAGTGCTGGAAGTGGGCCAAGGACTTGAGGCGTAGGTACAAGGAGATCCAGGAAAAGTCAACAACTTCACCTTCGGCCACACATTACCTTATGAGCTCCTTGTCTGGTTCCTCTACGTAGATGGAGCCACCATTGCATCCCACCTGTATGGTTGCACTTTCGCCAGGGGCCGGAAGTGGGTGGATATGGCTCCCCCACTGCCTGCTTCTGCTGCTCCCACTCCCCCCCCATGGAAGCCATGATCGCTGGCAGAGGTCCCCATGCCATAGCCAGCATGGGTCGATGTGGACACAGACGCTATGACTCTCATAGTGTAACCTCTTGAGCTCAAGAGCCATCCCTTGTTCGAGGAGCCACCCGAGGTTCTGCTCGAGAGCACCAAGGGCACGGAGGACCTGGATGCCACCTTTGTAGAGGAAGAGGTGGAGGAGAACGGTAAGTTAAAGCACCAGGGTGTGTGCGTGCATTTCCACAGCTGCATGATAAACACTTCTGTTTATTGTTATCTAATTATGTATGTTGTTTTACTGTGTTGTCAGGTGACTAGAAGAACACTGAGGAGCAGCAGGGAAATCACCAGGAAACGGCTCCACCAGACGGGAATGATAGAAGCAGGAACTGGGTGGGAAGGCACTGTGGCAGGTATGCAGGCTGATTTGGGGGGGGGGGGGGGGGGGGGGGGGAGCATAGGGAGGCTGATGTGGGGAGCCACCATGGCGGGATGGCAGGCTGAGGGGGAGTGGAAGCCCAAATGGTAACATGGGGGAGAGGTTGCAAAGGTGGGTGGGGCAGTCTGAAGTAATGGCTTCCCTTGTTACTTGCTACAGGTCTGCCAGCATAATGGGAGTGGATGGAACCCCCTGACACAAGCACCCAGGGTGCATGAGATCTGGGACACCGTTAACAGCATGGCCTGGTGCTGCAGAATGCAAGACTTTTCCTGCTGAGGCCTGCCTGGACCGCTGGTGCAAGGACAGGCACTGGACCCGTCTCTGGCAGCAGTTTGAGTGGTCAGACAGCGTGATCAAGAAGGCGAGCAAGGAGAGGAGTGTGATATGGGCACAGATGCAAGGCAGCCTGTCCCAGTCCACCCAGCTCCAGAACTCCCTGCCCGAGCATGTCTTTACCACGACTGCAAGCATTGTTGCACAGGGGCAGGCACCATTTCCTAACCCCTATCAGTAATTCACATCTGCCTATGTGGAACCTGACTGACCACCCTGGTTCCCCCAGCAATTCACTCCCCCAGGGAAATTACTGGAGCCTCTCCACGTGCCTTCCATGAACACTCCTCCACAGCTGGATCCACAGGAGGATGGTCTCCCCACGTCTCGCTCCCCTCTCCCCCCCAACAGGGAGCACACCAAGATGCCCCCAAAAGGAGCAGGTGAAAAAAAGATGACTTTGCCGCCATTCATGGTCAACTTGTGGAAGTTAGATTTTGGGTTGGAAAATAGCTCTCAATGGAGTTACCTCATAGCCTGGTGTCTGCTCTCTGTAGGTTATGAACAGAGCAGATGCCATCGGCCATATTGCAGGGCAGGAGAAACCAGACTCCAAGGGCACTGAGATTGTGCCCATGTGGAGCTGGAGTTTTGGAGGAACTTGTGCACTACCTGTTTGACTGCCCTCGTTTCCAGCAAATTAAAGAGGTGTTTCTGCTGCTCGAACATCTAAAGTCCAAATATCTATCCAACTCCGAGAAATTCATCTGACTGTTCCTTCAGAAGGATGTTATCCATAAAAAATCTTGCTGTGTTTGCTCTTACAGCAGAAACTCTGAGGAGGGGTTCCACTGTTTTCTAGCTCTTCTTTCTGTTGTGATTTTAGTCATTTAGTTTTATTGGGGTCTTAAAATTTGATTTGATTTAATATGTGCTTGAGGACATGTTGCTCATCTTCCTGGATTTATACTCTCTTCTTATTTTGTGTGTGCGTGTAATTATGTCTGGGTCATGGCAAAAAGCTTGTACTCAAACAGAAAATTCAATTTTTGTGTGTGTGTGTAGCATGGCTGTATGGCATAGCAATAAGCAGCTCTAGGGGTCGGGAGGGAAGGAGTGGGACCTTGGAGAATGGTGGTATGGCATAGTGAAAAGCCACTTAGGGGGTTGGAAGGGAAGTGGGTCCACAGAAAATGGATGGGGAGTTCACTGGCCATATGCTTGCACTTGAGGGTGGGGGAAGGTGACAAAGTAGCCAGCTGCCTGCCTGTGCCTCTGCATTTCCTATTGGCATTCCCAGACCCAGTCAGCCTGTGAATGCCAATAGGAAAAGCAGAGCTTCAGGCCTGCAGCCAGCTAATCTACGAATGCCAATAGGGAATGCACGGGGAAAGGCTGCCTGATGCGAAATAGCACAGGGGGTGAGAGGGAGATGCCAGGAGGGAAAGTATGCTGTCTTGGTGCTGTGAGGGTGGGGAGAGCCAGATGGGCCAAAGGAAAGCTTAGGGAGATGCAGGAATATTTTTTTTAAAAGGCTTTATTGATATCACCAAAAGATCATTTGAAACAGTTCACCGCTGCTCATGAAACTGTCCTAGATGGTGGATGTTTTGGCTAGAATTGCAGCTGATGTGCCGGCACAAAGCGTCTCAGATCTCTCTGGCTATGTTGATGCTTCACTCTTCAACTGGTCCTGGAATGCGGGCACTGGCTCACTGGAGCTAACGGGCTGGGGGTTCTCAAGTGTGGCCCTGCCCGTCTCTCCGCTGTTGTGGAGAACACAGGCGGCAGTTAGCAAGGGCAGGGTCTCCAGCTAGAAATTGATCCTAGCAGCTATTGATCTCCACAACAAAGTGGGTGGTGCTGAGCTGCTGGGCCAGGGTGCGGGCAATGCTGTATGCCTCCATGAGCTAGGACTTTGGGGGATAGGTAAGGTCCCAGAGAACAATGGGCCTCATGAGCACCTTCTCAACGCATGTGTCAGTGGAGGGTCCAAAGTCTCCAGTCAAAGAAGGGGGACTGATGGAAAATGCAGATGTCATGGTTCTTCCCAGAACATCCTCCCAGCACATCCATGAACCAGGTATGATGGGCCACCATGACGTGGAGAACCACGGAGAAAAACTTCTTCCAGTTCAGGTAATTGTCCTTGCTCTCGGGTGGGCAGCTGATGGTGAAATGGCTCCCATCGATTATTCCTATACTGTTCGGAAACCCTTCCTGACGAAAGCCCCTCATTACCTCCCCGGGATCAGTCAGCTGCACCACCTGGTCCAGTAACACTTACACAATTGCTGTGCAAACCTCCACAAATATGCGGCGGCCTGACTCCTTACGGGGTCGGGTCACTGGGAGCACATTACACCAGTGCTCCGTCTTCTGCACTGGCTTCCTATTTTTTTTCCAGGCTCGATTCAAGGTGTTGGTTCTTGCCCTTAAAGCCCTACACGGCCTGGGCCCGACCTATCTGTGGGATCGCCTCACTCCCTGGATTAACCGCTGCGGTCTTCTGTGGGTAGCTTTCTAGAGGTCCCCTGAGTCAATGGGGACTCTATGGAGAGGGCATTATCGGTGGCCGCATCCCAGCTGTAGAACTCCCTCCCGGAGGAGGCTCACCTGACCCCAAACCTGTTGACTTTGTGTCGCTTGTGTAAGAGCTGGCTGTTCCGCCAGGCCTTTGGTGGAGGGAATGGGTGAGTGTGGTTATGTGGGGGGAGGGAGTTATGTGAGGGTTTGTGTTTTGTTTTTAAGTTGGGTGGGGATGTAGTTTTATATTTATATGATTTTATTGTGATGATGTTTTATTTATGATTTTATTGTAAACCTCCCCAATTCGCCTGTGGTGGAGTTGGATGGGGTATTTAATTGTTTAAATAATAAAATATGGGGCCCATTGTAGAGGTTCCAATGCCAAATTTCCAGGTGACAGAGCAGCAGGAGTCTGGAATGACGGGCTTCCAGATGGAAATGGCAATGTGATTCTTCATAGGGATGGGCGACCGCATCGCTGTGCTTTGTTTTAGGCCTGCAACAAGTAATGCTGGCGAGTAGCGTTTCCGTTGGAAGCAGGGCATTCGCCGAGATCCGCACAACACAGAAACTTACTAGCTTTCCTGCTGTTTCCACCATCTTCTGTTATTTTTTGCAAGTTGAACCGGGCTGCTGTGGGCCAGTCCCAACCCCCGTTTGTGCCCCGTCCACACCCCTGGCAACTGTGAAGACAAAAAATATGCTGATTAAGCACAGGCAGAGTGCTGGAAACTGCCTTAAAAATGCTGTGAAACCATCGTAAAATTCCCAGCCAAAGAAGTCCCAGAAAGTGACAAAAATGGTGTGGGGGAAAAAAGGTGGAAGCGTGGAATGGCCAGAAACTGATGAAGACATTGTACACTGAAGCTGGGGACTTGCTGCCGTGCCCCCTCACACACTCTTTTCTCTACATGCTTTCATTTGGGTTGAAGAGAATGAGACAGCTGGGTACTGGGAGCCTGTAAACGTGGGAAACCAGGTTGATGGATGCGAGATGTGGACATACAGATGAGATTGGGGACAGTTGGGCAGTGGGGAAAGTGTTTTGATGGGGTGGGGGAACCCAGGTGTTGGGGGAGTGTTTATGGAGGACAATGCAGAGAAATGGATGATGCGTATGCATAAGACTGTGGCACAGGCAAGGGTAGGGAGGAAGTGTATGCATCGGCAAAGGGCAGAGCGGCAGTGGGAGTAGGGGAACTGAAATTCCCACCCCCGGTATCCAAAAATGCCGGTATTTTGCTGTACCGGCAGTTTCGGATTACCCCGGTATTCTGGGGTACCGGTACCGGTTCCCCGTGCTGGATTTTTTTACATTTAGGCCATTGAAATGAATGGCCGCAATGTGTAAAAAAAACCCCACACAACCCACTAGCGTTGGGACCCCGGGGTAAATACCGGATTTACCGGTTTCCGGTTCTCGAAGAACCGGATTCCCGGATTAAATCCGGTATACCGGTACCGGTTTTATTTCATTGAGTTCAATGGGGCACTGTGTCCCCATTGAAAT
>QEPC01011791.1:1324550-1340304 GCA_003113815.1 Sphenodon punctatus
TGGCTTCCCTTCAGCACTTCACTAGGCCTTCCGGGGAACTTCCGGGTTTCCCTGGAAGACCTAGTGAAGTGCTGAAGGGAAGCCAGCCACCACTAGCGCTGAAGCCACCCAGACCTGCGTCATGCTGCTTCTGCTGCCGCCTGGATGACAAGTAAGGTGATGTGGGTGGGAGCGGGGTGGTGTTAAACCACCCCCACCCCAGAGATCGCCTAATACCAGCTGGTACGGGCTCCAGGTTGCCACCGCTGGCGCGGCAGCAGCACGGAGCCCACACTAGCAGCCGGACTTCAGGATAATTTTTTTTAAAAAATCCAGGGTGGGTGGGGGGTGTCCCCCCTTCCACCCACGCAGCCTGGGAGGGGGGAGGTATGTTTTTTTTAAAAAATGATTTCAATGGGGACAGTTCCCCATTGAAATCAATGAAAAAAAACCAGTACCAGTATACCGGTTTTAATTCGGCAAACTGTTTTTTTGTAAACCTGTAAAACCGGTAACTGGTTTTTTGCCCCAAGTCCCACCCCTAATTGGGAGGGGTGTATAGTTGGGGAGAAGCCCAGCACGGCCCCCTGGCTCATAACCCACTAGTCCCCACTCCCCTCACAGAGAACCAAGAGTCCTGGGAAATAGTGGGCTGTATCCCAAACAGGAGTTAGGGTGTTTGTGCGGAATGACAAAAAAGAAATGGGAGAAGAGATGGAATAACAGGAAGGGAATGACAGGGAGGCAGCTCTGGGAACTGGGTGAAAGGATAGGAGTGCTCCCTATTGCAATGGTGGGCCTGGATAGGGTTAGGTGTGATGGGGTGGAGGGATTAGGGAGAGGGTTGGAAGGTGAGGTTAAATGCATATATATATATATAATTTCTGTAAACTGCCCTGAGCCTTTGAGGGAAGGGTGGGGTAAAAGCTGAATGAATAAATTAATAAACAAATATGGTATCCTATCGCTCTTCTGAGTCAGTTATTTCAATCACAATCTTGCCATTCTATCTGTTTGTCATGGCATTCCTTCTGTCATTCCACCCAGTTCCTTGCTGTGGCACCCTATTTCTGTTCTTCCCTGTCATTCCACCCATTCTACTCACACTCCCTGGTGCCTTCCTCATTATTCCACACCCTTTTGCCCCTCCACTCCCAAAGATGTAACTTCATTGTATTCTCTCGCAGCCACTTAATAGGACCTGCAAATGACAATAGGATTGGTTTCCAGAGTGGCATTGCTGTTGCCTCCATTTCTTCCAATGGACATTCCATTTTATTAATTTCAATATGTGCCCAACTTTAATAAGAATTTAAACATTTATATAGCAGTATCCCCAGCTCTAGTGTTGCCCCCAACCTACAGAGGAAGAGGACTGGTGCTGAAAGACCAAGGAAACCCGTGGGTGCATTGAGCCTAAATTGTAAGCAAGCACAGTATGCGAGACTGTACAACATTTTTACTGCTTACATGGCATGGAAGTTAAAGCGGGAGCCTTAACTTACCATTTCCATGCTTTTTGGAGCATGATTGAATTTGTAAGGGCCATAACTTTTCTCTTAAACAAAAGTTTTTTTTTGAGTATATGATTACTTCTATAGCACCAGCAAAGTACCTGGCATTGTACAATCATAATTAGAGACAGGTCCCTACCCTGACTTTGAAGTTGTTTTCATCCTAAGAGGATGAATCTGTATTTTTTCAGAATTTTACATTGTGTCATGAAGTGTAAATAATATTGTTAACCACAGGAGATCTGTGGTCATCATCTGCCTCTGACACAGATGTACTGTGTGGCTTGGCCTAGTCAAGTCACTTATTGTTCACCATACCTTACTTACTTTCCCCATGCGTGCAATGGGAATGATACTGACCCACTTCAAGGTGATTTCCAGATGGAAAAGCACAGTATATTTAGTACAGAAATCTGACTGGAAAATAGAGGTGATAATATAAAAATTGCTCAATGTTTTCTTTAATTTGGAGAGGAAGGGAGAATTGGGGAGGTCATGAGTCCAAACTGACTGTCTCACAGAGAACATGATGTAGTAATGTGGTTGAGCTAGGATGATGATGCAATGTGACAGGCTATATTCAACCAGGCTGGTACCAGCAAGAAATATGTTCATGTGACTGTTGCCATCCAGAGAGATCTAGGTAATGGTCAGGCTGGGATTATAGCCTAGGAGCAGGTGCTGCAGCTGTGTCACTGGCAGGTAAACATAGGTGAGGGCAAGATGATACTTGACACAGTTGACTCATACTTTCCTTCATGTCTATGAAATTAAAATATTTACAATGAGCATGTGCCAATTTTATAAAGTCATTTTGGTTAATTTAAGAACTCAATCCTTGCAACTCCTATGAGGTTTTTAATATCCTCGCTCTACTGGTAGCATCCTCAGGTGAAAGGCTTGTGCCATTTCCACACAAATGATTTGGTAATGCCAAAACAGAACTAGGGGTATTTAGGGTTTTAGTGTGCAGTATTTTGGTGCTGGGTTTGATGCCTTCCTACATGACCTTGTGCAAGAGTCTGTCTGTCTCTCACTCTCTGCCCCAATTTGAGTTGTAGTGTTTTGGTGTAAGCCATCACCACTATAATCTTTCTGTGGATTGCCTGCCAGACATTCTGGCACACTCACCCTACATTTGAGGTGTTGCAGAGTAATAACTGATTCCCAGTCAGTAAGAACAAATGCAGCTGAAGTTTAAAAACAGAACTTTCTTAGGCACAGATCCTTAGTTGCATCTAACTAGTAGTAAGACAAAATGGAGACAGACAATGAGAGAGAAGGGAAGAAGGAGTGGTTACACGAAGGAATTCAACTGTAAAACTCCATCTCCCTTCCATGTACACAAACTTAGCAGCGCCATCTGGTGGCTCTATGCTCAATTACTTTTCTTAATTCAGTAAATGGATGTTGCATATACCAACCACTTCTTGACAGACAGAAGTTAACCTACTATGCCCATTTTACTTAGTAGCTTTCGGTGGTGCTCTCCTGCTAAAGGTTTTGTCAGGGCATCTGCTATCATGCCTTCTGTAGCTGGCTTTGTCCATTTGTTGTGTTCCCCTTCTGACATTTGCTTTGTAGGACAGGCGGGTGGGCGGTTTGCCTTTATTTTCCCCTGTAGATCTTCTGATTTCAACATCTGCAGGTGATTGGGTTTGTTCCTGCATCTCAGTTGAGCTTGTGCTGATTTCAACTAGTTCAGGACGCTCTTCTCCTCCTGATTTGGGACATGCTCCTTCTCCTGATTCTTGTAAGGACATTACACTGTTGCTTGGGTTTTCTTCAAAAATCATGCTGTTGCTGATAGTTACTTTGTCTGTGTGTGGGTTGAGGATTCTGTATCCTTTGGAGTGTTCGCTGTATCCAACAAGAATCCCTTCTACAGCTCGGTTTTGTAGTTTGGTGCGTTTCTCTTCCGGAATGTGCACGTATGCCTTGCATCCAAGCACCTTGATGTGTCCCACACTAGGTTTCTCTCCATACCAGAGTTCATATGGAGTTTTACTTGCTGTTCTTGAGTAGAGTCGGTTCTGTAGATTTGTCGCCGTAACTACTGCCTCGCCCCAATATTTTTCTGGCAGTCCAGAGTCCGTCAACATGCACCTGATAATTTCTGTTAAGGTTCTGTTCTTTCTTTCAGCTACCCCATTTTTCTCGGGTGTGTATGGCACCGTCTTCTGGTGCTTTATCCCGTGGGCTCTCAGGAAGTCTTCAACTCTTTTTCCTGTGTATTCACCTCCGTTGTCGGTTCGGAGTACAAGCGGCTTACGTTGGAATCTGTTGCTTGTCATGGTTATGTAGTCCCTTAATTTTTCCAGTACTTCATCCTTGTGTTTCATGAGATATGTGACTGTGTATCTTGAGTAGTTGTCTATGAATGCCATTATGTATGAGAGAATGAAAAGTGACTCACTACTTATTTAAAGGGTGGTAGATTCTGGCCTTACTTGGAGCTAGACAAGCACAGTTACACCCTCTTATTAACAGATGAGTACACGGAACTCCTGGGGCTTCTTCTGATTGGTGTTTCCACAGTACTGTAAATCCAGCTAAGCTCTGCTTGAGCCATTGGAGTGTAAAAGCAGTGTAAGCAAGATCAGAGTAGTGTTGAAAAAAATATTCATTGTAAATATTGTATTAATTGTATTCACCCACTTTGATTCACATCTGGAGAAACTGGTATGAAATACTATTCACACTCGCATCATTTGGGTATTCTCTTTGGGGTATGGATGGTTTGGGGTGGGGTGTTTCAATCATGAACCCCAGCCCTATTCATATCATAGCCTTGTTGATTTCAACCATGTTAACAAATTCCATAATAAAAACCCTCTGGCTTACAATAATAGTACGGCTCTTTCAAATTTAATTATGCAATAAAAAGCATGGAAATTGCAAGTTAAGACTCCTGCCTTAACGTGCAAGCCATGTAACCACTAAAAACATTGTACAGTCTGACATACAGTGCTTGATTTCAACTTAGGCTCCATGCACCCACACTTTGCATTGATCAGTCCCAATCCTCTTCCTCCGCAGGTTGGGGGTAACACTGAAGCTGGGGAATGGAGAGGGTGAGGGGGCAGCGGCAGAGGTAGTCTACACAACCCACCCACCTGGACTGAACTTACCTGCCCCCTGCTCACTTCCTCCCCAGCCCACCCGGACTCGATCTGCCCCCTGTGCTCCCTTCTTCACCTGCCCATCCGGTCTGCCTGTCTGGTCCTAATTTGCCCCCTGCTTCCTCCACCCACGCAGCCCTGATCTGCTCCCTACTCCCTCCCCTGCCCATCCAGACCAACCTTACCTGCCCCCTGCTTCCCCGCCCCCCCAGACCCAGTCTGCCTCCCTGCTCCCTTCCTCCCCCTGCCCACCTGGACCAACTGTACCTGCTCCCTTCTTCCCCCTGCCCCCACCCAGACTAACATTACCTGCCCTGTGCTGTTATCCAGACCTGGGTTGGGGACTCCCTCTGCACCTATCCAATCTGCCCCTCCCCCCCCCATGCTCCCTCCTCTCTTGCCCAGACCCATCCTTACCTGCCCCCTTCCTTCTCCTCCACCCACCCAGACCCAGTCTGCCCCCAACTGACCTGCACATGAAATGAACACATTAAAGAAGCTTGTTAAAGACGCCAGCTGCTGGGCTTTGGTGACACTAGACAGCTGGGAGGTGTTTAAGCCCCTTTCTGCCCCAGGTCTCTATTCCCCCCCCCGACCAAACCAACCCCCCATCCTCAAGCCCCAACCCTTCCCTGCCTCCCCCCCATACACTTAAAGCCCTACTTAAACTTTCCCCAGTGCATCCATGAATACAACATGAATGGACGACAGAAGCAGAGACTAACTGTGGCAATTCACACTCAGCCCCTGCTCCTGTCATCTCCCCATGTGCATACAACGGTCTCTATTGACTAACAGTGAAACTTTCACATCTCAACTTTAAAAACTACTGAACAGATTTTGAAAAGCTAAACTAACTAAATGAAAGGCACACCCTGCCAACATACTTGAATTTTCTATTTACATCTCCTCCCAACCAGTATTAAACCCCTCTGCCCTGCCCAGATCGAGATGGAAAAAACAGGCTTCAAAGAACAGTTTTCCAACTGTGATCTCTGCTGTTATCCAACTGATTCGAATGAAATTTGGAAAGCATCAACCTCTTAATCAATTGATCCTTCACCACAAATCTCCCTGCTTCCTCCCCCTGCCCCACTGACCTGCAAATGAAATTAACAAGCTAAAGAAGCCGGCTGCTGGTCTCTGGTGACTGCAGGCAGCTGGGAGGCATTTAAACCCCTTCCCATCCCAGGATCCTAACTTTAATCATATCAGTTTTATAAAAGATAGAATGTTGGTGCTCTGTAATGAAGCACGCATCACAGCTTAACTATGCATACCTGCATCTTGTAGTTCATTCTTCATAGGAAGACTCTGATTTATAGTTTTTGGTCTTTGTCTTGATTATATTGTAAGCTCCATGGAGCAGGGGCTGTCTTTATGTTGTGCGTATCTGTACAGTGCTGCATATGACTAGCAGCACTATAGAAATGATGATGGTTAGTAGTAGTAATCATTCTTGTTTGATTATTCAACTGAATATCCAATTGAATGACCAAACAAAAATTGACATGTAAAAAATGGAAATTCCAAGAGCTCTAACAAATATGTGAATATTCTGCTTGGTGCAAGTATTCTTTTGGATGTTTGGTGTGCTGTCTGAAAATGCAAATAATATTCATGAATATGGAATCTGCTATTTGTTTGAGCCTGCCCAGAGAGGATTAGGACAGAACTGTGCTATCCTTCAATGCTGAGTACTTGCCCTGCAATAGACAAGGTAGTACTCGGTGTAAGAAAAGGTATCTGAAGTTGGCCTCTTTTGCTTTCAGCAAGGCTACTCATGGGATGAGTTTGCCAAGGATGCTTTTCCTAATATCACCATTAAAGAAGAGGAAAATCAACAAATTTGACAGTTATTTTTGTTCTTGAAAATATCACAGTAAAATAAATGTATTGACACAATGTTTTTGGAAATTCCTGTGAAACTTTCATTTTTTTCTTCTACCTACACTCCTTTAAGTAAAAAGAGTAAATGACAGGTTTGGGCCCAAAGTAGCTTGTCATGAGTTGGTGGCAAAGCTGTAAATGGAAATAGGTGAAGTCAGTGGTTCGCAAGATTTCTGTTAGCATGACCCTGTTTTGAAACTCAAGCATACTCCTGTGGCCCCAAACAGAAACCAGAAACATGCAGAATCTGTCAATATTGCTCAGGATCATGATTCTACTTGAGGTCCTGATCCACCACAATTTGGGAACCTCTGGCTTAGATTATGAAATTCCACACATTTCCCAAGCAACCTAGTCCATTGTCCGAGAATAGTTGGACAATGGAATCGATAGCCTAGAAAGGTTGTTGAATCAGCATCAAAAAGCTGACTGTCGCCAGATGGCTACCCATCTGTAAGAACTGAAGAGGCTATCCTAAAAACGCATTGCCTGCTTTGAATCGGGTCTGATGAAGATACAAAGCACTATTAGTTTTGGCCTTGTTGAACCAGTTTCAGATATTTGGTTTATTTTGGGGAGTGAGGGAGGGCAGGCTTGGTTTTTTCCAATCATTTGATTTCAGATATTCTGACGAATAACCAAATATCTGAACCAAAAAAACAGAGAAATGTAATATTTTAAGACTTGAATAAACGGGTTTTGTTTCAGGTGCAGATATTTGTTCAGATATTCAGAGGACTAGATCTATGGATAATTTTATTTATTTATTTCACCACTAGCACCTGTGTGTGGTGCTGTAGATGTATGGTATTTTGCCTTGGAGCAGGCAAGGCCATAGCTGTAATAGGGACAAGTAGTACAGCTGCCCCAGGACCCACGGTCCCTGGTGCAACTGTATTTACTGCTACTGGGAGAGGGACTAGGGCCTCCCATTCCATTTTCTGCACCAGGGTCCATTCCAACCTAGCTACGCCTCTGGGAGCAGTTGGTTAGACTAGATGACCCTTGTGGTCCTTTCCAGCCCTATGGTTCTATCCCAGGGGTGGGCAAAGCTCCCAAGCCCAACAGCCATATACCAACATTTTCATAGCACTGACAGCCACAACACAATGTAATGACATTGATCCTGGGGACAGGACACTGTAGCTTCCCCTAACTCCTCCCTCCTCCCATCAAAGCTCTGATTCCCAGGTGGTCTAACAGGTTTGTTCAGCAGCAGTAGTGGTGAAGGCACATCCCCCTGTCCCCATGGAGACTCCAGCAACAAAAATGGCAGCTCGGCTTCTCTTACTTCCGGAAGAGCGGCATGGACACGCACGCTCCCAGGCAGCCACTTCTGGCAAGAGCTGCAGCACAGGGGCCCCTCTCGAGCTGCCATTTGCCCACCTCTGTTCTATATCCATTTGCACCCATCCCCTGTTACAAACATGCAACCAGTACCTCTGCACACTTTGTTAGGGCATCATCCTGTGCAGTGTTGAGGTATTGAACACTACAATCTGTTTTCCGCTAAAAGCATTTAAGCACCTTTGACTATTGGACTCAAACAATCCTGTGGCCCCAGACAGCAACCAGAAATATGCACAGTATCTCAATAATTACTCAGGAACTTGGTTCAACTTGAGGTCCTCACCCACCACAATTTTAGAACATCTGGCTTAGATTACTAGTTTCCACACATTTCCCAAGCATTGTCTGAGAACAGTTGGCATATGGAATAAATAGGTAGCTTAGAGTGGTGGTAGAATCAGCTTTAAGAAGCTGACCCTCACCGGACAGCTAACCTTAACGTTGAGGCTTTGCCTTTCTGGGTGGTGCCCTTTCACTAGAGTCTGCTTGCTAAGGTAGACCTCATGTAGGTGGCTGCATTCCAGAGAGAGAGAGGGTATTTACTATTTTCAGATGTTACGTGGTCAATGTCAACCACAGTCAATTCCCTGTGGTGGCTTGGACCACGTAACGTCTGTTGGGTGGGGGAACGGATGTTCCCCCCAGATGTTACCACGGCGGGGAATCACATTCACCACACGAGCGGCAGAATCGGCGGGACCGGAGGTCGTCGCATGGTGAAGGCGATTCCCCGCCATGGTGACCCCCGCCGTCACGTCTGGACGGTGGCCACGGCCCGAAATCCCCGCAGGGATTCCGGCCCGTGGCCATAGCGGGCGAGTGCTGCAGCGGTATTGGCCTCGGCGGCCGCCCGTCTCCCCTGAGGGCGGGTGGCGGGGAGTGTGGAGGGGGCGGGGCCGTGCGGCCGCACGTTGTGCCACGCAGCCCCGCCCCCTCCCCAATTCCCCATCGGGATTCCCCGGCACGTCTGTTAGGGCGTGACGGGTCATCCCGGCGGGGGATCAATTCATTGATTTCATGACGGGGTCAATTGGCCCCGTCACGTCTGAAAACACCCTGAGTTTCTATAGCACTGCAGGGTAAGTGTTGCATGATGGATTGTCTTTTGTCAGTGCTGCCTTAAGTTATGAAATTGCTCGTGTTTTCCTCTGGAAGGGCTAGGACTGTTAATGCCCTGGTTATATACCCTGTGGAAGTGGCTTTGCTTGTAAGATGCTATATATTAATGCTACTACTATCTGGGTTAGCTCTGCTTTAGAAGGCACAGATTCAGCAGTGCAAGAAAAGCTATTGATGCAGCGGCTCAGCCCTGTGTTGACGCTCTAGTGCTTTTTCTCTCTCCCTCGGGGTCAACCTTGTCCTGGAATGACCGTTTTATTATGGCATCTGCATCTGAGAATTTGCTGCAATGAGATTCTCATAGTTTAGAGCAGGATTCTTGAACTGATTTGGGGCTGGATTTCCATCAGCAGCTGCTGTTCAAGGGCTCCTAAACTCTCAGGTACAGGGCAGGGATTCCAAGCTTGAAGTTAATATTATTGATGCAAGAACATAGACTAATGAGCTTAATTCAGTTTTCAGTTCAATTTTATTAAAACTTGCATGGGCTTTTGCCAAGGCCAAGCTTCAGTTTCAACACACACACACATAAGCAAATGCCATAGCAACAATACAAAATCAAGTTTAAAACAGTAACACCCAACATGAAATCAGAATGGTGGAATCAGAATCATCGGAAGTTTGCTTCTGGCAACTTCAGTAATAATAGCAGAGTCCTTTTGCTGTAAAAGCCAGGTCAGGTTTTTATACTCTGACAAATATCACTTTCAGCAATATGGGCTGAATAAAAATCTCTTAATTCTTTAGGTTTCTAAAACATAATGAACTGTATCTTCTACAGCTCCAGTTTGACAAGAACAAAGTCTCAAATCAATTAGCTTAATATTAAGGACGTACTAGCAACAGGATTCCAAATCCAGATATCTCTGGGAAAAGTTTTTTAAAAGAGCAGGCAGAAATGAGACTCAAACAAGAATTCTGTAGTATACTGTTAGCAGCCAGCTCCTTCTATAATAGAATACTGATCAAGATTTGAAGAAGATTCTGTGTGGTAACATTAGACTTCACTGGCTAAATTACTGTGTCCTGTGGTCTCAATTAAAAAAATAAAATCACACGTCTGTATTATCTGTGATAAAATCCTGTCTCTACAATACCATGAGGCCAAATACTATACTAGAGACCTCCCCTCGTGGTTGGGGGAAGAGTCCAAATTCAGCTTTGGGGTGCGATCCTGAAGCCTTTTGGCAAGAACACAAGTTCGAGATCAGTGGTGTTAGACCCGACTCCTCACACCAAAATGAATAAAATTGGAAACCAGATGCCTAACCTTTAGCTATGCCTAATGGAACTCTTGGTGGTTCACCATAGACTGTAGTCTATTTTCCTATACTCTTCTACTGAACCCTCCTTTTTGTTCTCCAGAGCTATCCAGCCCAATGGTGGTATTTTTGCCTCTGTAGTAATACTGAGTGTGAGCCTGGTTTCAGAGGAGGACGCTGGGAACTGAAGGTCTTGGCTCAATTCCTGGCTCTGCCACTAACCTGCTTTGTGACCAAATCACTCCAATTCCCTGTACTTCTGTTTTCTCACATCTTAAAGTGGCAAATTTCAGATAAGTTTTGCTCAAGTCTAATGCAAAAAGTAGTGGGAATTGGATCAGGAAGTGCTATAAGGAACATGCAGGCACTTGTTTTGAATGTTCTAGAACAGGGTTTAACACACATGGATGACTAGCTATATAGGGTACTAAACAACTGCATCAATTCCATATCCCACAGCTTCATATTATGTTTCTAATCACTGGACTGACTCTGTTGCTGCACTTAGCTTCCCAGAGGGCAACAGCTAAAATTGCTTAGTAAGTTAGAGGAACTCTCTATCTACCCTAATTCATCAGAGTTATGTAATCTATAAACAGCCCTGGCAGTATGCTGGGACCTGAACTTAGGCAAGCCCCCTAAAAGAGCAGCACTCTTCTCAAGATGAAGTCTCTGCTGTTCAGGCAAGCCTGGCTTTCAAATGTTTCAGAGAGTCCACTAACCACAACCTGTTTTGTAAAACACTCCTGCAAGAATTGTTTATTTTTATTCAGATTTATACCCAGCCCTTCCCATTAAGAATCAGGATGGTTTATAAAATTAAAACATAAAGAAATCCCCTTAACACCCCCCCCCCCCCCCCTGCAACTTCCCCTCCCACCCAACCCTATCGCTGCCTGCTGAATGCCTGGCCAAACAGAAAGGACTTCTCTGGGCTTAGATCTCAAAAGGCAGGAAGTTCCATAATTGTGGAGAAGCCACCAAGAATCCCTCTCTCTCTGTGTCCTTGTTGTAAGATCTTGGCAGGCAGATGGTACCTGCAAGGCAGCACTCCTGGCTGACCTCAGAGGCCAAAATGGTAAATTGTAAGGGTCATAGGGCAAGGGTGGGGAAAAAGGGATCAGGGCCAGAGGAAGAGGCATGAAGGGGAATGGGAGATAAGACTAGGAAGGTTAGTTCTTGTCTAAGGTACTAAAGACTAGAGGAGAGGTCGGACTTGGAACAAGAGCAAGGGCTTGGGAACAAGACACCGAGCAAGAACTGAAAGGTAGGGCTGGAACCAGGAAAAGCAGCCTGCTGGAATCAGTGGTCAGTCCATGCAGCCCCCATTCACATGTTTAGAGTGCAGAGCTTAATAAATGGGCAGCCCCTGCCTGTATTGCTTGTGTGTTCAGGCAGCCCCCACATACCCTGCACTCACGGGTTTAGCAGAACAGACCTCATACACAGGAAGGTGGGCTGGGCTCCTACCACCTCGCCTTCACAGTATCCCACCCTCTGTCATGAGTCACAGCTACCACTACAACTACTATTTATTGTTTCTATAGCACTCCTAGTCGGACGCAGCGCTGTACAGATACACGTAACATAAAGACAGTCCCTGCACCACGGCGCTTACATCTAATCAAGACACAAAGCCATGGACAACTAAATAGGAGTCTTTCTATTAATAATGAACTACAGGATGCAGGTATTCAATACCTTTATTTTAGTTAAACTAGTTTAACTCCACAAGGCTACCATAAGAATAGGGCCTGGATTTAAAAGCAGTCTCAAAGTAGCGGCCCTTTAGGCAGGACTTGAATATAGACAGGGAGGCGTCCTGATACATCACCTCAGGAAATTTGTTCTAAGCTTACGGTGCAGCAAGGTGGAAAGTGCGGAGTTGGGAGTTGGCAATTGAGGAGAAGGGCACAGATAAGAGCATCTTGCCTGACGAACAGAGGTCACGAAGAGGTACTGAGGAGCTGCCGAATGAAGACACTTGTGAGTAGGAAAAGCTTGAACGGTATTCAGAAGCGGATGGGGAGCCAGTGTAGTGACTGGAGGAGAGGGATCACATGGTCATAAGGGCACAAGAGTCTTGCAGCTGAATTTTGAATACAGTGGAATGGAGATAAGTGACTCAGTGGGAGACCTGTGAGAAGTAGGTTGCAGTAGTTTAAGAGGGATGTGATGAGAGAGTGGATTAGAGTTTCAGCAGTGTGTTCGGACAGGAAGGGATGAATTTTGGCAATATTATTGAGAAAAACAATGTAGACACCATACAGTTGCACACTATGCAAGTTGGCTAGTCTGCCCACTAACTGTGCAGGCCCCTTAACCCATAAGAGCATGAACTGCAGCAATCATCTCTTATTTATATTATAAGATATAATATAATCTTATATATATATAATTTTTGCTGCTGTTTATGCTCTTGTGGGTTAATGCAAGCAACATACCATGCACTGTACAAGCATAATTGAGACAGCTCCCTACCCAGAGGGGCTTAGAATCTAGGAAAGAAATGAGAGGTACATTCAGGAAAGATCAGATTACAAGAGATTTAAATGCTTTATTTGAGAATGTGTACTGGCCAGCAAGTAAAACAGTTGCATTTCCAGAGCAAGAATGCAGTCTTTTATGCAGCCCCAGGTTAATAGTCCTCAATAGCCCCCACTCCCTGGGCTGTTCATGAGCGCACAATAGACCATTAAACTGGAGGGAACATAGCCCCGAGTAATCTCTCACCAAGTCCTCTTGAGGGCTATTAGTCCACTACTACATCAGAGGCAGCTTTTGGACTTGGTAAACTGCACAAGTGTAATTGTTTGTGGATTGTGGCCACTAAATGATAGCTACCACTGAAGTACATAAGTTGCAAAATCTACAAGCAATGAAAACAACCACCAAGTTGCCCGTGTCCCTGCAATTGAGGTGAAGGGCGGGGAAACAAGGAGAGGAAGGGCAGCAGTTGTAAGAGAAGAGAACTTCTAGCCCACTATGCACACAATTACCCTGTGGACAGACTGACTCTTTGGCTCAGGAGGAGCCACATGGTGAGTTAACTTAGCCCCACCCACATCAAAATCACTCCTTAGAGGGCTTACAACAGTCACCCCTTTCCAGGTAGCCAACAATGGTGCCTAGTGGCACTATTGTTAAGCCCTTGATGGGGCTGTCAGCCAGTTAACTCAAAGGGTTAATTTACTCACATTGGGGCCTAGCACCCCAAGCTTTGGCACCCTCCCAGCTTTCTCATCACCTCTTATAGCTGCCCATTCCACTGGGTAGCAGGGCTTCTCCCCCAAAGTGGGTCCCCAACAATAAATACAGCAATATAAACATAATCCCTTCTGGGCACTCACAACCAGGGCTAGGATCTCTTCCTCCAAACAGGCCTTTGGCTGTTCTGGCTTGACAGCCGACATAACAAGCCACAGTCTAACTACTGGGTCAGAGATTTCCTCACAGATGTCCTTCCACTATAGTTTGCCCTGTTCAAATAGCACGCTGCCTGTTTGTATGCTCCTCCCTTTCCTGGGATTGACCAGAGGAAATACATGCCTCTCCTCAGCCCTCTACACCTGCGTGTGGGCTAGATGCTTAATTGGTTAGCTGCAGAGTTTCACACTCAGCTGCCTTCAATTAGAGCGTCAGCAGCTAGCTGGCAGCTTGCTTGTAGTTTTAGTTTAGTTCTATTGGGGCTGCTTTGCCTCTAAGCAGCTACTCTGTTACACCCCCCTCACCTGGCAGCCCTGGGCTCCATACTGAAGGGGGAATAGGGCGGGAGAGCTGTTTTAAGTGCACCCCCTCCAAAACCCAGCCAAGAAGCTTGGCAGCTGAATTGGGGCCAGAGGTGAGCGTGCCCCTTTGAACTTGCCACTCTAGGCAGCCTTGTCCCCCGTCCAGCCACAGAGCTTGGCGGCAGCAGCAGCAGCAGGAATGAGCTGCCTAGGATGGATCTCCTTTCTGCCCCTGATCTAGCAGCTGCTGCCAAGCTCTGCAGCTGGAGGGGGGGCAGCAGCTGGTTGGAGCCACCTAGAGTGGCAAAAATGTGTGCACTGCTTCTGCCTGTACCCCGAGTCATTTGTTTTCCCAAAAAGATTAACCACTGCCGCATGCGTTCTCCGCATCCTCTGTGAGACCAGTGGAGCTGCATTGGGGAACTTCCATCCCAGCTAGCTCCCGCAAGCCAGTGCCTGTTCCAGGACCAACTGAACAAAGCTTTATTTAAGGAGCAGTGCATAACACAGTGCAAGTGCATAGCCAGCGGCCTCCTAAACCCCCATTTTTGATGCAGCTACCACCCCCTTCCCTCCAGCCCCTAAAGCAGCTTATTGCTATGCCATATCACCATTCTCCACTGTCCCCACTTCCCCCCACTATTCCCTGAATAAGTACAGAAAACAGGAATTTTGAAAAAATATCAACTTTATTTAACAATATAAATTTTATTTTAACTTTAAATAAATAAGTAGATAATTTATTTCTTTTTTTCACCTGGGAAAGTTACTGGGGACACCAGCTTTCCTGGGGAAACCAAGGTGGCAAATTCACTGCCGTGTTTCATTTAGGTTTGTTTTATTTAAGGAGTGATTGTTAGGGTACAGTTTTTACTCATCACAGTGCCTCATGTTTTCTTTTACCCCTTGTTCACAGTGTAGATACTAGATATAGCCTTAATGCTCTAAATGCTCCCTAAGAGATCAATGGGAGATTCAAATCTTGAAGATTGTTTAAGTATCTTTTTTTAAAAAGACATTTATATATGTTGCCTTTAAAATTCATTTTATAATTTGTTTTGCCTCCTGGCTGCTTATATTTGGCTATTTGATTCATGGATTGGGACTATCAGGTACCATCATGGATTGCTGAACCACCATATTCTGAGAATCTGCAGAAGGCAGCTGCTGATCACCATGACTGAATGCTACCTCTGGCATTTATTGAGTAACTATGATTTAAAAGATGGTATCAGCGAACTGATTCTCAGGCATAAACTATGAGAAATTGCTTTGTTAGGATTTTTGTATTAAGAGCCGTATATTATGACTGATTATTACTTACTGGAGGCATGCCTCATGGAATACACCTTGAGAACTGGCTCTGAGAGATCCTACAGAGGGAAGCTACTTATGATTGATCATCATGATTGATTGCCATCTCGGGATATATTTATTTATTTATTTATTTATTTTATAGATTTTTATCCCGCCCCCTCCTGCAATGCAGCTCGGGGCGGCTGACAACACTAATAAAAACAATTTAAAACAATTAAAATACAAATATAAAACACATCAATAAAACAGGACTAAAAGACAGTGATAAATAAATACATGGGCGGGGGATTAAAATCACCCCCCCCTCCCTCCCTCCCAAAGGCCTGCGCAAACAGCCAGGTCTTACAGTTCCGCCGAAATGTCAAAAGGCTTGGGGCCAGGCGAGCTTCCTCCGGAAGGGAGTTCCACAGCCGCGGCCCTACCACCGAGAATGCTCGCTCCATCGTGGCCCCCCGCTTAACACGGGGGACCTC
>QEPC01011791.1:1358272-1385774 GCA_003113815.1 Sphenodon punctatus
CCAGGCGGGCGGCGAGGGGAGGGGGTACCTCGGCCTGTAACCTGCCCTAGACCACTGCGCTGCCCACGAGCCGTGGGGCGACTATGGACCCCTTCATATGTAGGATGCGGTCCAGGGCATCGTAGAAGGGGGCGGTCCGGGCCCCGTGTCCGGACTGCCTATTGTTGTCCCGGATGGCCTTGTACCCCCTCTTGAGTTCCTTGGCCTTGGAGCGGCACTGTGCCGCTGTGCGCTGATGCCCCGCCGCCTCCATGTCCCGCACTATGTCCTGGTAGACATGTTCATTGCGCTGGTTGAGGGTGAGCTCCAGCTGGTACTCCAGGGTCCCCCATATCCGCATGAAGTCCCTGGTCTCCTGGAGGCCCCACTGGCCCCCTCGGTGGTACGCCTTCCTCCGGCGTCCCCACAGCGGGTCATCCTCCTCCTCCTCATCCGCCGGCTCTGCCTCCGCCTGAGCAGGGCCGGTGTCCTCCGGGGGCTTGTCCGCTCGGGCCATTTTCCGTGTCTGTGGGGACAGTAGGTGGGGAGTGTTGGGTTGGGTGAAGGTGGGGCCCCCTCACGGGGCTCCCCTGCCCCCCGCCTCCCTCCCGGTCGCCCGGGCATGCCACGCCCCCCCGGGGAGCCCCCGTGCCCCGTTCCCCTCCCCTTCGTTGCCCTTACCCGTTTCCTGGGGGCCTCCTCCGGCCCCGTTCCGGCTGCTGTCCCCGGGGCGTTGCATCCCGCCTGCTGCTGCGGGTGTTGTCCCTGGCCCGCCTGCATGGTCAGCACGGCCCCCGTGTCCCCCTCCTCTGCCTGTGCTCCCTCCACCGCTGCCCCTGCCCCCTCCTCCTCCACCGTCGCTCTGTCACCCGCCGCTCTCTTCCGCCTCCCTCCTCGCTCCATCCCGCCACGCTTGCCTTCTGCGGATTTCCCTTTAAATCTCCCTCTGGTGGATGTGTTGTTGCTGGTTGCCCGGCAGCGACGCTGCGTGCATTGTCCACGGCTGGGGCTCGTTTCCTTTGGTTCCGCCCGAGGATTGGTGTCCAGACGTTACTTTTTTTTGTTTCCCGGTGGGGATCTCTTTGACCACGCTTCCCGGGATATTCCCCCGGGTAGCCCGGGAAGCATGGTTGAAATTGACCCCATGTGGGTATTGAGCGTGGTGAACATCTGGAGTGCGCCGAACAGACGTTCAGGGCTCTTTGGCCCCACCGCGGGATTAAGTGTGGTCCACTGTGGTTGAGCGTGATCTCGTAACGTCTGAAAATACCCTTTGTAACAGCCAAATTACTATCAAATACATTTTTTGACTGACTGGTTGAATTGCATGTCAGTGGGAGGTGTGGGTGGAGATAACCTTTAGCCATGCACAGAATGCTGAGTTTATTGAGCAAATAGCATATTTTATGGAGCACCTATAGTGAAAATTGAAAGTAAAAATTCAAAGCCAGAGCAATCAGTCCAAGCAATGAGTCTCTGCATGCATGCAGTCTACCCAGTTTCTTGGATTCACAGCTTGCAGTACAGTTTGCGGCTCACTGACAGGGAACAGCACACAGTAAAATGTAGAAATCAATTCCATCATTTAGCAAAAAACAGTTATGAACTTAGCAGCAGCAAAACATAACACAAATAATAGTAATAAATTATTTACAGAGGTAAAATAAAACCAAATGAACATAAAAAGGAAAAGCCATATTCATAACCTTTCTCTATACGGAGATGCACACCTAGCAAAATAGCTATTCTACTAATATACTCTGGTTTTGATTATTTAAAAGAAACTCCAGTTTTTGAGTCGTTTTATTAAAAACTTCTAGAAGATATGGATTTCTCTGTCTTCCACAGTTCTTCATATTTATGACGTTCCAGCAAATAATGAAGCAAATCCTCCAAAGCCCCAGTTTTATGACACAGTACTACATTCTAGAATCAAAGAATCTTAGAGTTGAAGGGTTCCTCAGAGGTCATCTAGTCTAACCCTTTCCTCGATGCAGGAAATCCACAGCTACAGCATCCCTGTCAGATGGCTGTCCAGCCTCTGTTTGAAAACCTCCAGTGAAGGAGAGCCTGCCCCTACCCACCCCCCGTGCAGTTGGTTCAGTAGTTGAACAGCTCTTACCATTAGGAAGTTCTTCCAGATGTTTAGCCAAAATCTGCTTTCTTGTAATTTGAGCCCATAGGTTCTAGTCTTGCCCTCAGGAGCAACAGAGAAAAAGTCTGCTTCATCTTCTGTGTGACGCTCTTCAGATATTTGAAGATGGCTACCATGTCTCCCCTTAGTCTTCTCTTCTCCAGACTAAACATACCCAACTCCTTCAACCTTTCCTCATAGGATTTGTTTTCCAGACCCCTGACCATCTTTGTTGCTCTTCTCTGAACCTGCTCTAATTTGTCAAAGTCCTTTTTAAAATACGGTGCCTAGAACTGGACACAATATTCCAGATGAGGTCTGACCTGACACGGCTTGTATTGTACGTTATGTCCCCCCCCTCCCCCCCCCCCGAGCAATGAGCCCTTAATCTCTTCCTTGCTCCAGGGATTACACCGCTGGCAGACGGACTGGTAAACGAGTGGAACCCCAGAGATAGCGGAGGTAACGGTACTGGTAGTTGCCTGTGAACACGGTAAAGGATGCCCCCCCACACACACACACACAATTAGATAGCAATAAAGGGAAGCATTTGTCATCATGCAGCCATGTAAAACACAGCCGCCCTCCCCAGGTGCATTAACTTATCGTAGTTGACTGGCTGTTGGTGTTAGCCATGGCCACAGCAATGTAAAACCTGTGCAAGTTGGTCTTTAGAATGTAATGGCTCAGAAAGAGTGGGGGTCGGGTACATGCTGCAAACAAGGACAAGCTGGGACAATGCATGTTTGAATTTGGCACACGTTGGCCTTTTAAGGGGAATGTAGAGCGAGAGGGGAGGGAGGGGCAGGAAGCGGTTGTTCCTCAGAACTGTCAAGTCTTTTCATCCATAGCTCTATGGTCCTGACGGACCTGTATGCAAGTGAGGCTGCATGCAACCTAATTGATGGGATATGAACATATGGGTGCACATCAGTCTGGATTTGCCTGCACAGTGGACTCTGAATGCTCTGAGACCCCTGTAATAGGGTGTGTGGTCCTGGAGTAACTCATCTCAAGATCTGCACCCCACTGAGAGCAGCCCAAGTGAGACCTTATCAAAAGTATCCCTTATTTAGCCAGTACATAGCTACACAGAGTCTATACATATGGGTCTCTCCCTCTGGCCAGATACAATCCCTTCTGTAGACAGGCACCCCAATATACATAGTCCCTCTAGATACCTTCTTTTCCTCAGGCCTCTCTGGCTAGGCACAGTTCCTCCTGTAGTCAGCTATGAGGTAGAGCACTCAGTGGCTCCTGCCTCTCTAGTTGTCTCTCCTCTGTGCTTCCTATAGCCAGCCACCCCTTGCTGAGCTCAGCTGAGAGATTTTAAGTCCTGGGCTGGCTTGGCCACATCAGCACAAACACACACACTCCCCACACACACAAAATGGGAAAAAGAAAACCCACCCTCAAAACTGTCTCACACACTGAAAGATGGGGCTACCCTATTTATGGAAAAATTCAGCACTTGTAAAAAAGAAAAAGTTTATTTTAAAAATAAAGCCCACTAAACCCTTCCAAACTCACACGTCCACTAACACATACTGCCTGGTCTAACCAGAATGCCCAGAAATGGACATAAACAAATACTTCTGAAAATCCCAACACATCACGGTTTGAAGTATAACTTCTAGTGGATAATTTGTCCAGGTTTATACATATAGGACTGTACACAATACAATGACTCTAAAAACACTAAAGCATGAGTGCTAAGGATATAAATGCTAATGGGTGCTGGACACAGCTGTGTTTCTGACCAACTATACAGGTCTTCAGAACTATAACAAACTGTAGCATTTCTGACATTGGGTGAATCTATAATACAAATGTACAAATTAGTATGGAATAACCCCTACTGCACCAAATACATGTACTTGGGTAAGAAGAACTTACCTCCAAGCAATATATTCCATTTTAGTTGGTTATAGCATCTACAACCTATGAATATAAAACTGTTAGTATCAGTTCTATTTAACCAACCCCCAATCAAAACTACCAAATGTAGCAAACAGAAAAACATAAACTCATCCTCTGTCAGAAATCAAAAGCACATTCATACAGCTCAACAGTTCAAACCAGCTAAGCAGTAAGATCTATATACAGCTCCAAGTCTGCAGGGAATCCATTCAACAGAAGCAGCTGTACTTCAATCATAGGCCAAATAGGATATGAACAAGTCCATCCTAAATAAGGAGATGTATTTTTTTGCTTATCTCTTCCATGTAAGCCATATTATCAGGATCTAATATGATGCAATCAGGAGATTCATGCATAAATCCTTCACCCCAACTCCAATTCCAAACAGTCCATGAAGTAATCCTCAATTAGGATATCTAGAAAGAGACTCCAAACAAAAAAAGCCTCATATACTGATTCCAAGTGAAGAAAGTCCTTCCAAAGTTGGTTGATAGATCATACTGCTGATCTCATGCAGAGGATCCATTCATCAAAGAGGGTCAGACTGCTATCAAAATTTATACTGAATATGCAGTCCATCCTAAATACAGTACCTTGTCAATCTATTACATAAATCAATTCAACCAAAATTGAATTGTTACTCCTACGCAATATATCTCCAAATAGTTCACAAAATATTCCCAAATAGTTTATTTAATATGAATAGAACATTAATTTTTTTAAACATAAAATCATTAGTAAAGAGTAAGGCTGTATCAAAACAATACATGAATATATCCTCCCCAAAAGGGGATACTTATAATATACAATTAGAAGAAATCTCCAAAGTGGCTCAAATCTTAATAAACAAACCTAATAAGCTAGTCCCATAATCTATATAAAAATATACAAAAAGTAAAATAAAAAAACAGACTAATGCCATAAAATACATATATTTTAGATAATGATTTTACCCCAATCAATACTGTCATTCAATCCACATGGCATCAAGGTCTTCAACCTGAGAATCCATCTCGTCTCCAATTTAAACAATTCTTTTTCAGAGCTATGAGTATCAATACATTAAAATAAGAAGTCATTTGGAGTGTGATTCAAATCCACAAAATGTTGGACCAAGGGTTCCATCAGTTTTTCACATCTAATATTGGATCTATACTCAGTTATTCTCTCTTTTATTTGTCTCTTGGTTTTACCTACATAAATGGGTGATTTCAGATGTTACGGGCACCCGATTCACCACAGTGGATTCCCAGCGGTAGCGACCCGGCTAACCACTCCCCGTGGGCAAGAGAGGCCCCAAACAGACGTGACGGGAGCGGGATCACAGCAGGGAATCGGACCGGCAGACCACGGCCCGGGGCAGCGTGACAGATGTTACACCGATCCCGAGCCGGGCCGTAGTCAAAGCACCCAGAAGGCCCTTTAAATCTCCCTCCCTGCCCTGTGTTGTTGCTGGTTGCCTGGCAGAGACGTTGCGTGCTTTGTCGCTGACTGGGAATCATTTTGTTTGATTCCGGCCGGTGGTTGTTGTCCAGATGTTACTTTTTTTGTTTCCCGCTGGGAATCTCTTTGACCACGTTTTCGGAGATGATCTGGGCCGGAGGTCCGGAAGCGTGGTTGATTTTGACCCCATGTGGGTATTGACTGTGGTTAACATCTGGCGGCCGCCGAACAGACGTTCAGGGCTCTTTGGCCCCGCCGTGGGATTGACTGTGGTTCACTGTGGTTGACTGTGGGTGAAAACAGACATGATGCTAACCACCCTTTAACCACCCTTGATGTTTATTTATGCATGTTGCAGGGTTGTATTGGTGCCCTATGCATCCCTGAATCATGCATAAATGACCACCAAGTGTGGTTAAAGGGTGGTTAGCGTCATGTCTGTTTTCACCCAGTGATCTCGTAACGTCTGAAAATACCCAATGAAACCACATGGGCATTGAATAATGTAGATCATCATAGAGCTTCGGCAGGAAAACCTGTCTAATATCTTTTTTTTTTCTTAAAAGTGGAGATCTAAATTCCTGACAGTGATTACCCATATTGAGATGACACACGCTACAATTCAAGCATTTCAAATTACCTACAGATCCCAAGGCTCTAGTTTTGGGAGAATCTTTATTGATATCACTATGTAGTAAGTAATCACACAAATTCTTAGTTCTTCTATACGCAAATAATAGATACTGCCCACATCTAGGTATATCCTTCACCAAATGCCAATTCTTCAAAACAGATTGTCTAATTATGTGTGCATCTGGATTATAATCCAAGGTAATCACCATCCTCTCTTTATTTTCCCCCTTTGGTCTAGATGAAAGAAGTTCTACTCTATCTGTATTGAGAGCCTTAAAACAGGCCTTCCGTAATCCATAGGATAACCTCTCTTTAATAAACTCTTAGTTAATTCCCAAGCTTTTTCTTAAAGTTATCAATGGACGAATTATTCCTTCTTAGTCTTAAAAACTGTCCAATTGGAATATTTCTCTTAATATGTATAGGGTGATAACTATCAAATCTTAAGATTGAGTTTACATCAGTCTTTTTCTTGAAGAGAGTAGTCTGAATTGCTTGATGGACTAACTGTACTTGGACATCCAAAAAAGAAATAGAGGTTTTACTATAATCCAGAGAGAACTTGATAGATGAATGCTGCTTATTCAGATATTCATGAAACTGTATTAAACTAGTTTCATCCCCTTCCCATAGGAAGAATAAATAATCTAGATATCTCTGAAAGAATTTTATATGTTGTAGAAATAAATTCCTACCAGAAGCCAGAATCACTCTCTCTTCAAATACTGCCATAAATAAATGGGCCAATCCAGGCGCAAAATGACACCCCATGGTTGTCCCACTAATCTGTTGATAGTAATCATAAGAATTACTTCCTCCAGTTTGATTAAAAACTAGGTAGGAGGTGTATACACGTCTTCTCTACTATTCAACAATAATTCTAATATTGTCAGAGACTCTTGTTATGGAATATTCGTGTATAAAACTCAACATCCTTGGTAACAAGCCAAACCTCAGTTCTATCTATCTGGGTGTTCTGAATTAAATTAAGAAAATGCATAGAGTCCCTGATGCATGTTTTTATGTCAGGCACAAAAGGTTTAAGAAATGAGTCCACATACATAGCAGCTTTTTCAAATATCGAATTTACTTCTGAGACTATAGGTGTCTCAGGGATAGGCCATTCCAATTTGAATATTTTTGGAAGAACATAAAACACAGGAACCCTTTCATCCATTATCCAACAAAAATTCATACGTTTCCTCAGTAACCTGATTGGCTATGTATGTTTCTACAATTATACCTTGTAACAAATTTTTAAACTGAGAGGTAGGGTTATGATCCAGAGGTAAATAGTGCCTCCTATCTGTTGTCTCAAACCTTCTTTGTTGTAATCCTCAATATCAAGAACAACAATTGCACCCCCCTTGTTGGCTGGTTTAATAATACCAGTATTGTAACTCAACAAGGTAATGGCCTCCTTATGTAGATTAGAAAGATTGTGCCAACTATCCAACCTCGAGGTGTCTATATGATCCAAGACAGACATCAATATATTTTCAAAAACTTTAATGTGAGGATTACTAGTAAATCCTGGTGGTATTCTGAAAATTCTTCTCAATTTTTAGAAGAAACGAGACCTGCTTGTCTTCCTCTATAGATGTTTGATCACCCCAAAATTCAGCCAACTTAATCTTTCTGATGAATTTCTGAATATCAATATGTGCTGAAAATGAATTGATTGTAGTGAATATCTCAATATATACTTAGCGATATAGAATTGGAAGTTTTGGAGAGGGGACTTTCTTTTGTGCTCACCCCAAAATATGATTCATTTAGAATGAACTTGTTCATATTCTATTTGGCCTATGATTGAAGTACAGCTGCTTCTGCTGAATAGATTCCCTGCAGGTTACCAACAGGGCTTCACAATTGGTTAGAAAATTTTACTTGATTGGAGAATTGTTAAATTAACCTATATGGCAACAGTAGTGGCCAACTGTTGGATTGGTTAATTGTATTTAATGGTAATTGGATAGGTACTCCTAGCTAGCACCAAATGATTGATAGCACTTGTTTTGAAGTCGTCTTATGGAGTGACCCATGTGTATTTGATTACATTTATGTATTAGTATATATTCAGACCTGGAGTTATATATAGATCTCACTGCCTAGCTGGTTAAAGTTGTTGAGCTGTATGAATGTGCTTTTGATTTCTGATAGAGGATGAGTTTATGTTTTTCTGTTTGCTACATTTAGTAGCTTTGTTTGGGGGTTTGTTAGAACTAATACGAAACAGTTTTATATTCATAGGTTGAAGAATTTATAACCAACTAAAATGGAATATATTGCTTGGAGGTAAGTTCTTCTTACCCAAGTACATGTATTTGGTGCAGTAGGGGTTATTCCATACTAATTTGTACATTTGTATTATAGATTCACCCAATGTCAGAAATGCTACAGTTTGTTATAGTTCTGAAGACCTGTATAGTTGGTCAGAAACACAGCTGTGTCCAGCACCCATTAGCATTTATATCCATAAGCACTCATGCTTCAGTGCTTTTAGAGTATTGTCTACAGTTCTATATTTATGTATAAACCTGGACAAATTATCCATTAGAAGTTATACGTCCAAAAAGTGATGTGTTGGGATTTTCAGAAGTATTTGTTTATGCCCATTTCTGGGCATTCTGGTTAGACCAGGCTAACACATGGCAGTATGTGTTAGTGGACATGTTTAGTGGGCTTTATTTTTAAAATAAACGTTTCTGTGTTGTTGTTTTTTAACTAGTGCTGAAGTTTTCCATAAGTAGGGTAGCCCCATTGACCATGTCCAGCCCAGCTGAGGCACATTAGGGCACTACCCTGCGCTGTTTCAGCTCCTACACTTCCCAGGCCAGCACTAGCCCTCCTTAAAGATCAAGGCCTCCTTAGCCAACCTGCCCCTGCTACAACCCTGCTGTGAGTTGGGACTGTGGGTGATTTCAGACGTTACGAGATCACGCTGAACCACACTGAACCACGCTCAACCCCCCCGCGGGGCCAAAGGGCCCGGAACGTCTGAACGGCGTGCGCCAGATGTTCATCACGCTCAATACCCACATGGGGTCAGTTTCAACCACGCTTCCCGGGCTAGCCGGGGGAAGGTCTCGGGAAGCGTGGTCAAACCAACCCCCACAGGGAACCAAGCAAAAGTAACGTCTGGACGCCAATCCCCCAGCGGAACCAAAAAAATGGAGCCCCGGCCGGGGACGAGGCACGCAGCGTCGCTGCCAGGCAACCAGCACCAACACAAACACCGGAGGGAGATTTAAAGCGAGAGCAGCAGCAAGCAAGCGTGGCGGGATGGAGCGAGGAGGGAAGCGGAAGAGAGCGGAGGCACGAACAGCGACAGCGGCGGGACAGGAGGCGGAGGACGTGCAGCCAGGCCCAGCGATGCAGGCGGAGGGGGCACAGGTGCAGGAAGGGGGCACACGGGAGCACCCGACCAGGGAGGCGCCCCGGGAACACCAACCACAGCTGCAGCCGGGTCGCGCCGCCCCGGGGACAGCGGCCGGAACAGGCCCACAGGAGGCACCCAGGAAACGGGTAAGGGCACCCACTGGGAGGGGAACAGGGGGCACAGGGGAACCCCCTGTGGAGGGGGCCGGGGGGACCCCGGGCGGAAGGCAGGGGGGCAGGGGGACCCCGGGCGGAGGGCAGGGGGGCAGGGGGCCCCCGAGAGGGCCCACACCCTCACCCAGCAACCAACCACCCCCCTTCCCCCCCCCAGACACGAAAGTCGGCCCGGGCGGACGAGCCCCAGGAGGAGCCCGGCCCCCGGCCCCCGGAGGCGCACCCCCAGGAGGAGGTGGAGGAGGAGCAGAGGCAGGTGCAGCATGAGCTGCACCGGGAGGAGGAACAGCAGGGGCCCAGCCGGAGGAAGGCCTATCACAGAGGGGGACAGTGGGGCCTCCAGGAGACCCGGGACTTCATACGGATCTGGGGGACCCTCGAGTACCAGGTGGAGCTCGCAATAAACCAGCGCAACGAGCATGTCTACCGGGACATCGTGCGCGACATGGAGGCGGCGGGGCACGAGCGCACTGTCAACCAGTGTCGCTCGAAGGCCAAGGAGCTCAAGAGGGGGTACAAGGCCCTCAAGGACAATAACAGCCGCTCCGGCCACGGGGCCCGCACCGCCCCCTACTACGATGCCCTGGACCGCATCCTTCACATGAAGGGCTCCATCGTTGCCCCACGCCTGGTGGGCAGCGCTGTGGTCCAGGGCAGGGAGCGGGCCGAGGTACCCCCTCCCCTCGCCGCCCGCCCGGTAGACACGAGCTCAGGGGACCCCCACCCCCAGGAGGACCACCCGGGACCCGCAGAAGCCCCAAGGCCCCCCCCCAGCAGCAGCCCGGAGACATCCCAACGCCGGGCCGGCCAGGCGGAGTCGGAGGTCGGCACCTTCACCACCCTCAGCCAGTGGTCCCAGGGGGAGCACTCCCAGGGTGAGGCGCCGGGCTCCGAAGGCTCGGAGACGGACATAGAGGGTAAGCGGGCCCCCAGGGCAGGGGGGGGGCAGGACCAGGGGGCCGGTGGCAGGGGTGGGGGCCCTGCTGCAGGGGCCACAACCAGCCCCCTTCACCCGCTCCCCCCTCTCCCGCCCGCAGGACATGGGGAGCCCCAGGACCGGGCCAGCGAGACGGTGCAGGCCCCCGCGGAGGGCACAGGAGAGCAGGTGCCGGACCCAGGTAAGGCGGGAGGGCTGGGATGGCGGGAGGGCCCCCCGGGCGCCAGCCCAGGGGGGCCTCCGGCCTCAGTGGGGGAGGGGGGGCAGGGGGCCCCGGGACCCGACCCCGCTAGGGGACAGGGCCCTGCACTGACCCACCCGCCCATTTCCACAGGGCAGCCCCCGCGCGCGGCGCCTCCGCCGGCCGCGGCCCCAGCCCAGCGGATGCGGGAGTACCGGGCGCGGGTCCGCAGGCGCAGGGAGGAGCAAGCGGAGGACATCGTCCGCAGGGCGGAGGAACAGGGGGAGCGCATGATCGCCTCCGTGGACCGCATGGAGGCGGCCATAGAGCGGTCCATGGAGAAGGCCCTGGAGACAGACCGCCGGCTGGAGGCGGAGGTGCGCCTGGAGCGGAGGCGGGAGCGCCGGGAGCACCAGCGGCAGCAGGGGCTGCTCAGGGGCCTCCGGCAGGACATACAGGGCATGGTGCGGGAGCACAGTGCAAAGATGGACAGGTCCCACGACATTGGGACCTCCCTGCTCCTGCATGCGGGCACCATGTGTGCCTACGTGATGGCCGGCGCACCTCCGGGCGCCCTGCCCGCCCAGGTCCCCATGCCGGGCCCCTCGGCGCCCCCGGGCCCAGCCCTGCCGCCCCTGGCGCCCCCCCGGCCCCAGGGCCCTCGCATGCGCCTCCCAGTGCCCCCGGGCCTCCGGAGGGTCCAGCCCCCCCGGGGCGCGACCGGGGCACCGGGCACAGCTGCCCATCCGCCGCCCGGCCCCCTGCCGGGGCCGGGACCGGCCCAGGACACGGCAGGGGACACGGACAGTGGGGGGGAGGGGAGCTCCCAGAGCTCGGTGGGCCCAAGCGGCCGCACGAGGGGTCGGCCCAGGAAACGCGGGGGGATGGTGGGAAGGGGGGGGAGGGGGAGGGCCACATGAGGGCGGGTGGTGGACGGGGTCACGGGCACGGGGGTGGGGAGGGGGCACAGGGTGATTGTGTGGACTGTGTGGGCAATAAAGTGGTGTAAATAGACAGTTGTCCCCGGCCCGTTTGTGGGGGGGACAGGGCTGTGGGACCGCGTGTACAGGGGCATTGGCACGGAAGGGGGGGTGGGGCCCCCAGGGGCGGGAAGGCCCTCACAGCGGGCCCCCCCGGGCGATGTGGGTTGCAAGGGCGTTCCGGATCCTTTTGGCATACCGGTACTCCCGGGGGTTCCCTGCGTTCACGTACAGGGGAACAGGACCGGGGGGCCGGTGGGGCTCGGGGTACTCCAGGGCCGCCCCCTCGGTCTCGCACACATTGTGCAGAACGCAGCAGGCACCGATCACCAGGGCGGAGGTGGGGACGGTGAAGTCCAGGCGGCCAGCTATACTCCTCCAGCGCTGCTTCAGGGCCCCGAAGGCACGCTCCACCACGGTCCGGCTGGCACACAGGCGGGTATTGTATACCTGCTCCGCAGGGGTGCTCGGGACAGGGTAGACCTTCATCAGCCAGCGGGTCAGGGGGTAGGCGGGGTCCCCCAGGATGCAGGGGGGCATGGGAACCCCCTCGATCCACCTCATGCCCATGTCCGCGAAGTCCCCCCGGTACATGCGGGCATAGAAGGGGGAGATGGTCATGATCCTGGCGTCGTGACTCCGGCCGGAGTTGCCCGTGTAGATGTCTATGAAGCGGGCCCGGTGGTCCACCACCCCCTGCAGGTGCAGGGAGTAGTATCCGTGCCGGTTCACATACTCCAGGGCCTCCCCCGCGGCCGGGCGCAGGATCTCGATGTGTGTGCCGTCCACGGCTCCGATGCAGTTCGGGAAGCCCCCGGCCGCGAAGCCAGCCATCACAGCGCCCTGGTCCAGGAGCTGGATGGTCCTGTCGAGGAGCACGCCCTCCACAGCCTCGCACACATCCCGCACGATGCAGGCGACCGTGCTGAGCCCCACCCCGAAGTGCTGGGACACGGAGCGGCAGGAGTCGGGCGTTGCGAGGGCCCAGACCCCTATGGCCACCCGCTGGACCATGGGGATGGGCTCCCGCATGGAGGTGTGCTGCCGCTCCAGCCAGGGCGTGAGGAGCTCCGCTAGGCGCAGCAGGGTGGCCTTGCCCATCCGGAAGTGGGACCCCCACTCGGCCTCCCCCCAGTGGGCCTGGGCCCGCTCCCACCAGGCCTGGGGCCGCTCCGTGACCCATAGGCTCCGCGCTATGGGCATAGCCAGCAGCGCTGCCCGGCGGAGGGTCTGCGTTGCCCAGCGGAACCGCCTCGCGGCCCCTCGGAGCGCAGCGGGCCGGGTGAGGCTCCGGCAGGCGGCCAGCCACGCCCCCCAGGCCCGGCGCCGAGCCCTGAGCCGGGCACGGACTCTCCTGCGGGCCTGCTGGCCCCGGAGGCGCACGCCAGCCCGCAGGGCCAGGACATAGCGCAGGCGGACGGCCAGGTGCACCCTCTCGGTCAGGAGGCACAGCTGCTCAGTGTGGTCACGGTGCCACTCAGCCGCGAGCGCGAGGAACATCCAGTTCCCACCTGCCCTATCGCGCTCCATGGTGCTGGGGCCCCGGTGGGGGCTGGGAGCGCTTATGGCGGCCCGGTGCTGGTGGCTCCGCCCGGGGGTCGGCCTCGCGGGCCTGCGCGCGCCCTGTGCCGGTGCGTTCCGGCTGCTCCCGCCCCCAGCACCCCGGGCCCCCTCCCCTCGCTGTTTGTAGCGGGATGGCCTTGAAGGTGCGATTAGGCAGACAGAGAGCTCGCTGTTGTTCTCTGCAGCTGTGCCGGGCCCGCACCCCACGCCTCGCTCTGTTGTGCTACAATGTTGCGGTGCGGGCCCGTGTTCCCTGTCCCGGGGGCCGGGCCGAGCCTCTCCCGGCCCTGGGCAGTCTGTGTGCCCTCCGGGCTCCGTGTCCCATTCCCTGTTGTGCTGGACCATGGCTGGCTGCCCATCCATGGGGCTCCCGCTGTCCGGCCCCCAAGGGGCCCCCCATATCTGGGCCTTCCGCGAGACCATGTCTCTGTGCGACCTGTGGCACACCCCTGCCGTGCAGCTGCTCCTGGCCGGGCCGGGGAGCCGTGCAGGTGCCTACGAGAGCCTGAGCTCCGGGCTCCGTTACTTTGGCCATGTGGTGAGCGCCCGTGATTGCCGGCTGCATGCGGAGGCCCTGGGGCTGGCTCGTTTCCCCGAGGGGCGCATCCCGGAGGTGCTGTGCGCCCATGTGCCCTGGAGCGCCTCGGAGACCGTGTCAGCGCTGGTGGTGTGTGGTCTGGGCGCCTACTCGGAGTGCCTGGCCGAGGGTGGCCCTGCCTTGGCCGTGAGCTACTTCTCCTGTGTTCACGGGGCCCGTGGGTACCAGCGCACCCGTGGGGCGGCGTTCCAGCGGCTTCTGGAGCTGGGGCATCTTCCGTGGCCCCCTTCTGCTGCCTGCTGTGTGCCGGAGCCCTCCGCGGTGGAGATGTCATCCCTGTTGGCGGTGTGGGCGCGTGTGGATGTGCAGCTGGCCCTCACCATGCCCGATCCCTTCGAGGCCTACTACCTGATCGCCCACTACATGTCCTTGCAGGGGTACCGCCGGGGCATGCTGCACTGGCCCCACCTGGTCCACCGGGCGGGCCACCCGGGCCCTCGGGCCAGCGGGGCCCCCGGCAGCGGCCCGTGAGCCCCGCGTCGCTGGCCTGCCCCCCCCGGCGTGGTGCCCCCGTGTGGGCTCCCGCCCCGGCCCGGGGGGGGGCCCTGGTCCCCGCTGGCCGCTCCCGACCTGCGGACCCCACCTCGGTGAGCTCCCGCCCGCCTCGCTGCTTGCTGCTGCCCCTGGCCGTGGTCCTGGGCCCCCTCCATCCCCGTGACTCCGTGGGTGCTGCCTGAGCGTCGCTGGTGCTGCGGAGGAGCACCGCTGGACCCGGCTGCCCTGCCTGTGCCAGCCTTTGACTGTGGGGCCCCCTTCCTCCTCCTCCTGGCGCCCCTCCGCCGGCCTCGCTGTGCTTTGGGGGCCCCCAACGTGCCTTGCTCCGGGGGTCCGCCCCCCCCCCCCGAGACTGCCTCTGTTCCTGTGGGGGCACCTCCTTGGACTGGACTGGACTGGGGTGGTGTGGGGGTGGGGGTTGCTGCTGTCTGTGCCTTGCCCCGTGGTGGTGCCCCCCCCTCCCTGCCGGTGTTCCGGGTGGGGTGTTCCGGGCGCCCCTTCCCCCCTTCCCGGCCTTTCCCTGGTGTGTGTGTGTGTGCGTGGGCGTGTGGCCGTGCATTGTGCCCTGCTGCGGGACCGCTGTGTGAGCCGGCTGTCAGCCTGTTCTCGCTCTTCCCCCCTCCCTTCCCGTTTCCCTTGTGTGGGCGTTCCCTTGTGTGCCTTGTGGCTTCGTTTGCCCTCAGTCGGCCATGTCTGTGTCCCGCCCCTGCCCGGTGCCTTGTGGGGGTTTAGCGCCCGCCGGGGGTTCGGCTGCACGTCTGTTGTGCTGCCACGGGCCGTGATGGTGCGGCCCGGTTCCGGCCCGTGGTGCCGTTCCCGGCACGTCTGTTTGGGTCGTTTTCCAACCCCCGGGCGTGGTTGCGCTGTTCGCCCCCCCTGGTGGTTCGCTGTGGTGAACCGGCCGCCCGTAACGTCTGAAATCACCCTGTGTGGTCGGTAGGGATGAACATCTGGTGAACACCTAATAAATGGGCAGGTGGCTACCCACCTGGTGTGGGCTAATGTGGACTGACTGATGTCTCATCTGTTAACACCCTTGTTGTTGATACTTTTCCTTTTTAATTTATTTTAATTAAATAGCACTTTTAGCTTATGATTGACCAACCATTTAACTCCAGACTAGTCGCATTGAAGCCCTCCAGCATCATGGTTGGTGGATCACAGCCTTAGTGTTTTTATAATTCTTATCTGAGTTGCCTCCACAACCACTTTGTGAGGGTAGGTCACTATTATTCCCATTTTACAGATAGGGAACTGAGGCTAAGAGAGAGTGACTTGCCCAAGGCCTTCCAGTGGGTTTATGGCAAAGACAGAACTTGAACCCCAATCATCTAAGTCCAGCATCTGGCCCATAAGGTAACACTCTCTTTGCATCAGTTTGTTTCCTCTCTATCTCGGAATATCAAATGGTGGGGTGACAGTATTGTCAGGGCACTGGAGTGGGAATCAGGAGGCCTGGATTCTGGTGCCAGCTGTGACTCAGACCTACTATATAACCTTGGGCAAGTCACTGTGCTTCTGCGCCTCAGTTTCTCTAACTGTTTAAAGGGGATAACGGTACACTATTTAAGAAGATCCTGACTATAATTCAGGAGATCAGGGTCCAATTCCTTCATGGCTTTGGACAAGCCACTTAATCTCTCTTTGATTTGGTGGTTTTTTAAATAAATAATTTTTTTAAAAGGGCAGGAGGTTCTCCCATCTTGTATCCTCCTTAGTTCTGGCCCTAAGGAACTTTTCTGAACATTGCCTGAGACCATGGGCCCTGATCTCAGTTGGAGTCTGTGGTGCTTAAAAATCAAAATCTATGATGGGAGGATTGAATACAACAAAGCTAAACAGACTTACGTAGAGCCTGGGAGAAACAAATAGCCAAATTAAGGGTGCAAGCCACCACCCATTGAAGTCCACAGCAAAACCTGGATTGTCGTGTTGTTCTCCTATCTATAGGCAAACACTACAGAGAACTATTTTTCCTACCCACATATTATACGATAAAGCCTCTAAGTGCTGAACAAACACTACCCACTGCACGTAGGATGTAATCCCCTTGCCTCTGAAAGCAGTGGGATTTTTGCCCTTGACCTCAATAAAAACCAATCTGGCTATGATACTTCCTCCAATGGAACAGCTTCACTAACGTCTCTGAGCCTGATCCACCTCTCACTCCCTCTGGGTTGTATTAGATCCAATTCATAGGAGAACACCTCCTAGAAGCCTCCCCCTCCCCCCGACAAAGATGTTCCCTCTGCCCTTTTGGTTTCTGCTGTCTATGCTGCCTGCCCTGTCATTTCTAGAGGGAGTCTCCTGCCCCCATGGCCAGTGTGGGGCCAGGGAGAATCCCCTGTTCTCAGGGGTGTAACTAGGTTGGAATGGGCCCAGGTACAAGAAATGGAATTGCCCTACCCATCACCATTCTCTCTCCTGTCCCACCCCCTCCCCTCCAGCGCTTTCCACCATCTTTGTTGTACCTGAGCCCTAGAGGCTGCGGCGGCTACGCTACCTGCCTCGTGCCGCCACCACTGGTGCTTGCTCCGTCCTGTGCTGCCAGCTGGGTGGGGCCCCATGTGCCGCACACTGTAGGCACTTCCGCTCAGCTCAGTCTCTGCCAGACCGTGCTGCAGCGGGACAGGATTTGTGCACCCCATGCACAGCTTGGCCCTGGGACAAATGTCCAATGGTAGCTATGCCCCTGTCTGTTCTGGCTGCAAGGATGAAGCAAAGGGCAATTCCTTGTTTATACTCGAGCTCTCAAGGCAGCATGGAGAGCTATTTCACCTTCTTGGCCATGGGGTTTCTGTGCCACTCCAGCACATAATTCAGAAAGCTGAAGGGGAAGTCTCCCCTTTTGCCCCCCCCCTTCCCCATTACACCAATGTAGTAATGATAATTTTATTACAGCACTAGCTTCCACCATGTAGTAAATTGGCAGCAACTCCACTCAAGTCAGTGGAATTACAGTGGTGTAAGTGAGGAAAATCAGACCTACTGTGACTCTGCACAACACCTACCATTATGCACAGGGTCTAGCCAGTGGGGCTATGCCAGGAGTGGGCAAAGTTCCCAAGCCCAAGTGCTGCATACCAAAATGTTCATATTGCCAAGAGCCACAAGTCACATTACACTGATCATGGGCCAGCTCCCTCTGATCCCAGGGACAGAGCAGCACAGCTACCTCCAGCCAACCCAAACCCTCACATCAAAGCTCTGGCTCCTAAGTGATCAGACGAATTCAGAGAGCAGCAATAGCAATGTAGGGGACATTTCCCCCCTCCTCCCACAGCCCTCAGAACGCTCTGGTGGCAGTGATGGCATAAATGGTGGTTTGGTTTCTCTTGCTCCATTGGGAGCTGCATGGACATGCCTCTAGAAAGCCATTTCTAGCGAAAGCCACAGTACAGGTGCTGAAGAGCTGCATGCTGCTCCCAAGCCACTATTTGCCCACCTCCAGGCTACACTGATTTACCTCAGTGGAGACAATGGCTCCTAATGGAAAGCATTTGCCAGGCTGGAATCTTAGAAGGGATACTGAGGTATTTTTACTGCACCAAGGCCTGGCTCACACACATACCCACACCCACTGGTTTGACCTAAGTGTGGTGCCACAAGTGCATAAACAAGCTATTACTTCCAGACCCACTGCCTCACTTACACCTTATGCTGCAGGAGACACGCCACCAGTTTACATAGAGCTCCTGTTGCAGGCCCTCTTTTGCTATGAGCAGGTGGCATATTAAGAGCTCTGAGACTTAAAGAAAAGATCTGATGTATGTCTTGCAGACCTCTGCAAGCAGTTTTCCCCCACGGTGTTCATTGTAATGAAATATTTTCTCCCATTTCTGCTGCTCACACCAGAAGCCCCCCCCCCCAAAACAGTTGTCGTACCTTTTATCATGCATCTTTGAAAGTGAAATGCAAAGCATACTTTCATTCTTCAGATTAGTAGTATTTACAGATTAGATTAGAGCCTTCCGTCCCTTGTAATCATAGTGTGATTGCGATAAAAGTATGGCCATTAAAGGGAACATATGCTGATAAAACTGTCATAAAAGGTTTAGTTAAAAAGTCCTGGCGTCAAGGTATTTTTCAAAATACATTTGAACTACTTGTGGTTTTGACAACTTGTTTTAGAAATGTGACACTAAAGTCCAGTTATTGAAATTCCACCCCCACCCTTAGAGAGGCATGTTTGTTTTGTCATTTTTAAATCCTAGCTTTCACATGGGGTTTCCCCTGATGGACTTGGTCCTTAATGCTCATGATACATAACAGACTGAAGGCATAAAAGGGTGATTATCTACTTCTGGGCAGCAGAGGCACAACCAGAGAGGGAATCCAGGAGGTTCAAACCTCCCTGCGGCCCTTAGGCATGCCTCCATCACATTCCCTGTCCATCGCATGCCCTTTCCTTCCCCTTCCCATTTCCCCTTGACCCTGAGGCTTTGATGGAGCATCCCAAAGGGGTGGTATGCAGCATGGGGGACGGGACTGGGATTGTGAGGTGTAAGCAGAAGATGGTGCCTGGGAGCCAGCCATTGCCCCTATATCTAATATGTTCTGTCCCTTTCCCTGCAACTTAGGGCCTAGTAGAGTCCTTATTTGGATATTCCAACTCTTATATTTGGGACCAATACGGCAACCACCATCTCTCTCTGGATTGGTTCCTATTAGTAATTTAGAAACTGTCAGTGTATTTGTTAGGTTTGCCTAGGAATAAAGTAATCCTTTTTTTGTAAGCCCATGTCGCTGGGGGGAATTTCTCCCAGGCATAACCAAGATCACAATTTGGGTCCTAGTGCTTTGGGTAGAGTCAGGCTTGAGTGAAGCCATTCTGCATACCTCCCAACAGTCACTCAGTGGGTTTGTGGCTAAGGTAAATCTTGAGCCAGGGCCTCCCTCTAGTCCCAGGACTGCACTCTTGGCTGAGAGGTGATTCTTGGCTATGAGAACTGGTGCGGTGTAGTGGTTAAGAGTGCACTACTGGGACTAGAGAGAGGCCCCTGGTTCAAGAGTTACCTTAGCCATGAACCCACTGAGTGACTTTGAGTCTGTCACAGATGTCAGCCTAACCTACCTTGAAGGGCTGTTGTAAGGATTACTTGTTGAGTTAATTAGTTTAATCTTAATTGTTAAAGTTAATAAGAGGAAATGGGAGCCATCCTGAGCCTAAGGGAAATGGTGGGATACAAATTGAAATAAATACATAATTATTCTGTCTAACAAGGTGGAGAACTCCCCACCCCTTCAGTTTCCAGGGAAGAAGCTGTTTCCTTTCCTAAGACGTGCTTTAGAGTTCCCCAAGGCAGGTATTTTAACACTGGTCTCCCATGTATTTTCTCCATTCAGTCTCTTGCAATCCCCTTAGAACAGAAACAGCATTAGCTAGTTTGCCATCCTAGACAAAAATAATTCCTGCCCCTGCCCCCCTCCAGGAGTTGCTGGTTGAGTCTGTCCAAAGATCCCTAACTGCCTCCTGTCCTGAGGCTGGATGTGCTGCTGTCACTTCTTTTGGGGGCCGGGGCCCTGAGGTGGGGTTGGGGGGTTAGGGTGCTCCTGCTGCCTGGAGACAGACTGCTTCTGCGGTGCCGGGAGTCTGCATACCTCCCAACATTCCTAGCAGCCAAAGAGAGACAAGCCCCATCCCCTTGGCCAAACTGTAAATCCTCTGGTCAACAAGATCTGGCTCAAAAGTTACAAAAGCCCTAGCCCTCGAAGAATTATAAAATAAATACTCAACCTGTTTAATATCTAGGTGTGAAATTACATTAAATGTGACTTTCTTAATAAGACTATGGAGAAGCTCAGGTTGGGTCAAAAACCTGAAGGCTTTGGATAATTTAAAAAGGCCAATTGCCTACAATCCAATTGAAACCTCCAGTTATAGGCAGACAAAAAGGAACATTGGGCTTAACCAAAAGGGAACTATCCCCTGTAGTTATCCTATTAGTAATAACATATGACCAAGGCTCCTGGATAAGAGAATCACTGGCCTGAATAGCCTGGATTGAAACGTCACTACTCTTCACTTCAGGTGGGGGTGAATCTTTAGAACCCTGGTTCCCATCACCTAAAGATGCTTTACTAGAAGCACTACAGCCCATCCTTAGCTTGAAACTCTTCACTTGGCCCAGTTTCTTATTCTCTTTGGGATTTTTAAGTAACTGGAATAATCTCACAAAGTTCATATGCTTCTTACAGCTGATGCCTTTTCTTAAACCCAACCTACTTGTTTTAATATTTTTACTTTTCCAAAGAATGTTTACCTTTCTGTTTTTCCTTCGTTTGCTGAGAGAATGCATTGTTTATTGTTGGAGAGAAGGTTGGAGACTGATCCCTTCCATTATTATTTGTCAATTTGAACCTCCTTTATTGGCAAAAACTGATTGCACGTATAAACCTCCCACCATTTCCAGTGCATAAAGAGAGACCGAAGCCTCCTCTTTATCATTCCACATTGTTTCTTGTCATTCCATCATCTCCCGTTGTCCTCCCGAGTGCTTTTCGTGGGAGACAACCAGGAAAGGTGCCTGAGGCTTGAATATCACTTTTTGTTTTTCTTGAAAGAGGAACTTTGACCCCCTGAGAGAGGGAAAGTGGGATTCAGCACCCAAAGAGGGAGTGCCCCTCCTAATTGGGGACTGTTGGGAGGTATGGGACTAGAGGTCAGTCAGAACCATGGTTGTGGCTGGGGCTGCTCCTGCATGCCAGTACCTTCTAACTAGAGACCCTCCATCCCCTGGTCCCCTTCATCCTGCCCAGAACAATCTTGGGCATGGCTTCTGGTTCCTGCAGCAAGGCAGGAACATGCTGATGTCCACTTCACCACACATTGGGTGAGGGTGGCATCGCTGGAGTAGTAGCCTGGTGCAATGGCTGCAGACAGCAGGGCAGTAGTGCTGCAGCATGCAGCCCCAGGGAAGCTGGGAAATGCTAGGACTGGTGCCTGCAGTTGTGGCAAGCAGGGCTGCCCCCTAAAGGCCCCCAGCCCTGAAAAGGTATTCTTCTGCAGCAGGAAGGCTGGCTCTGAAGCCGAGATGCATTGGCTTTAGACAAGGAGCAGCAAGACCCTTAAATTGTTTCCCCTGCTCTACCTAAACAAAGGAAGCAAGCAGTCCCGCTTGGCCTAACTATAAACATTTCCAGCTGCTTGCAGCATGAAACTAAAGCTGCAGGACAAGCATCGTGAACGCCGTGAAGAGTGAGAGATCTTCCCCATGGAAATCTTTTGCTAATACAGCAACTTGTTACAACACAGTTTGTCCTTACACTAAAAGATTTATACTTGGGATTTTGACAGAGCTAATTTTATCTCTAGCTGGGGAAGGGTTAGAACAGAGGTTTTCAAACAGTAGGTTGGGACTCCAAAGGAGTGTCACAATCTGTGTGCCTATGCCCCTGCAGCTGCACTGCCTGGCCTGTTAGCTAGGCCCTTGGATGAGGTCACAATCCTGATTCCACTTTGCAGGCTTTTGCTGCTGCCCCGAAGTGACAGGAACAGTTTTAAGCAAGTTGGGGCAGGCAAAACAAACAAACAAACCAGCATCCAAAAGTGATGTGGCAGCAGATATACAGGTGTCTGGGGATTAAATCATCGCAAGTTTTTCTCTTTATTTTGTAGGCAGCATTGTAATAAGAGGCTCCTAAGATCCATCCATTGCATCACGGCTGCGAGCCACTGCCTGGCTTCAAGGCTGTAGCACTCATTGTAGCATGCCTGATTGCTCCCGGCAGCGGGTCATTCCAGGACAGTGATTTATTTGCTGTGGTGGTTTGCTCCCAAGTCTATATAATCTAAGTTTGATAAAATTAATAGCACATCGGCTTTAAACCTCTTTACTGATAAACTCTCATTCCATTACACGGAAGGGGAAATCGCCCTGGCCCGCCCAAGCCTGGCCTGCATGCTTGAGATCACGTACAAACCGAGATGGGTTAGGCGGGATTGGCAGGTTGCCATGGTACCCAAGGAGGCAGACGGCTCCTTCATTCTGGAGCTTTTCGGTCTCCCTTTATTCCTTACGGGGTGTATCTTTGTTACAGGCATGGCCCCCTCCCCTTTTTCTTTTGTTGCTGCTCCTTTCGGGGGGCTCTCGAAAGCTCTGAATAAGCAGAGGCGCTCCTGCCACATGATTGCACACACCAGATGCCTGCATCTGCTGAGCTGATTAAGCACTTTAGAGGGCATCCATTTAAAAACCATGTGAATGAACACATGCCGCGCACACCCCCTGCACGCCCCCGCTGCACGTCCAATAGCAGAGCGGCTCTAGGAGGATCAAGCCTTTCCTGCTGTTGGGATGAGCTGGTGCGAATGGCGTGTGTGCTTGCTGTGCGCGCGCTGGGAGGGATCCGATAGTCCGCTGTGTTTCTGTAGCTCCTTCCCTCTGATCTCAACGCACTTTCTAAATGATAGTTTAAAAAAATCTCACAACTCACCTGGGAGGAAGCTAAGTGTCCCCAGCTCCAGGTTTGTAGACTGGTAGATAAATAGGAGCCCTGGGTTCCCCACTGAAATTAGATAAGTGCTTCCTCCCCCTGCATTGGTGGAGACAGGGCTGGGAGGGGTATGTGTGTGAGCTTGCCTGGGGCCTTGGAGAGAGCCTATCCCCCTCTGCTGCATAGACCGGAAACCACGGCTCTGTGGGGATGGGACCTCATATGACCTTTTGTGCCGAGCCTCCAAAAATTTCTTGGTGGTGGCCCTGAACAAGTGGGTTTGAGGCTGGAGCTCTCCTGAGGTGGATGCCCACTGACCTTAGAGCTCGCACACACACACCCTCAGATCCCCTTAGCTTTGCCCTGTGCTAGTATGATGATAATAAGGAGCATAGCTAAGTGGTTCTGCTAAAAATGGGAGATGAAGGGTGGGGTGGGTAGGCATTACATGCCCCCCATGCATTCTACATTGCTAATGTGTGCAGCTTATTAGGCCTGATTTGGCTTTCTTATAGGTGTAGAGCAGGAATAACTATTGTAGCCAAATGAGCAGTAGGGCACAGTTACTGTTCTGTCTCTGACTTAGGCCCTTTTCACACAGACACTCTTAACACTGATAAAGTGGGTGTTACATTTTATTATACATGTTGCAGGGCTGCAGGTGTGCTCGAGGGTGCCCTGCAACCTGTATAATAAAATGTAACACCCATTTTATCAGTGTTGGAGTGTCTGTGTGAGAAAGGCCTTAGTCTTCTGTTGCCATCTCCAGGAGTAGAAATTAGCTATAAGACTGGGCACAAAACAGATTTTGCTCTTGCATCCACTAGTGTAAAACTCGGTTACAGGCAATTAATACACTTGCAATAATAATAATAATAATAAATTAATAATAATATGAATCTGAACTCCCTTGAGCTCAGACTCCCAGGTCTTGGCTCTAACCCCCAAATCAGAGGGCTAGCCAAAAGCTGGATCCAGGAGCATAGCTAGATCGGAATTGGTCCTGGTACAGAACATGCAGGACTGGCCTTACCACAGGACAACCTGCTGAGGCAACTGCCCCAGTCCCAATATTTTCTCTATTTCTAGAGGTCTTACAGCGGCCCCTGTCTTCACCAGGGTGGGGCCCCCACTCCTCAGTGGGGCCTCAAACATAACCACCTCTAGCACCCAATGGAGGATGCCCCCCCAAGGGGGTGGGACAACAGGAGAGTGGGGGTGGAGTCACCAGGGACCTCACATTTTATCTTTGCCCCCAAAAGATGCAGTTGCACCAGGGAGTGTGGACCCCTGACTCTTGTGTCCCCCGGTGTAGCTGTACCGCCTGTCCCTATTCTAACTATGCCCTTGGATGGATTTGTCTCTGAGACTACAGACCCTGGAAGTACTATAGATAAGGTGCAGAAGTGAAGGAAAGCAGGTGAGCCAGGGCATAAGGAAATACTCTGCACTGATAAAAGGAGTCCTCTTATTATCCTTCTAGATATGATCTCACTCACTTTCAGGAACTCCCAAGCTACTGGGAAATCTGTTTCTCAACTTTAATTGATGTGTAATGCTTTTTAAATGTTCTTCAACATAAATGGTTGTGGTGAAATATAATTATTTTTCTTTCATTTGGAAAGAAAAGCCACACCAAAGGGTGAAGACCTGAAACCTATGGCATACATCTACCAACACAATATAATCTGTTACATCATCTAGCCGGGGTTCTGAGAGGGAGGGGGTCTTGTACCAACCATGATTTATTGAAGCAGCTGCTTAGCCCCTGTGACTCTGAAAGCACCCGGGCGGTGGCAAGTTTTTGTCTGAAAGCTCTCCAAATTAGGAGGAGGTGTTTGGAGAGCAACTAACTCCCAGGGAGTGCGACCCTGGGGGAGACCGAGGCATTGGTAAATGGAGGAAGATGTCTAGCAGATTGGGGCAGGTGGGAATAAGTTATTTTATGGCTAACGATTTTGCGGACTAGCTACGCCTTTTGGTGATAGGTATAGCCACTTTTATTTTATCCTATTTGTATTTACCGCTATTTTGGCGCTTAGGGGTGATATATTGTGTTGTATTGGGTGCTTATATTGTTTGTTAAAACTGATTTGTTGATGACCGGTGGTCAAACAATAAAGATGATTGATTGAATATAATCTCAGTCTGAATAAAACAGTCCAAAGAATCACCAGTTATCTCAACTCCCACACTAGCTGTAATTACTATTCAGCAGATCAGTGCTCTAAAATCTTGCCCACCTGTTCGTTCGTTCACTCACTCACTCACACACACACACAGAGACCAAGCAGATACTCTGCCATGTCCTGCAAACCAAAGCCTTCTTGCTGGAACACAAATGTTTTATGGCATACAGACCAATAAGTTATGGCTAATTCTGGCTAGGATGGCTGGGAGAGGGATGCTATAAGAAAAGGGGCCCTGGCAAAGAATGCTGGACTAGCAGCTTTGGGGGTTTTCAGACAAGCGTTTTCCCAACCAGTACCCACCATGCTTGTGTGAAAACCCCTCTGGTAACCAGTGGTTAACCAGTGAATACTGGGTGGGTAATGCACTTGTCCGAAAACAACCTTTCTCTTCTGATGCTCAACATACTCTGCAGTGTTAAGGCATCAGAGGGAGATAGGCTATCTCTTAGGGGAATAGGATTTGTTATTTAGGATTTATAGGTCAAAACTAAAGCCTTTACATTTTTATTTTTTTTAATTATTTTACAGGATTTATATCCCGCTCTCCATTGTCTATTTGTTGGTTAGCCAGTAACCAAAAAATAGAAAATGCAGAAACTCCACTTGTTAAGGAAGATGGGAGCCTTTCCCTTGGCCTGTATAGATTTTTTTGATCAAGCTATAGCTGCAGCGTCTGAAAGCACTGAAGCGAAGATGAGCCTGTTGTCCAACTAGAGGTGACAAAGGCAAGGGGCGAGGTCAGCACAAAACTAGTTATGGGGGTGTTCAGTTACTTAGATTACCTACAGGATTAGCAGAGTGGTGCCAAACATTTTTCTTGTATGATCCAGTTTTGAGAGTTAAATGTAATTGCATAACCCCAGACGGCAATAGAGGCACTGGAAGATGACGACTATCAGCTGGGATCACAACCCCATCCACAGAGGATGCAATATCACCTTGGATCATAAGCCAAAGTTTGGGAACTGGAATGCAGTGTAGTAAGTGGAAATGACATAGTTCTACCCAGGTCCTGTTTTAATATGGTTGGTATTGTTGATTTGTTTTAAATTGTTTTATACATATTGTATTTGTTTTTATTGCTGGAAGCCGGCCCGAGCTGTTTGCAGGAGGGGCGGGGTATAAATCTATGAAGATAAATAAATAAATAAATAAGACTTGGTTGAAATCCCAGTAACAGGAACCCTTTATGCATGAGGAAGTAAAGGGCCCCATTGTCCAAGTTTTACAACTGTACTAATCTCATCATGATAATAAGCTTTGGGAGATTTCCCCAGGGAAGGACACAGAGGAAGGAAGCTTAAGTGCTGAGATGCATTAGCACAAGCAGCGAGACTCCAACCTGGTTGGCCCTGAGGGGTTAAGTAGGTGTCTCTAAAGCAGGTGGCCAGCCTGTTTTTACCCATAGCCATATTTAGAAAGGCTTTTTTCCTTTTCACTTGCAGTGTCTCTCATGGCATGCCAAAGGTTTCAGTGTCCCCAGCAAAGTGACAGCTTTTTCTTGGGCATTGTATGGTTCTCTTAATGCTTATCTGGGGTGAGGAAATAAATACAGGGTCAGGACCCCATGAGTAACAAAGTAAGGACTGTTCTGTATACAAGCTTTCTCTCCCCCCGGTGACATTGCTTGCTGCTTCTTATGCTGCCCTAGCCATGCCAGAGTGGCAGTGGTGTTGGGACCCAGGGCCCATGGGTGCTAGCTGGGGGACAAGGGGAAGGCATGCACACATGGCCCTGGACTTCACCAAGGGCTGCCCCTTGGGAGCACTGTGACACCAGGATGCTTTATAAGAGGAGTGGCCATGACAGAAAGGGGCAGGGCAAAGGGATTCTTCACCTCTTTCTGATGTGGCTGGCCACATCCCCTTTAGAGAGCTGTGACATGACAATGCTTTGCAGGGGAGGAGGCCATGTCAGAAAGGGACCAAGACATCCAAGGGACGTTTAGGCAGGAACTAGTGATGCCCTAGGGCTGGTCTTACCCCAGGGTTACTGCTCCGGGGCATACTCTTTCTGAAGGCCCCACAGGGAGTGAGGCCCTGATCCTTTCCAGCAGGGCCCTAAACACGACCACCTTTAGGGATCCACAGATAGTGTCCCCAAGGGGTAGGGGCTACTAGGAGCCCCACACTTTATCTTTGGCCTGGGCCCAACAAATTCTAGGACTGATCCTGGACACTTGCCCACATAATGTGGGTAACACCCCAGAAACTAACTATGGTGCATAAATCTGCCTCCCCCAAGAGCCTTGTGTTTCTCAAGTAGCCCCCTCTCCCAAGATCCATGAAAGAGATCTCCTCTATCTATACTTATTATTATTTATTAGATAAACAAAAAACCTACGGTTTTACAAACTTAGTTAAGGCAGATTCATACCAAGCAAACTTTAACAAACCTAGAAATTGTGTGTTAAGGCTCCCGCCTTAACTTCCACACCATGTAAGCAGTAAAGATGT
>QEPC01011791.1:1418696-1439380 GCA_003113815.1 Sphenodon punctatus
GGGCGGCGGCTGGCGTCCAGACGTGACTTTTGGTTGATCACGGGTGGGGATATCGTTCACCACGCGTCCACGGGAATTGGTTCGGCTAGCCCGGGAAGCGTGGTTGAAATTGGCCCCGCGCGGGTGTTCAGCGTGGTGAACATCTGGCGGCCGCTGAACAGACGTTCAGGGCGCCTTGGCCCCGCCGCGGGGTTCACCGTGGTTCACTGTGGTTCAGCGTGATCTCGTCACGTCTGAAATCACCCTATATTATAAATAAAAGACTTTGGTCATCAGGGCTGGTATTTTTTTCAGGAGCACTAAATTCACCAACAGTGCAATAAATAAAACCAGAATGGAGCACTGAGTTCTGTATTTAGACCATCACTTTCCACAGAAACCAGTCCATTTAAACTCACTGCTAGTTGTACAGAGAAATAAATTCAATAGTGCTCTTGGTCTTTCATTTACTAGAGAGGACCTTGTATGACTTAATAAAGTGAAGGGCTTTGGAGTACGAAGTGAGACTCGCTCTCTAGATCTGTGAAGAGAGAACATGGTGTCTTCTCTTCTTCACTTATGCTACAGCAGTCAGCTGTGATACCTGACCAAGGACTCCTGGCTTCTAACAGCGTTTCATCTTGGGACAGAGAATTAGCTGATGCAAGTAGCATAAGTCCACCGAGGGTAATGAAGCTGTGCCCATTTACAGCAGCATTGGAGCTTGCCCTTTAATGGCCAAAGGGTGCGTTATTACAGATTCAGTTTTTGTCAGGTGGCTTTCATGGCCATAACAGACTGTTCTCCCCTTTTCTGGAGCCCCATTTCCCCCCTTTCTCTTTAGTTGTTGCACAGACTGTTTCCAAGAGGGAAGTAAATGGTTCAGAGGCTTAAATCTCAAGATTCCCTGGATACGTAGGAACCGCAGCCCTTCTTTCCTGGCTAGAAAAAAACTAAAAGTTCTGTTTTGTTGACCAAGTGAGGAACTTTCAGAGGATACTTTTTGAAAATAAGGTCCTGTGTATTTTGCATGGAAAATTAGATTTTGTGTCACGTATTTGCAAGAGAGACAAAGTAGTAAAGTGATATCTTTTATTGAACCAACTACATTCATGATTTGTCAAGAGCTAGAAAAAAGAGTGTAATTGTTGTGTTGGCCTCAAATGTAAGACACAGAGAGAAAGAAGTTCAGATGATTTATAAGTTCAGGTTTAATAAAAGATATCCTCTGAAGTACTTTATTTCCTTCTCAAGAGCTTTGGACACCTTCAAAGGTTAACTGTACCATTAAAATATAAAATAGTTTATATAGACCATGCAACCAGACCTTTGTACAATACAATTCCATGGGGGGAAAATCTCATTTATCTATATTCAGTGGCACTTTGGTGTGCATTTAAGCTGAAGATATATTTTAGCAAAGCACATTAGAACAGGCTGTTGGAAGCAGAAAGAAAGAGTCTGACAAACCCTTTAGGAGCAGAGAGACAGAGGCCCAGGTGGGACAAAGAAGCCAAGGTGATAGAATATGTCACAAAGATATCAAGTGAGTACTGAGAGATCAGCAGTTTTTTCTTCTTCCTTGACATAAGTTCCTTTAAAGGCACTGGGAATCAACACTGAGGTACATGGCTATGAGTTTTAGGGGTCATATCAGTGCTCTGCTGAGCACTTGCTAAACTCAAAATCCACAGGTCAGCCAATATTGGGCTAATAAAATACTAGGGTGGATTCTGTAGGTCTGGTGTCTCTTCTAGGTTGTACCAAAATTCTGGTCAGGAGTTTGGAAGGTAACAGACATTACTTTGAGGGGGACTATACGCATCAGCGTTTGAGAAAGATGTCATGCCATGTCCCTAAACCAGTTATGGAGAACCTCCATCCCTTGGGCCAAATACGACCCAATCCTCATTTAAATCTGGCCACGAGAGATGTGGCCCACGGCAAGAGATGTGGTGATCGAAGGTGCTGAAATGATGAATGGGTAGGGTTCTAAAGCTTCTTTTTAGCTGCAGGCTCCAGCCTTAGCATCTCCACAGCAGAGTGGGAACTGCTGATTCCTACAAAACAACTAGGTGGGAAACAGCAGAGTCCACCCCCATAGTGCAAGGTGCTTTTACCACTCCAAGGTGGGTTAAGTGATATGATAATAAAATGCTCACAGCTATGCTAGTACTCCCTCAGTGGTGGTGGGGCACCAGTGTGAGATCATTTAAAAATCAATGCCAGTACAGACAAGCTGGTAATATTGTTTGTCCTTCTGTGGTGATCCTTATTGTTAAACCTTTGTGCTGCATTTGGGGTTGGCGTTGGCATGCTGACTGCCTTGCCACATAGCTGAGACATATGAGTATTCCACTATGCCCACACCCAACATCATGTGCTGTGTCTTATGTGTGCTTTAGAAACAAAAGTAATCAGACCAGTTTTCTATTTCAAGTAAAGGTAAGCTGGCTGGGTTACCAAGAGTGAAAGGCTTCCATTAGACATGTAAATATACAGCGTACACAAGCAGTGATTTTTCTATTCAGGATTTGTGTGTTTTCATAGTTTTTGAAAGTATTTTACTTTCCATTATCAGGGGCAGCAATGTTTAGATGAGGCTAGGGCAGGTGACAGGATACAAGTAAATGAAGCTTCTGAAATCCTCAAGCTTTGAGATAATCCTAAGTATGGAGATACTCGGTCAAGTGGGTTTTATAGCTAGTATGCTCAGTTAATAACATATAAATACCTCTGAATCTGACATAGGTAGGTTGTAATGATAATTGGCCTGCATATGCTTACGTCAGCACTAGATTTGGTCCTGTATGTTTCCTTTGGGTGGGGAGAGAAGATGGTAGTTTTTGTCATGTTACCTCCACGAGTAATAATAAAGACCAATTCCTCAGTTGGTGTAAATCAGCATAACTCCACTTAAATTAAGCAGTTGACCTTGTGTGCATTACGGAGACCTGGCAGGACACTGAGTAGGGGCCTATTTTGGCTGACCTTGTTCCAGCTGGGTACCCCATACAACATCAGTCACGGCCAGAAGGACAGTGTAGCCATTGTTTTTAGGGACTCGTGGTCCTTTAGGAGATACCCGATGCAAACTATGACGGGTATCAAGTGCCTCCATCTTGTGACTGATTTGGCAGGAGACAGATTGGGGGTGATGTTAGTATACCGTGCACCTACCTGTATGGCTGCATCCCTGCACGCTCAATCGGAGCTGGTGTCAGAAGTGATCTTGCGGACCTCGAGGATGGTGATCTTGGGGGGACTTCAGCATTCATGCCAACACCAGCCCTGGGGGTGTGGGGCATGGAGTGTGAGTTCATGGTAACCATGGGATTGTCTCAGGCAGTTATTGGCCTGACACATGATGGAGGGCATACCCTGGACCTGATATTTTGCACCGGCCTTGAGATGGGGGATCTGTTGGTGGGGGAGGTGTCAGCAGTGCTCTTGTCATGGACAGATCACTACCTCTTATGGGCCAGTCTCCGGCTGCATGTCTGCTGCTGGAGAGGTGTGGAACCAGTTTGGTTGGTTCACCACTGTAGACCTATGGAACCAGAGAGGTTCCCGAATGCTCTTGGAGAATTACCCTTTGATGTTGATGACCATCGGTTCAATGACCTTGTTGCTTTTTGGAATGCCTTGCTGACTGAAGCCATCAACTGAATGGCTCCTAGGCATCTGCTCCCTAAGCATTGGCACCACAGGCCTCCTTGGTTTACAGAGGATCTGCGGCAACTGAAGCAGGAAGGACGGTGGTTGGAGCGACGGTGGCACCATACTCACGCTGAATCCAACAGATTGGGACATAGAGTTAGTTTAAAAGCCTATGCAGTGACTGTGTGGGCAGCAAAGAAGGGGTTCTTTGCTGCTCTCACAGCATCTGTGAAGTCACGTCCAGTGGAGCTTTTCTGGGTGGTGAGGAGGCTGGTCAGTCTGGCCTCCCTCTGTCCGGAACTGGAATTTTCTAGTGTTTGCTGTGACATGTTTGTTGATTATTTTGCAGATAAAATTGCTCATATTCACCACAATTTTGACTCTGCACTTGATACAGTAGAAGAACCAGAGGTTATGGAAGCCCCGTCTTGTCCAGTTTTGTGGGATCCGTTCCAGTGGGTGTCACCTGCTGATGCAGGGGATGTTCTTGTGGTGGTTAGAGCTACCTCTTATGAACTGGACCTGTGCCCATGCTGGCTGGTTAAGGCTAGCCAGGGGATGCTGTGGCTGCTGCTGGCAGGAGTGGTCAATGCCTCTCTTTGGGAGGGTGCCAGGCTGCCTCAAATAGGTGCTGGTGCGGCCTCTGCTCAAGAAACCATTGCTTGACATTGGGTGATTTCAGATGTTACGGCCGTGGTGTGGTTTGGACCACGGGCGGGGGTGAAGGGGTGAGTGAACAGACGCTCCCCCTTCACCTCCACCCGTGGGCCCATGGTCAGTTCCGGCGGCCATAACGTGTTGTGGCACCCCACCGCGGAGGGGGCAGGGCCGTGCGGCGCTGCGTGCGGCCGCATGGCCCCGCCCCCTGCGTGACAGGCAGGAAGTGCGGCCTGTCTGGCCGCACCGCCCGCCTGGGACCGGGAAGGCAAACCCCGACCATGGTGAAAGGTGAGTAAAAAGACGTGACGAACCCTTCACCACAGCTGTGGTGGCCTTTGACCATGCTTCGTTACCCCCGGGTGGTGAGAGGTAACGAAGTGTGGTCAATGCAAATGCGGGCCGCGTTTGACTGAGGTGAACATCTAGGATTGTTCTTCATCTCCCTGGGACCTCATGTGTGGAGTTTTGCAAGGTTCTGTTCTGTCCCCTCTCCTGTTCAGCGTGTACATGCAGCTATTGGGTGAAGTTGTGAGGGGGTTTAATGTTCAGTGTCATCAATATGCCGATGACACCCAACTCTGCCTCTCTTTTTCATCCGACCCAGACCCGGCAGTCTTGGTGCTTACTCGATGTCTGGCGGCTGCGGGGGACTGGATGAGGGTGAGCCATCTGAAGCTACAAGATGGAGGCGATGTTGGTGGGAAGGGCAGTGGGGTTGGCATCCCCCGTCATTAATGAGGTTTGCCCCCCACTGGTTCCTCAGGTTCATAGTCCCTTGGTGCACCTTGTTTCCCAGCTCTGCCTGGATGCCCAGGTGGGGGCTGTGACAAGGAGTGCGTTTTGCCAATTACATCTGGTGTGGCAGCTTCAGCCGTACATCTTGGACTCTGACCTGACCACTGTCAACTATGCTTTCATCACCCCAAGATTGGACTATTGGAATGCACTCTATGTGGGCTACCCATGGTGTTGTCTTGGAGGCTGCAGCTGGTGCAGAACACGGCTGCCAGTCTCCTCACGGGGATGGGTCAAGGTGAGCACATCACACCAGTGCTCTGTTCTGTCCACTGTCTGCCTACAGTCTTCCGGGCCCGATTCAAGGTGTTGGTACTTACCTATAAAGCCCTACCTATCTGTGGGACCGTCTCAGTCCCTGGGCTCTAGACTGGCCCCCTGAAATTGACTGGGAGCACCCTTCTCAAAGTCCCCCAAGTATCGCGGGGGGCAACTATGGCGAGGGTGTTCTCGGTGGCCGCACCAAGGCTGTAGAACTCCCTCCCAGCAGAAGTCCTTGTGGTCCTGGAACTCCCCTCCTCTCAATGACCGTGCAAGATCTGGCTGTTCCACCAGGCTTTTGGTGGGGGAAATGGAGGTGAGGTTTTTTTTAAAAACTCTGCCGTGTTGTTGTCTATACTGTTCTATTTTTATATTATATTATATTTATATTGTATCATGTTCTTTAATTATTATTAGTTGTGTGCCTCCCTGAACTGCTGTTAGCAGGAGGGTGTGGGGTATAAAATTTGTAAAATAAATAAATTGGTGTTCTACCCCAATTGATGATCTAACCTAGAAAATTTTGCCCTTTGTAGGATTTTTCAGTTCAAGAATCTCAAAACACTTTTCAAACAGTAATTAATTGTACTATTTCTCATCTTACTGTGGGGAAACTGAGATAGAGAAGTACACCGCGACTGATCCAAAGATCAGTGAATGAGTCTTTCCGTTGGTTTCAGTTGGTTTTGTATCAGACCAAGTTTGTCTCTGAATCCCACACTGGCAGACAGATAGGACCCTGGAGTCCACATTTCCAGGTCTTCCGTCTGATCTCTAGGCAACGCACCCTTCTTTCATGCGAAGAAGTTATTGTCACAACCATGAACCACCTTTGCATTTATAATGCTTTGTTTTTCTAAAAAAAAACCCAGTAGTATGAATGGAGATTAGCTCCAGTTACATAATCCAGCCCTGCATTTCATGGGCAGTGCCTGAAACCAATTAATTTTCTTGTGCGTGGCTTCCAACTTTTGTTAAATGTGCAGCATTTCGAATCATTGTAAACTCTATTCTATGTTTATTGGATTAAGTCACTTTCTGCAGTGGCAAAGAGACTCTTAAACAGCCTAGTTCTGTAGATTTCGTTGTTTTAAATGAATTATTTTGAAACACAGAATATGAAAATGGTGAATTGCTTAGCATGTTTATGGCAATGCACAAACAGTGTATGTGGCCACTCTTTGTGCTAGGTAGTCTGTTACTCTGCACATAGTCCCACAGAAATTAATGGAATTACTCCAAAGTAAATACTACTCGAGCTAAGTGCAGCAAAATGTTGCCCTAAGTAAACAGGTATCAGATTGTTCATGCTTTGAGAGGAAAGTAGCATTTAAATTGAAGCGATAACCTGCCATTTCAAAGTCCTTTACAATCATGTTGCACCCAATCTTGTAACTTTGCTTTTCCAAGAGGTTCTTTCTCCTGCACACTGATGTTAAGATACCTAGTTGCAAATAGAATAAGCCCCATTAATTGCTTCAGATCCTCTTGTCATTGACTTCTTTGGAAGCAGAATTGAGCCTGTAGGATTTACCATTAGTGAAGATGTTAGCTTGGGACCTGGGAGACTGAGTTGAAGTGCCTCCTCTACCACAGACATTGGGCAAGTCACTTAATCTTTCAGTGCTTCCATTCCCATCTGTAAAGTAGAAATAATAGTGCCAGCTACCTCCTGGGAGTGTTCTGATGCTAAATCAGTTAATAGTGAAGTGTCCAGATTTTATAAGAATGGGAACCATGTATGTACCTTAGCCGGACGGGAAACAGAAATATCGCTCCACATTATTTGAATGGGTAAGTGAAGGCTGACCTAGATTTGACTCTTGTATTGGGTTAAGTCCTCTTAAACTGGTACAAAAATGCAGAAGTTTACAGACAATTTTGTGTACCTGTTTAATTCACCTCTTAAACTTGCTTTGCAAGTATGTTTCTACAGCTAACTTGAGTCTACGCAGGTGCCATTTAAACCAGCTTAGTACACATGTGGATGTTAAGTGATATTAAGCACGTGTGCCAGTTTCCATCCTTTACTGGACATTACTTCTCAAGCCACTGCGCCTGCGCAAATATAACAAGCAACACTGTGGGCATTGGGCAATCTCTGGAAATGGTCACAAATGCTATATGTGGACACAGGAGGCCAATTCCTTAAGCTATTTACTTTAAGCATGTTTAATATCAAACTGGTGCAAGCTACTGTAGACACATCCTTAGCAGCAGAAATACTAGAGTGCGGGCATTTGCACATGTTCCAGGGGGGTGGGGAGAACTTCTGTGAGGGCAATCGAGGCTCTAGTCTCACTGGAATTAGCGCACCTAGGAATGCATGAGTCCACTTTTCTCCCACAAAAACAAGTGAAACCACCCACGAGGTAAGAGCTACACCAGCGAGACCCACTCATGCACAAGTATTCTGGTGGGAGAAAAGTGGAATAGCGCATTCCTATGTGCTAATTCTTGTGAGACTAGAGCTGAATTGCCCTCCTTGAACTTCCCTCCTCTCACCTACCCTGTGCATGTGCCCTTAGAGTCCTGAGTGTCTCCTAACCCTCACCCTTTCAACAACACTGAAACCAGTATGTGTAAAGGGGACAGATGTGCTTAGTTATTTTTAGCCTGGAGTTGTGTGTTAATTTTGCCCTAACCTCGAAGAGTTTGGGTATTTAGCAAAAGCTGGATGGGAGGGTGATTGAAAATGGAATCATGCTGAAAAGATTAAATTGAATTGTCTTGTGAACCTAATGCTGCTTGGGCAGGGCTGGATTAACCCTTGTGCGGATGTGACTGCAGCATGGGACCCCGGCGGAAGGGATTCTGTGCTGCACTATAGTCAGTGGTCTCAGGTGCTTGGGTTAGCCTTGAGCCTGACACTGAGGTACCACCAGCAGCAGGAGGATAGGAGTAAACGGCTGGTGGGATGCTGCGGGTAAGGGCTGGTGGAGCATCCAGCTCACAGACATCAGGGGAGTGTCGTTGTTCTGTCCCCCTCCCCTTAAATGCATGTCCCAGGAAGCAGACTAGCGCTCCCCGGACCCCTGGCAGCTGTGGCTCTCATCAGGAGTTGTGGAGCGCTTCCTCACGCCTCCTTTAATCCCGTCCAGGGCATGGGTGTGAATGACATACCTACTACAAATTTAGAGCTAGGCGTTTATCTGATGAAAGCAGGCGTTTGGGTTTGGATGCTCGAGAATTTCTGGTAGGATCATTTCAAACGAAGAAGCTAGCTCGGTGCCTTTTGAAAATCCGTATCCCAAGCCTGGCCTGTGAGCAGTTCGCTTCTACAGTCAGTCCTAAAGCCAAAGAGCTCTGAGAAAATTATCCCTCGTGGTTAGGTAACCGCCGTGCAGCCGCGCACGCACCAGGCAGGCAGGGAGGGAGGGAGGAAGAAGGCTTCTGTAGCACAGCCTCCTGCTGGTAGAAATGAGCCCAGCCCAGCCCGAGGAGCAGCCGCTGCTGAAAACCACCAGTCCCATGAAGCCTGGTTGTAGATTCAGTCCTTGAATCTCCTGGCGCGTCTGGACCGACGGCACGCCCCCACTGCACGGAACCTGGCTAGCAGCATCCCTACCACTTCCCGCATCCCGTCCACGGCTGCTGCCAGCCAGGCAGCTGGGCGCAGGTGCGGTGCCTGCACGGTGCTAGCAGCCCCACGCCCTCTCAAACCCGTGGCCCTAGACAGACACACTAGCCCCATAGACAGACACTTCCACAGCCCGTCTCTAAGCGCTAGTAGCCCCGTGGACAGACAGACACGCGCGCTAGCCCCCTAGCCAGACATTCATAGCCCTGTGCGCAGGTCCGAGCACTGTACCAGCCCCACTGGAGGGAGGGGGGCGGGGAGACCCATGAATCTCCGGCTGAAGCGCCGCTGCCTGCTCCTCTCCCGCCTAGGGGCGCTGGTGGTTGGGCGGGCGTGGCGTGCAGCTGAATACACACCCTCCCGGCGGGACCAATGGGAGCAGCCTGGGCGGGCGCGTCACTCTGGTGCCGGGGAATCTCTTCAATGAGCCACATTGTTCCCGGTAAAGTAACACGCCGGCTCCGGCCCCAGCCCACGGTGCCCCCCACGGCCTCTGACTTGCTCCTAGCCCCGTTGTTGTCCCGGATCAATACAGAGATCGGCTCTGTCCTGGGTCCCGCAAGATGATCGCTTCCCACCTCATCGCCTACCTCTTCACCGAGCTGAACCATGACCAAGTGCAGAGGGTGAGTGGGGGCGCGCCGCTGGGCAATCGCTGATCGATAAGAGGCGGGCGCTAATCAATATCTCTCCGGGAGGCAGAGCGCTGGCCTACAGGCGCGGAGGGGGATGCGCGCTCTCCCAGCCTCCGCCGTCCGAATCGCTCTGGTCCCAGTGGGGTGGGCGGACATCTCCGATACTAATCGATACCTGGTCCATCGTGATGGATGCCCTGTTTCCTTCCAGCTACCCCTTATGCCCCATTGCCCCTTAAGGTGGAGTGAGTGCGGACTCGGGGGGAATAGCAGCGCAGTGAGTTGTCAGTCGATAGCTGGCTGCGAGTGCGAGAGAGATGCTCCAAGCATTGGGATGGTTTCCCCTGCCCGCTAGGCTGGGGTCTGGGAGCATGGGGTGCTGGAGGTGCGGCGCCTTCGCAAGCGGAGAAGGAAGCGAAGCTGGACAGACACATCACGTCCTGCCCGTTCCGGAGCTGAGATGAAGGAGGCGCGCTCAGTCACTTGGGCTGCAGACAGTTGACTTATTTTTGTGTGTGAGAGAGTCGCTGCTGCCTGTACTCTCTAGCGCGAAAAGTCTCCAGTGTGTGGAGTTCTCTAGCTTAGCTTTGGGGACTGGAATCCCCCCCCCCATGTATTTGGGGGCGCTTCTCCCCCACGCCTTGTAGAGTGACTTGTGGGTATCACCACTCCCGTTCCGATTTTCTTGCGAACACGGCCCCTTCCCCTCCGCCCTCGGGTGTGGGATTACTGGTCTGGAATCTCCCCCCCCCCCCTCCCCCAGGGACCACCCAGATGCTGGGGAAACACATTGCCCTTCCTCTTCGAAAAATGAGCCCCTAAAAGCAATGCGGGGGAGGCAACGAGAACGACACGTGGAGGCAAAGTATGTGCGAAAAGAGAACTTTTTCAGTGTTTTCACGCCAAAGATCCCTGCCGGGATACAGCCCCTGCTGCTGAAATCACTCTCCCGGTGGGAGAAAGAGGGACTCCCATCCCTCCTGCGGCATTTTATAAAAGTAGCTCTCTTTCCTGAAACAGGGTTTTGCAACGTGTCACTCTCTCAGTGAGACAGTTAAAAAACAACAGTTCTTCCTCCTTTGTCTGTATTAAAATCTCCTTTTGTTTCATGGCCCCAATGCAGTCCTGGGGAGGGTGAAAGCTTGGAGGAGGGGCTTTTCTGGATTGAAGATGGACAGACCGCACACAATTTGGCAATATGTGCATTTGGGGCTTTGCTATAACCCTTCCATAGTCTAGTCCAGCCAAGGATCTGATCTTAACCTTGCAAACCCCTGTGAGGTAGGCAAGCATTATCCCCATTCTACAGAAGCATGGGGGGGGGAGGGGCGGGAGAGGTAAGAGAATAGAGAGATGGTAACCTGGCCGAGGTCACCCAGGAAGTCAGTGGCAAAGCTGGGAAACGATACCAGATCACCTGTTTCCTAGGTTTTGCTTTAGCTGCAAGATTATCAATTCTGTGCCCCTGTGATGAGTCCAGATGTGACATTTGTGTCTGGTTTAGGATTCCAACTTTGCTCTTCTGAAGTTCGGGGGAGGGGCATTTCCATCTAAGGTTTTGCTTTAGGCTCATCTCTATTTATAAGAAGAGCTGAGATTATGTTAGGACACATCAGCATGGTTTTACTAAGGCTTATATGACAACATCCCCCTTAAAGGAGTTGCCACCCCCGACACGCACGCACACACACCCCACAACCCCATAAGATTTGGGTGCTTTTGCCTCTTCAGGTTTCAGGGGATCCTGGGGAAATGATGAATGCCAATGTTAGCATGATGGGGATATAGCGTGCTTTTTATTTAACTGTGTTAAGATTATTAGGTTTGGCCAAGTAATGCATTTGGAGTGAATTATGAGCCTTCGCAGTGCGGAAGAAAGCGGGTTCCCATTTAAAATACAACTGCTTTCTCACATTGTACCTAATGTCTACTATTCAACATGGGTTTTGTTAATGCCTTTGGAAAAACAAAAAACTTGGTTTCCATCTCTGTCTGGGAACTGAGTGGTAAATATATCAACATTGCATTTTTTAATGTAGGAAACCTAAGCACTACTCATGCACATCACAGTTTCCTGACCTTGGAATGAAAGTACAGCTAAAACAATCATGTGATCTAGTTCTATTGCTGCGTAGTTACTATGTGTATCCTTAACAATATTTTGAACTTGAAAGCTGCAATAACTTTAGCTTGTTATATCGTTATGTCAGCAATCTGTTATTTGGTCTCCTTTGATTGGGAAAGAGAAGACTTAACTACTGAAAGAATTAAATTTTCTTGAGCATGATGGCTGTGAATGTATCTGAAAATTAGATTTATGTTTCCAGCTGTTTGGCTGTTAAATGAGCTCTTTAATATAGAGACTACCTTTTTCATTACATTTGTATACAGGGTCTCCGATCTCTTCTCTGATCCCTGTCAGGAGCCTCGGTGGAAATGATAAATAATAATAGATATTGTATCCAAACTGAAGTGGCTTTCTAGTATTTCTAAACATCAACTAATATTCCCGTTAGAAATAATTGCTTTCTCAGTCAAATAATAACCGTTCTCTTATGGGGCAGCACCAGTGACAGACGTAGCAGTGATAAGAATCACACTCTGAGGAGTGCCTGCATTCTAGACACTACCATGCCTATGACAGAAGATTCCAAATCATGGGTTGGAACCCCAAGGGGTTCCATCTGCAGATGGGGTCACATAGCCCTATTGATATTTAATATATTTTGCACACCTTTGTTGCAGTCTGTGGCCAGAAGATTTATATTTAAGCTGAAAATGGGGTAAGGCAAGCAATAAGTATATAAGTTAGTTGGACCAACACCATGTTGCACTGATTGAAGTGTAACAGTAGTAACACAGAAATCAACTCCTCCTCTGTCCCTTCTCTCACCCTTCCACACCTTCCCTGCTCCCCTAAGCGCCTTCGTCCCTTCTCACTTGCTGCCCCCCATGCCTGGAACTCCCCCCTGTCCACATCCGCCTTGCCCCCTCCCTTCATACCTTCAAATCTCTCCTTAAAACTCACCTCTTTCGCTCTGCTCTGTCTGACTCTTTATCCTGCTGAGCCACTATTCCTATACCTACGATCGGTTTACCCTTATCCTTGCAACATGGACCTGCCTGCTGTCATTCTCATCGTAACCAAGCCAAGTACGTGCACTTGAGACCTCGCATCTTCATGAATGTTAGACCCCTTGTCTCTCCCTCTGTTCCCCTTCCTATGTCTCTCCCCCAGCTCCTGTCTCTCAGATTGTAAGCCCTAGGGGCAGGGACCGTGTCTATTTTATTACTTTGTAAAGTGCCAGGTACACTGCTGGCGCTATATAAATGTTTGTTAATAATAATAATAATAATAATAATAACTTGCATGCAGTGTGTACTCTAACCAGATATAAAGGTGAGATGAATAGAATACTCATCTTAGCTCTGAGTGCAGCCAGATGAGCTGCAGAGGCTTGATCCTCTTGTGGCCCCGTGACAGGCAATCACTATCGCCGCAGTGCGGGGCCAATGTGGGGAGCTGGGCACACAAGCAGCCCCCTCCCCCCCTGCCCAGAAAACTGGGCTGCTCTCAAAGCTTCTGCCACGGCTGGGGCAGGCTGCAGCGCCAGCCACATGAGTGGGCACCCAGCCTGACAGAGATCCCACCCGTGGCCATGGCAAGTGTAGCCCTCCACAAGGGTAGCCCTGTCTTGGGCAGCCTTATCCCAGTTGAGGTAAGACTTCTCCAAGATGTGTCCTCAGAATTTTTTTGAGGCTGCATTGTGTATCAGCCAGCTGTTTGCCCTCCTCTGGAATGAGGGAAACATCTGGCGGCCACTGACCACAGAATGCACTGCATTGTGTGGCCCAGCTGCCCAGGGAGGAGTAAGGGTACCCAACAATGCATAGTAGCCTCCCCTCCCTGTCTTGTGTGGCTGCCTTCTATCCTCTGTTTCCCTTCTGTATGAAGTGGTGTTGCTGTGTCAGTTCCTACCATAGGAAAGGCAGAGTTGTTAAAGTGATACCTTGTGTTACACCAACTTTTGTAGGTAATTTCCTTGTTTTCTGCCAGTTTGCTAGGCCCTTATGAGGAACTTCACAGAAAGGATGAGCTTTCTTTGTTTCAGTCTTTTATTTACTTACAAAAAAACCAGGAACATGGTGTGCGAAGCACAATCTGTCCATTTGTTTCATTTTAATAATTACTTTTTCAGTCTTGCTGTGGAGAGCAAACAGGGTTTATTGTTGGGATGTAGGTGAGAAATATTTCTAGAAGTAGCTGTCCCTCCAAAGTACAAAGCTGTCCTCCAGTAAACGGAAGAAGGTTTACAAAGTTTTTCCCTGTACAACTTGCCCCAGAGTCAGATTTCTCTAAGAATAAATAAACTTCCGTGAATCATTTTTCATTTTACAGTGTATGCATGCTGTAAAATATGTGTGCATATTGTATGCAATCCCAAAATCACTCTTTGTTTTTAATATGGCTGTTCTGATTTGTTTTATAAGTATATGACTTGTGAGTGTATCTTGTTAATGTGTCCGTGTAGTTCTCAGCTCAATGGGGTCCTGTTCTTGATTTTGAGTGTTACAAGATTTCTTTTTAGAGAGGATGTGGGCGTAATGGAGAGGCAGAGATGATTTCATGGATTCCATTCATAATTGCTAACTGCAGCAGTGGTAATATGCCAAGTCATAAATGTGAGAAAGTAATAATAGGAAAATACTGCTTCAGTAGAAGAGTTACAGCCTCCTTGTGAAGTTGACCAAGAAAACTCCTTGTTAGGTATCTAAAAAGAATTTTGTACAGAGTATTCAGGCTGCTTCGGTCACCGTGGCTGATGAAAACCAGGCCTGTTGTGAAGTTGTTTTAAGTGGAAATAGTGTTTTGATTACAGCAAGTGATTGGTCAGGGACTCTGGATACTTGTCCCAAGCTGGGATATTACAGAAGACACCTGACCTTTTAGTACTTCCTTTTGCCCAGCCGTAGACTGGGTCTAGTTAAATACTTGCTCAGCCTCAAAGGGATTGTGTAGTTTCAATTATGTTTTCTGAGCACTTTGAGATCATCCATAAAAGGTGCTGAAGTGCATTTAATGTTTGACTATGACTGTTTATTGACATTATGCTGTATCCTTCATACATTAATATCCACTATCAGTTGAACTATATCCAATGGACATTTGTTTGGGACAGAGAGAAGAGTAAGGAAAGTATCTATCTATGCATTGCTTCTTGTGAATGAAATCAAAAGCAATTGGGGTGATGTGCTTACCTTTTCTCACAGTAAAAGAAACCAAGCGAGGATAATAATTACATTTGAAAATTATTAATTGTACAGATTAGGTTGCCCTTCCAGAGCACTGCATGGGGCAGGAAGAATTTAATCATTCTTTTCCTTTAGAGGTGGAGGTTTATTCCAGCTGTTTATTCCAGCTTTGTTGTCTTTCTGTTTATCCCTTTTAAACTTTTGTGTGGTGGGTAGGTGTGATTCCTAGTGCTGGCAACTCAGGAATGGGCCAACAGCTACTGTAGCCTGAAATCTTTTAATCACAAAATCAAAATAGCAGGAACATCGGCAGAGCAAGTTTCTTTGTAATACCCAGCCAATATTAATCACCCGTGACCTGCATAGAGCAGCTTCTAGGGGAAGAGAGGTTACTCTGTCCTTCGCTTCCACTGGGTCTCTGGCTTCTTGCTGAGATTTCTGGCCTTGGTGTTGCATTCTGTGTTGTCAACGTGTGTCCATTAGGGGACCAGGCAAGAGACCCACCAAACTCATTTGAGTGCTTACCAAATGCCAGGACTAGTAGGGGAGCATAATGTATGCCAGCTTGGTGGAGACTCGTCAGTGAGTATATCTTGGTGGCTCTGTGCTATCTCTGTTTTGTTGACTGATAAGATTTCAGTCTCCAGGGTTGCCAGTCTAGCACTTGGTCCAGCTTTCTGTGTTTGTCCTCTCTTGACCTTTGATGGCAACAGGAGTGGATAGGAGCTGAATGGACACTTGGCTGGAATACACTGTTGCTCTGTGCTCAGGGCCATAAGGCTGAATGTTTCCTGCTCCAGCGTGGGATATGAGACTGCTGTTTGGCCTTCCCTGCAATAGCTGGCTTCCCATAAAGCCCTCTTCTGTCTCTTGATGATGCACCATGATACGATTTCTATTAGTAATAGGTTTCTGACTCTCCGCCCCATAGGAGAGTTCAGTTCATGCACTTGCTGTAAAATGAAACTGTAGAAGATGGGGGGAGGAGGAACCGGCTGAACAGGAAATTGACTTTCTGTGCTGCAATAGGATCCTGGAGGAGTGGCAGGCATGTGTTTCTTTTAAGGCCACAAAGGGGCTAATTCAGTAAGGTGTTCAGCTCACAAAGGAACCTGTGGGTGCTCAGGGCTCTCAACACCTTCCACAATCAGCCTCCATACTAGCTTGCCCATACCCAGATTACAGTCACGTAGCAGTTTGTGATTTGAGTGACTTGCTAAAGCTTGGCAGCTGGCATAATTTCTTCTCTCTGCCACCTAAGAACCTATGGAGGGTGGGACCACACTATGAACTTAATGTTCAGTCAGATGATGACATCTGCCTACTGAACTTATCTGTGTATTTGGATAAGGTTTTTTGGAGATGATGGACCCCAGTCAGGATCTGGTTTCTATTTTAGGCTCCATCACTGAGTTACTGTATGACCGAGTAAGAAGCATAACTGCTCTGTGCCTCAGTTTCCCCTCTGTGAAATGGGGGCAGTGATACCAAGACACTTTTGCAAAGTACTGTATGGTCAGTGCATAAAAGCTGCTAAACGAATGCCTGATATATTATTCACATCCAGCTCTAAGGCAGTGTTGCTGTGTACAAAACAGCTGCTGCGTTCCACACCAGTGGTAGCCGCAGGGCCAGCTTAACCAATGTGCTTAACTTCTGTAAGCATGGGGAGCACACTTGAGGTCATTTGGCATGTGCACACATCTGCTTTGTCTAGGTCTCATTATAAATCACAAGATTTAATTGTTAATCTTTAATTGCTTAAGGTAACAAAGGCATTAATAGTTTAAGAAGCCATGTACCTGAAGTACCCTGGATTTTGCAGAAGAGTAGGTATGTAGGTGGCCAGGATGCAGACCCCAAAGCATGGCTTAGTGTAGTTCAGGGGGTTGTATTCTTGTGTTGCTTGAAAGGATCCATTTTCCCACCTTGTGGTGTTGGCACGAAAATTACTTAAGCATAACTGTACAAGTATTATGAATCTTTCACCAGAAGATGTCTAAGTATTAATTTGAGAAGCATTGCTATAAACATTGCCACTATTTGTATGTTTGGTAATGGGGCTTACAGCAGGGGTGGGGGGAACCTTTACCCATCCAGGGGACACTTTGAAAATTAGTACAAGTTCCAATGGCCACACAGAAGTTGGGAGCAGGGGTGCTTAAGGGGTGTGCTCGCAAAGAGAAGGGGGCAGACTATGGATGTGTGCCATGGATCTGTCCCCTGTCCCTGCATGCGCATTGCGTGCGTGTCCTCATCTCTGCTCCCTTACCTTGAACTCAGTCATTCAGTGCTTGTGGGTAGAAGCCAGATCCAGACACTGGAAAAGGGCCAAATAAAAGGTAACCATGGGCTGCATTTGGTCCCCGGGCTCCCAACTTTAGGCCTAAAGGAAAACGTTGAAGCCACAATCGTAAGCACAATTGTTCATGAATACGTTCCACTGATTTTGATGAGGCTTACTCAAAGGTCAATACTCTCTTGTATCTGGCAATTTCTGCTATTACAATTAACTGGTTAATAATATATTATAACATAGCCCACAAACATTTAAACTAAAAACACAGTACCAACTATCTTTCAGCCTCTTATATACTGAAAGACAGGCTCTTACAACCAATATCAAATAGATAAACTATAAACTTCATTCACAGAATGAAGCATCTAATGAAAACGAGCTAATAGCACAAAAAAAATCCTTAGGCAGCTAGAGCCCGGACTGGGAAAACAACAACTGCTCAATAGCCATTTCTCCCTCCTCCTTTTTGGTTTTAAATTCTCTTTTGGCCAACATAAGGAAGCAGGCTATTGCTTTTGTTTTCTCAGAATCTGTAGCTGAGGTCAATAACATCAATTTTTCTTCTGTTACCAGAGAGACATTACAAAACAATGGCTCAATCCATATTCTCCTAAGGGCAGAAAACATGAGGCTTACTCATGAGTAAGTGTATTTAGGTTTGCCACCGTATTCCAAAGTTGGAGGATATTTAGAAACTAAGCTACTATTACTAATGCCCTCTATTTTTATAATGGCCTAGGCCAAATCTCTGTATTGGAACATTTCCAAATAGTGGATTTGTAGCTTGAACCCATCTCTGTTATAACTTGGGTCAGGTTTTATATCCATTTGCAAACAGACCTTAATATAGAGGGTTAATAAATGATGGTAAACTTTAATCAAACAGGTGATTAGTTTCTTTATAATTATTTATAATGCACATGATTAAGTTCTGTAATGTATTTTAAAATCAATTAACTTTAAAAATGTAATTTATAGAGTGACATCAGCTGAAAAATTTAATTCACTCCTATCTTATTTCCCATCTAGAAAGTTTTTAAACTTGTGCAAAATTAAATTCTCTCTCACAATTCTTCTAAAATTCACTATCAGGTTATTTTATGTAGCATCCCATTTCCCTAAACTCACTGTACAAAAGCATAACAAAAAGTTGGCCCTAGAGAATTTATAATCTAAATCTCAAGTTTAAAAACCACTTGCGCTTGAGTAATCCCATTGACTGTTTAGGACTGAGGCTTGTGTTTCAGACAAGGAAAGCAGGGGCATACAGTGAACAGACAGGAAGAATTGCAAGGTAATAAAAACAGGACTCATGGGGAGAAACACTATAGTGTCAAAAATATTTTCGGGGTGGGGGTGGGATTCCTATATTTACAGAGCTGAGATTTCAGCAGAACTCTAATTTTAGCAGCATTTTTTCCTATGAAAAAGCAAACCACCGTAAGCCTTTCCCTGGGAGGATTGTTGGGCGCATGAAAATAATTTAACTTCTGAGCTCTTAATTTTAGGGCAAAAGGATTTTACAATGCTGAATTGCTGATTGTGCTTTGCTACATTTGCTACCTGCCAGGCAGGAAGCTGTACTTTCAGCATGCCCATGCCTTCTTCCTGTGTACAGATTGTATCAGTTAAGTACTGTCATCCAGTTGTGAAAAAAAAAGCAAGATATACTCCAGAACTGTAGTATTATCGAACACGTGCTATATTGCCCCGCTTCTGTAATTGTAAGTCTGACCTTGCATTCTCTGTGTCCAAAGCTTTTATTGATTGCATGTGAGACCATGGTGCTGAATCTGCAAGCACATCAAAGTGTGTCTTGGGTTTTATCCACACATTGATTTTTAAGGGTTGTATGTCATCAAGCCTCTCGCCTCACTGCTGCATGCGTGTGCATAGTTCTTTGTGTACAGCCATCACACGTGGGTAGCTGCAGGTTAAAGCAGAGTGACTTACCATACCTGAAGTGCATCCACATATGGCTCCACTACAAATTGTGGAGATGAATCGCCAATTCACAGCACAGTCGCCATGTGAATGATGACTTATTTTACTGTCAGTGTTTAAACGATCAATGAATTTAGCTCCTGTGCATAGCAGCATTGAATTTGAATAAATTATTCATATGCTTAAATGATAGTGGCTTGTGGCATCGGGCCCAGATGGTGAATCAGGCCGTAGGCTAACTCTAATCTTGAGGAAAGAAGAGATGAACTGTACAGAGAAAAGGAGAAGCACAAAACCTGGCCGTTGAGAAAGCTAGGACTGGCTTATTTTTTGCTGCTACTGTGCAAATAAGTTTCAGCTGGCCATCCATAGCTAGTGTAACTTTTATGTTTCAGCCATAAGTTTTGCTAGTTTTTTATCAGTCATTCCTTATCCCTGCTTCTGCCCTCACAAAGGCCAAATGTTACTCAAAGATTATTATATCAAATATCCTTTACTCTTTCCTTCCTCCTCACCCCCATCCTCTATAATTTGATTCAGTCATAACATCATAGCATTAATGCTGAACTTTGTACAGGATTTTTAGACAGGGCATGCAGATCAGGGGGGTGCAGTCTAAAGGTGGAATGCTGGGTCTTACTAATGCTGGACCACAGCTAGTGGAACATTTTGCACTTGAAACAGGCATGCACGTTTGATTTTTCAGGCAGCAGCAGCTGCCTGAAACTTAAATGCATAGCCACTCTCCATTATAAACAGGGGACTGCTGAAGCCACGATTTTGAGGAAACCACTTGAGCTACATTGCTGAAAATATATCTATGACTATAAGTTGTGAGGACCATCATATGCACAAAGTTTGAAGAAGATCCATTGGGAAAATAAAATGTTACGACTGTTTAAACGTTAATTGGTTGTGGTCAAAATTCACAGCGTCCTCATGATTTTGAATCATCAATATCTCCTCCCCCTGGATGAGTTGAGCCCCCAAAGTCACAGGCTTGCAGCATGAGATTAATAACAACTGCTTCTGAAATATGATAGTAATTGGTGCAGCCAAAACTGAGCTATTATTAAATAAAAAATCGGTTCTGCAACAAACACAGCTCGGTTCTGCCTTGCACATGCTCAGTTGAGCAGCTGCTGACCTGAAAGGTACGTGAAATAAACTTTTAAAAATAACGCAACTTTATGAGAAGGCAGCTCCATCACAAAGACTTTACACTCCAGTCAATTTTGTGTCCGTTACACAGCGCCCCGCTTCCCCGGCTCCCGGAGAGGGCAGAGGAGCGGAGCCAGGAAGCGGGTCACTGTGTAATGAACATGAAACTGACTGGAGTGTAAAGTGTGTGTGACGGAGCTGGCTTCTGAAAAATACGTGGTTTTCAATAGTAGGGCTTAAAATCTACTTTTTACAATTACGTATCTTTCAGAAGCCAGGTATCTTTCAGAATCACGTATCTTTCAAAAGGAAGGTGGTTCTTTGCAGAATAGCTGCCCAGGTTTTTGCAACAGGAGAACATGATCTTTTCTTAGGGCACTCTTTCTTTCCAGGGTGCACACAGGGTGCAGCAGCACCCAGAAGGTAGGAACCGGAATGCCTGGCAAGGGCAGCAGCA
>QEPC01011791.1:1439480-1530246 GCA_003113815.1 Sphenodon punctatus
CCTCCTGCCCCCCCGCTACGTTCCCCGGCCCCGACCTGACACCCCCACTACACCCATTCCTACCGCCTGCCCCCCATCATAATGTCTACATTAATATCCAGATATAACATATCACACAAACCCAGAAAATTAACCAAAACAAAAAATGTAACAGTTTAAAAAAACCTTAAATGCAAAAAAGTTAATTACAATTAAAAAACCCTTCAACTCCATACATTGAAACAAAATATAAATGCCAAAAAACATTGAAATTATTTCAAAATTTGACCCATGTTTAATATTTTACCATCATCAACATACATGTAATATATGTACTTAATTCCTTACCATACATACTTATATTCATTTTCATCAATAACTAAACTTTCACATTTTCCCATTATTAAACATGAATTTCTTATCATAATTTGACAACATACAATTTTTTCATAATGCATTAAGTCTGTGCTTTACATGTATACAAATTTAATACAATTAATACGATAAAGTGTTAGTGTGAGTGTACATAACATTATACAATTTGTTCTACACAATGCAGTTGTGTACAAAGACTTAATGCACTGTGAAAAAATGGTATGTTGTCGAATTATGATAAGAAATTCATGTTTAATAATGGGAAAATGTGAAAGTTTAGTTACTGATGAAAATGAATATAAGTATGTATGGTAAGGAATTAAGTACCTATATTACATGTATGTTGATGACGGTAAAATTAAATATTGGTCGAATTTTGAAATAATTTCAATGTTTTTTGGCATTTATGTTTTGTTGTAATGTATGGAGTTGAAGGTTTTTTGAATTGCAATTGTCCAGATTTTTTATTTTTTTTTAATTTGAAGAAAACTTTTGTGCATTTAAGTTTTTTTTGAACTCTTACGTTTTTTGTTTTGGTTAACATTGTTCATCTTGAGAATTCGGGAAAAGGTGGCAAAGTGGCATCTTTGTGTTGCTTGCATGATAATCTAATCAGAACAAGGAATTGGCAGGGGATTAACCCTTTGAGTCAAGGCTACTGCCTGCAGGCGTAACTTACATCCCAAAACACGAAGGGGAGAGAGTAAGGGATCTGGTTCTGTCTGATCTCGGTAGAGTGCCCAGTTATGCAAATCTTAGAGGACACTTTTGAGAAATACATTGGCTCCAATGCAGCCCTGCAAACTGTATTTTTCATAAGTGTCCTCTAAAATGTGCATATCTGGACACCCTAGGTTTAGGTCTTTGCCACTGCATTCCAGCTAGCTGGGGTGACTGAGAGTCCTGATATTAGAAATCAAGACATGAGCCACTTAAAATTACGAGTTTTGTTTTTACAAATGAGAAATGAAATGCGAAAAGTTGCGTTCTCAGTCTTTAGGTCATGTGTAGAGAGAGGCCCTTTTCACACAGACACTCTAACTCTGATAAAATGGGTGTTACATTTTATTATACATGTTGCAGGGCTGCAGGTGTGCTCTGTGGGTGCCCTGCAACATGTATAATAAAATGTAACACCCATTTTATGAGTCTTAGGCCGTTTTTAGATGATCGCGGCCGCGGCTGCGCTTGTTTTGAAAAAAATGCCAGGAGCCGGGATCAGACGATACACTCCCGGCAATCATGCACCTGGAAGGGAGGCGCACATGCTTTTCTGGCCGTGGGTTGAAAAATTGACCTGGTCAAACGCGGCCAGAAGAGCATGCGCATCCCCCTTCCGGGCGCGTGATTGCCGGGAGTGTATCGTTTGATCCCGGCATTTTTTCAAAACAAGCGCGGCTGCGGTCACAATCGTCTAAAAACAGCCTTAGAGTGTCTGTGTGAAAAGGGCCAGAGAGAGAGTATAGTTGCTGTGTTGGTCCCAAATGTAAGAGATGGTGATGAAGTAGTTCAGATTGTATCTTTTATTGAACCAAATTCTATTGGTGAGAATATGCAAGCTTTTGGGCTACACAGGGTCCTTCCTCAAGCACGTAGTGTAGGAAATCAGAAATATATACGTTGATAGATGGGCTATTCTACATGCCTGAGGAAGGGCCCTGTGTGGCCGGAAAGCTTGCATATTCTCACCAATGGAAGTTGGTCCAATAAAGGTATAACTTGATATAAATAATAATAATAATTAATAACTATTTCATCACCGTCTTTAGGTCACATCACAGTCACATTTTCAAGCTTTTCTCTGCCACCACAAGGGCTAGAACTTTGCATGTTTTGTAATCTAAAGCTTGAATTCTCAGTTCTCTCAAGAGTTGTGCATGTTGTACACTCCCATGTAGATGATTGGTTGCTGCTGAGAATAACCAAGCCAAGCAAGAAGAGGAAGCAGCCAAGACAAAAAACAACAACACAACTTCCTGTTTCTTTGTCCCATAGTTGCAAAGGGATCAGTTCTCCAGAAATGCCAAGTGCACAAAAGATTTGCTTAAATCAGTGAGAACAATTGATATTCAGCACCTTTGAAAATCAAGGCCATGATTTCAGTCCCCACTGTACTGTATATGTGTTAGGGTTAATTGCTTTAAATGATTGTCATCATCATGGTAGAAAATCTATGGCTACCTAGGATAGTCAAAATTGTTATTACGCAGTCATCTGTTGTCACTCCAAACTTAGCAGCACAGGTGGAACCTAAATTCTCTTCCTCCTCCTCTAAGCACAGGCCACTACTAAAGAAGAACTTTCATTAGCTGCCATTTGTGAAGCACACTTGGTTTTCTATTGTATATTCTAATGCCACCCAATAAGGAGCAGTGGTGACCTTAGTGAGGGCAGAAGCAGGGATGAGGAATAATTGATAAAACCTAGCAATATATACTAGGTAATTAGTGAAAATATGCACCTGGAAGACATTCCCAAACTCTGAGTTGTTGCTTGTGACCCCAAGTGGGGTGACACCAACTGCATAGGGGTTCACAATCCTTACTGATTTACTCTACACATCTTTGCTGCCTGGGATGTGGGATTATATTCAGGGACCCATGTGTTTACCCCTTGGTGGCAATGGGAAAAATGCATTGAACATGGGTCCCTAATTATATTTAAGTCTCAAAATGGGGTCACTCGGGTAAAAAGCTTGGAAATCCCTGCACTAAAGCAAACACCAGTATGTAATTTCTTGCCTTTGACAAGCACTTGAAACCTAAGGGATTGCCTAACTGCAACCAAGCCAAGCACATGCACCTGAGACTTCGCATCCGCTTGAATGTTATTTATCCTTTGTCTCTTCCCTATGTCCCCTCTCCTTGTCTCCCCCCTCCGTGTCTATTAGATTGTAAGCTGTAGGCAGGGACCGCGTCTATCTTATTGTTCTGCAAAGCGCCAGGTACACAGCTGGTGCTATACAAATGAAGTACAGCTCTTGTGGTTCAACTAAAAGATCACAGACCAGACTCCCTGCTCACTCTGACTTTACACCACTATAACTCCACTGAATTCAGTAGAACTACTACTGACTTTGATTAACACCACTAAATTGAATCAGGCCCCAATTCTGTTAGGCAACTTTTCTTCTCTTCCCTTGTTTTCTTGGATTGATATTTAAAACAAGTGTTCATGTGGGTGTATCAGCCTGAGCTGCAAAGCTTTGAAATGGAACCAAATGTAATGTTCAGAACTGAGTTGGATCTGAGGTTGTGGTGTTGGAGCCATCTGCTGATACCGGGGTGTGTGTGTCCATCCATGGCCATTGCAATTGACATGTCCCCTGTGTGAGCGCTGGGGAATCTAGGCTCTCCAGTGCTTCCAACCATTCTTGTGACTTGCAAAGGCCATGTCCCTTGTCCACAGTGCCTATGAGCAGCAGACCAGTCTTCTGGCCACCCCAGTTCATACAAACAGGAGCTCCGTGGCTGCCCATTGTCATGGAGCTCTTTGGCTTGCCCTGCACAGAGCACTCTGGATTTCCCAGCAGTGCTCTGTGAGTGGCCATGAGTGGGTGCTCCGTGGCTCACGGGAGTGCGAATCCCCCCCCCCTACACCTTCAGAAGGGTGGTGGGCTCCGTGGCTCTTGGGTGGTCATGCAGGGTAGCATCTCATCTAAAAATACCTGTTGATTGCTGATACAATCAAACTACAGCTTAACAATTCCTGTTGATAGTGATCCCAACTTCAAGGAGCATTTAAGAACAAGTAGTGCCATACTGAGTCAAACCAATAGTCCATCAAGCCCAGCATCCTGTCCTCCCAACAGTGGCCAATCTTGATCGCATGGGAGAAGAACCAACAATCACAGTGGGCAATCCATTCCCTGTTGTTCACTCCCAGCTCCCAACAGTAAGAAGTTCATCCAGTAAACTACTTGGTTAATAGCCATTAACAGACCTATTCTCTAAGAACTTATCCAGTCCTTTTTTAAACCCAGCTATACTACTGGCCTTGACAGCGTCCTCTGGTAACAAATTCCATAAGTTAATTATGCATTGAGTGGAAAAGTACTTCCTTTTATTTGTTTTAAATCTGCTGGCAGCTAGTTTCATGGAGCGTCCCCTAGTTCTAGTATTATTTGGGAGGGTAAATAACTGCTCCCTATCTACTCGTTCCACTAAATTGTAGTGCAATTTAAGGAATGACATTAACCTCATCCTCCTTTGCAACTCAATAGCCACTAACAAAATCAGCTCCCTGTTTGACTCTCCTGTTTGATTTTGTTAGTGGCTATTGAGCTGCAAAGGAGGATGAGGTTAATGTCATTAATTAAATTGCAGAAAGATATGACAGTGAAGGTGGACTCTGGAGGGTGTGCCTTTAAGAGAGAGATCCGTGCATTCCATCAGTGAAGGGGATTTTCTTTCCTTTTTTTCTTCCTATGTAAATAAGATTGTTGTATACCCCTGAAGAAGGGCCCTTTGGACCCAAAACACATAGGGTTGTTCTGGTTGTTTATGAGATTGTATTTGTGCATTTTATATTCATTATTGTGTTTTAATTATCTGTAATAGTAAATTGTTATTTTTTATAAGCACACCTGTTTTTTGTGTCTAATGTGAGATTAGAAAGCTTCATATGACAAATGTGAGGTAAGACTGAGATACGGATAACTGGCTCAGCTGTTGGTGAAATGAAATGCATGTCTGGGATAGTCCATCTAAAGACACCCAATGAAATAAGAGAGCAGGAAAAACCTGTCAGTATGAGAAACAGACTAGCTAACTTGACTTTGGAAAGCAAAGCAAGTTCTCATCTACTTTTCTTTATAGTATTTGCTAATCTATTTTATCTTTTCTTACTTATGAAATTTCTGGGGGGAAAGTATTCTTCACTAAATCTTGCTGGGAATAAATTCTTATATCAGGTTCACAGCCAGAAAGAAGTCTCAGACCATAGAGAGAAGAAGAAGTTATTCAGAATAACAGCTCATGTATGCTGCCATCTTCCTTGCATAGATTTTCTTTCCCCAGTATTGTGCTGTGAAGGAAATGAACATGTCCAAATTTTAACAGGCTACAACAAGCCCCTCAGCCAAGCACATCACTGATATGCCTGTTTTATCCGGAACATGTAGGGTAAGAACAGTCACTAGTCAGGAATCTCTAGGCAATGGTGGGGATTTCCCCCAGGACTCCATATGTTCAAAATAAAATAATACCCTGCTTAAGATGGATCTGGAACCCTCTCAAATGGGGATCTTGAACTTCTGCAAAGTTTTGATTTGGATTTAAAATTTGCAAGTCTGTTTCTAGAGTAGAGAAAGCATAGTGGAAAAGTCGGGTTAACACACTATATTATGAGGCTATTGCCTTCTGAGTAATTATTACATGGGCTGTGTCTGAGAGAATTTCCTGTCAGTGAAAGCTAATAGCAGGGCAAGTTAAGGTGATTGTGTGCCTTCCTGCCATATGGTGGATAAGGAACCTGACTCCTCAGGGAAGTCCTTTCAGATGTCACTATCTCCCATTCCTGTGTTTGGCACTTGCTTGTCAGCCAAGACCCTTAGTCGTTTAACCAGCACTGTGGGTGCTTTTACGTTGTTTAGGCATTAACAATGTCCCCATGGAAACCCGATGGGAAAAGGTGTCTGGACTAAGGTCTTATGGCCTGTTCAAAGGGACTATGGGGATATTTGTTATTCAAGGGAGAGGTTGCCAGCAGCGTGTTGATAGCAAATGGGTGACCGAACCCCAACATGCAGACAACTAGGATATTGCAGATTGACCAAAAAAGCAACTTGATTAAAAATTAAACCTATTAAAGTTGTGCCTTTTTGAAGCATCTCTGTGGTCATATGGACCAGTTCTCTGCACCAGGTCTCTGCACCAGATGACACCCATTGACCTATAAAATGCCAATTCTGTGTTTTAATGCAGTGCTTTAAAAAAGCTTTGCGCTTCAGTCATGGTGAGGAGAGCACCTTGCCTTAGATACTTTATGCCCGATGAGCAAATGGGGTGGAGTTTTCATCTGACTTTACTAAGACCTGCATCTTTATTTTAATTAAATTAAAGCAAGGTGATTAAATGGAAACTTCTATTAAATTGGAAGCTAGCATAGTCTCTGTTTTAATCGGTCTAGGTTATTAATGCAGTCCTCTGTCCCTAGGCAAATTCATTGAATCTCATGGCTTCCAGTACCATCTGTATGCTGATGATACCCGACTCTGTCTCTCCACCCCCACCCCCTCTCTCCAGTCTCGCCTCACTAACTGCCTCTCTGACATTTCTGCCTGCATGTCTCATCATCAGCTCAATCTTAACATGGCTAAAACCAAACTCCTCATCTTCCTCCCCCTAATCCTTCCTCTTTCTCTTCCTTCTCTGTCTTCATTGATGGGGTCAACATCCAGCCCGTCCCTCAGGCATGTAGTTTCGGGTTCGTCTTTGACTCCTTCCTCTCCTTTAAACCTCAGATCAATTCTGTTGCCAACAGGGCTGGCCCCAGGGTTTGTGAGGCCATGTGCGAAGTCTTTGGGGGGGGCTGGAGCTAATTTGCATAGTTAGGTCCCACCTAATTATGCAAATGTGTAAATTTACATAAAATTTACTCCTTCTGGATAGGAAGGATTCCCATTCTCTACCACTCCGAACAACCATGGAGAAGCATGGCCTTCTCATGCTCCCCCCCGGTTTGGCACCCCTTGTCTGCCTTACCTGGTGCTCAGCCGAGTGGCCATAGACAAGCGTGACCTGCCAATGCTTCCTCTCCTGTCTGTGCCATGGGTTTCTGTGTCCAGGCAATCCAATGTCTGCTTCTGCTGCCAATGCCGCCACTGCTGTCTGGGGCATGGGTTCTGATACCTGGCAATCCAATGTCTGCTGCTGCTGCCACTGCTGCCTCTTCTGTCTGTGCCACGGGTTCTGTGCCCCGGCAATCCAATGTCTACTTCTGCTTTTAATGCTTCCTCTGCTGTCTGTGCCACAGGNTAGTGAAATAGCAGCCATAATAATCTCAGAACCATATTTGTAGATTTATTTTCCAAGATAGAATAGATATTGCTTTACATCCTAAATTCCTACCTAAGATAGTATAAGTAAGACAGTTGTGAGAATGTGGCCCTTTTTACACAGGCCTCTCCCACCCATGAACACACAGATTTCTGTGTGTTCATGGGTGGGGGATTCCCATGTGAACGACGCGGTGCATGTGCCCATGGTAAGTGGGGGTGCATGTGCATCCACCTAACATGCATCCCGCCACTCGTCCCCATGCACAGAGCAACTGGGGAAAACGGTGGTTACTCTGTGGGTGTGGATGAGTGGGAGGTGAGTGGGGATGTGTGTGCAGCCGTGTGTATTCCCTGCTCCTGCACTGGCACACCCACGGACCCTCCACCCGGGGAAGCTGTGTAAAAATAGCCTGTGAGGAGCCACTTGAAGAAGAACAGAAGGTTGCTACCTTGTAAACAAGGTTCTTTGAGATGCTCTGAACCTTCTCACAACACCTACCCTTCCAGCACCGCATGGAATTTCCCCCTTATATTCCTAGAAAGGGTTGGAAGGAACTGTCATTCAGAGGGGGAGAGTTCTTTTTATACTAGAGGAGCTTGAGACCATCATGTGGTCTGTTGTTTGAATAGGGTGAGCATGCACAACCCATTTGTGAGAATGTTCAGAGCTATCTTGAAGAACCTTCTTTACAAGGTAACAACCTTCAGATAATGCACATGCGGAGGAGTTGTTTATAAACAAACAGCTTTATCTCCCAGTCCAATCCTTGTCCCGCTGCTGCTGCTGGAGCACTACGAGGAGGCAGAGGCAGGTGAGAGATGGGGACCGGAGCCAGGGAGGGGAGGCAGAAGATCTTATTGGGGCAGAAGCTGGCTGCAGTCTGCTGCCCAGCCAGGGAAGCACGGGACTGCAGCTAGCAGTGGGCCGAACATGCCTGGGGCCGGCCCTGGTTGCCAAATCTTGTCGCTTCTCTCTGTACAACATTGCTAAGATCCGTCCTTTCCTCGTTATTTCCTCTGCTAAAACCCTTGCCCATGCCCTGGTCATCTCTTGCCTCAACTATTGCAACCTCCTTCTCACTGGCCTTACTCACGTTCACATTGCTCCTCTGATTTCTGTTCATAACTCTGCTGCCAAGGTCATCCACCTTGCCTTCAGCTTTGACCACACACAGTCCTTTCTCTCCTCTCTCCACTGACTCTCTCTTCCTGAACGCATTCTGCACAAACTCCTGGTTTTTACCTACAAGGCTCTTCATGGCCTTGCTCCCCGCTATTTCTCAGCACTAATTTCCAGCTACACTCCTGTCCAGGAGCTCCACTTCTTCTCTGTCACCACCCTTGCCTGCTCACAGCTCCCCTGCTCCTCAAAATGCATCCGCCTCTTTTCCCTGGCAGCCCCCCATGCCTGGAACTCCCTCCCTGAACATAATTCCTGAACGAATCCTGCACAAGCTCCTAGTCTTCACCTATAAAGCTCTTCACAACCTTGCTCCCCCCTACCTCTCTGCACTTATCGCCCTCCATACTCCAGCCCGTGCACTTCGCTCCTCCTCTGTCCCTTCTCTCACCCTTCCACGCCTTCCCTGCTCCCCTAAGCGCCTTCGTCCCTTCTCACTTGCTGCCCCCCATGCCTGGAACTCCCTCCCTGTCCACATCCGCCTTGCCCCCTCCCTTCATACCTTCAAATCTCTCCTTAAAACTCACCTCTTTCGCTCTGCTCTGTCTGACTCTTTATCCTGCTGAGCCACTATTCCTATACCTACGATCGGTTTACCCTTATCCTTGCAACATGGACCTGCCTGCTGTCATTCTCATCGTAACCAAGCCAAGTACGTGCACTTGAGACCTCGCATCTTCATGAATGTTAGACCCCTTGTCTCTCCCTCTGTTCCCCTTCCTAAGTCTCTCCCCCAGCTCCTGTCTCTCAGATTGTAAGCCCTAGGGGCAGGGACCGTGTCTATTTTATTACTTTGTAAAGTGCCAGGTACACTGCTGGCGCTATATAAATGTTTGTTAATAATAATAATAATAATAATAATTCGCTCAGCTTCCTCCCTTCAAATCCCTCCTCAAAACCCACCTCTTTCGTCAAGCTTTCCCTGGCTCCTCATTCCCCTCGCCGCCTTGCTGACTTATCCTGACCCATTGTATCTTGTGTAACATTAAATGAATAACTACACTTTTGTAACTAAGCCAAGCACGTGCACCTGAGACCTCATGAGTTTGTGTATGTATCCTTGTCTCTGCCTCTGTTTCCACTCCCCTGTCTTCCCCCACCCTTGTCTCTCTTCGATTGTAAGCCTGCTGGGCAGGGACCATGTCTCTTTCTTACAATTGTAAATTGCCAGGTATGTTGATGGCGCTATATAAATGCTTAATAATAATTAATAATGCAGCAAGGTTTGTAACTGGCTGCAAGTTTGTAACTGGCTGTTAGGGATGTGCGAACGCGGTTCGGATGTTCGGAGTTCAGACCGAACTCGGTCTGTTCGGATGTCCGAACCAAACATCCGAACCAAACTCGAGAACGGCCAAACAGTTTGGTCATGTTCGGGTGAATTCAGATGAGTTCAGGGGCAGGAAAAACGTGACTTCGGGCGGCAAAAACGTGACTGTAAGGGGGAGGCAGCTGAGGAGCAGACATCCTGGCACCAGGGGTGGAGACCAGGAGTTGTTTCAGGGCCAAATGATACCGAAAAAAATCTTCGAATTTGGTATTGGTATTGATAGCGCTATTTTTTAATATTCTGCCAAGTTCGGCCAAACCAAACCTGAACTTGGGTTTCGAACTGAATGTCCGAACATCCGAACCGCGTTCTGTTCGCACATCCCTACTGGCTGTGCTAAAGAGGGAGCTTCTCTTGATGTAGCAGGGAGTTCCAAAGGCTCAAGGCGGTTTGTGCACCCTCCGTTCCTCTGTGCCTTTTCTCTGCGTTTAATTTATCTACATGCAGCATTAAAGGGATTACTCTTTTCTTCCATTCCACTGCTGTAACACAAGCCTACTACACTGATGCAAAGTAACCTTTTTTTGTACATGTCCACATCACAAACTATAGCATGACTTGGCCCCACAGAGGAGCAGTCAAGGACTGATTAGATCATGAGGGATGAATGACCTTCATTTAAGGTCATTCATCCCTCATGATCTGTCCTTCATGCACCTTAAGGGTGTTCTCTTAGGTATGGGGTAAAACAAGTTGTCGGGGTAGCTTTTCATCTGTATTCCCTTCCCACTATTCTGAGTGTCAAAGCTGCCACTCCCAAGAGCTGCGTACCAAAATGTTCCTAGGGCTGAGAGCCACAAGACATACATGGGCGTGCTGGGTGCACACAAGCTGCTTTTGCTTTGTGGTTGGCTGGTGGAGCTGGTGTTCTGTGATTCTGGCTGCTGAGATTCTGAGGAGTGGTTGCAGTTCAGCTGCTGAGACTTGGGTGCAATGACATAAGACACAGGACTGTTAAGACAGCGTGGGATCCAGGACCAGTGCTGAGTGAGAACTGCACTTGAGAGCTGCTTAAGAGACGGATGGGGAACCTGAGCCACAATTTGGCCTCCCCTGACCTATTCTGTTGATGCCCCCAAAGCTGATTCTGTGGCTTATCTCATTGGCTCTAGGAGAATCTTTGTAGTTAAGGAGCAGGATGTCAGAGTCCAAGGTTCTGAGTTCTATTGCTGGTGCTGCTACTAACTTTTATGACCTTGGGTAAGTAAAGGGTAACCTAATTTCTAGAGATGTTGTTGAGCACCAGAAGTTTCCATCAGTATTTATAAGAGCACAGGTGTTTGTCCATTTTGAAAATGCGGTCAGTTATCTCTCTGTGCCTTGGTTTCCATCTCTGTACAACGGGCTTTGTGCTAACTTGCCTTTCATGTTGCTTAGTAGGATAAAACCCCATATCTTTGTAAAGAGAGCTGAGAGGCTAAGACTGAACGTACTGTTTGTAAATCTGTAATATAATATTGTGGGATCAGCACATCATCTACTTTAGTGGCTGATCACCTGGCGGATAACAGCCTACTGTTGCTTTAGTTCTGTGAGTTGGTGCTGGGTTCATTCCCCCTGGATGGTGAACCAAGATTGGTTGGAATCTCATTGCTCATCAGCCCAGCCGCAGTTTTCAACCCCCAAACTGACCTATCTGATTTCTTACCCCTTTTCAGATTGACAAATATCTCTACCACATGCGGCTTTCTGATGAAACCCTCCAGGAGGTTTCCCTGCGGTTCCGAAGGGAAATGGAGAAGGGCTTGGGGGCAGAGACCAACCCTACAGCTTCTGTGAAAATGTTGCCTACGTTTGTGAGATCCACCCCAGATGGAACAGGTAACATGCTGTCTCCTCACGCTGTCTTGCACCTGCTCCCCACATGTTTTTGTGAGTTTCCCTCCTCCTCAAGTCTGTGATTTTTGGAAGCAAAGCATGATTTTCTTCTCACCTGTGCTGATGGAAGTCTACTGAGCTCTGTGGAGTTACTCCTAATTCATGCTGGTGTGTGTGAACTGAGAATTGGGCTATAAATGTCCATTCTTGTATTTTTTTTCCTTCAGCTGCCTCCATCCTGCTGAAGGTTCCCTAAGCACTGAAACAGGCAGCTCATTACTGTTTCAGTGTGGAAAGAGAAGCGTTCATTGCCAGCAAGCTAACCGCCTTCCAGTGACACAGCGACCGAGAGAATATGTCCTAGGAAGTAGCCTCTATGGGTGTTTTTAGACAAGTGCCTCCCCACTAGGTTGACCATACCTCCCTTTTAAAAGAACCAATGCAGCCCTGCAACATGTATTTTTCATAAGTGTCCTCTTTTAAAGAGGAAGTATGACTACCCTACTCCCCACCAATCATCCACCCATCATGCATGCATGTTGAAAAATGAAAAATACATGTTGCAGGGCTGTATAGGGCACCAGTGTGGCCCTGCAGCATGCATGATGGATGGGTGGGGGTGCATGAGTAATGGGTGGGGAGGCGCTTGTCTAAAACCACCCCAAGACCTCGTTCATCCTCTATACACACCCATAGTTCAGCAGTGTAGATGAACATTTATACATTTCTATCCCACTGTAGGTGTTGCCTGGAGTTTGGTGTTGTGCCTGGTTACTATAGTGATGGGCACCGTATAGGAGAAACACCACTGTGGAAATGAAATTCTCCCTTCCTCTCTCAGCCCTGTACTCCCTGGACTGAAAACTTTGCTGTGCCAGCACTGCAAGTCCAGCTGGTTCTTTCTTACCACCCCACTGGTTGTTGCACTAGCCAGATGACCACAAGATTGCATTCTCAGCTGGTTTGCTGAAATGAGTGAAACCTTAAAAAATGCTGCAGGTCAACAGCAAAGCAACCAAAATGGTGGGGTGCGAAATCTAGGGCAGCTGGGGAAAATGTACTGCTTAAAGTCTGGGGAAGAAAGTGATGGGGTGTTTGAGCAGGGTTTGTGAGGGATGAGTACACTGGAGCTTTTTGGCATGCAGTTTTGGCACTGGGTTCTCTCATGAAGAAACTAGTTGTGCATGGAACTAGTCAAACTGGGTGTTGAGGGAAGAACAAAGCTCAGGGCTTTTTAAGCATAGAAGATAAAATGCTATGAAACCACGTGTGGGGCAAACCCTGAGAAGTGCCAATGATATTCTTCTCCAGCCAGGCAGTTCAGGGTTCTTCCACACTGTGCAGGGTCTAGCTCTATCTTTGCACATCATCATTAATATAAAATTCCTAGGCACACCCCAACCAACGAGTCTGTCTGTGCAAGCCCAAGAGAATGGTGCAGATTGGAAAATGAAGTAAGGAGAGAATCTCCTGGTTAGAAAGTTCTTCAGGAGTAGTTAAGCCATAACTACTTTCAGGATAGGTCCTATATGTACAGTGGGCCCTCCGTACAGGCTGGAGCCTCAAGTGCTAATGCAATGTAACTATTATCGATAATGGCACAGAAAAGGAGGGTCTGAGTTACAGATAACTCCTGTCTCTAGCCCTTGGCTGCTGCTTCATGTGTGTCCAGAGCAAGCAGGGTTGGTGGCCCTCCTATGTCATTCCTGTTAGGCTATGGCCTTTGATCACAGCTTTTAATAGGGAGTATTATAAACTCATTTATTCTCTAGGTGCTTTTAGAATCCACAGTCGGTTCCCCTTAATGTTGTTTTTCCTCCCTCATACCTTCCTCCTTTCTATTGATTTTATATTGGTTTATATTTTTAAGATTGTAAAGTGCTCCGAGTGCCATTTAAAGGCAGGGGAGTGCTATATAAATCATTATTCTTATTATTAGGCCTGGCTGCTGTTCTCTGTAATGAGGATAGCTGTGCTGAATTCAAGCTGCCACTCTAGACTCCTGTATGGAGCAAACCAAGGGTATGACTCTGCCATTAAAGTAAAGTGGAGCCAACACATTGACTTTCATGGATGGAGGATTGTGTCCCAAGTTTACCATATCCCCCATAGCAGTTCTCTTTGTTGCCCATGTAACTCATCTTTTAGGCATTCTTCACTGAAAAGGCAGACTTCCCTCAGGAGTTACCTCATGGTAGCTTATCAAGGAGAACTCTGCTTTGCCTCTGAAGTGTTCACATGGTTCCACACCTCTATTGTAGTGCCAGCCCAGCTTCGAATAGGGAACCTACCCAGTTTCAAACAGGGATAGTTTAGCTGGGATAACTGGGAAATTACACGTGACCCTGCGGTAAAGGCAAACTACTGACCAGGAACAAGTTCTTCATTCCAGATGAACTCAAAAGAATGAGTAATAGAGACTGAGTCAAAGAGTAAAAACTAGGAATGGGACACCGGGGAGAAGACTGGATACCGGATTTACTGGTATCAGATCTCCCCAGTATCGGATTTACTGGTATTGGCATACCGGATTTTTAACATTGGCAGCTTTACCATTTTTTTTACATTGCGGCCATTGACCAGTAAAGCGGCCAATATTAAAAATCCGGTATGCTGATACAGGTAAATATTGGATGATCGAATTAATCCGATACACCCGATAATCAGGTGTATCAGATTTATCTGATGCCGATATTCCCACCCCTAGTAAAAACAGACGTGCGGGTGGTGTGGCAGCTCCCCAGTCCAGCCTGTGGCAGGAAACCACAGCCAGTACAGCCTGGGAAGGGACACTGACCAAACGTGCCTGCGACCGGAGAGCGGTCCTGCCACCTGGATGGCCCAGGGCGGGCAAGGAGCTAAACTAATGTGTAGGTGGCTGACTCCATCCCTTGCCCTGCTCCCAGAGCCCCGCCCCCCGGCATGACAGACAGCCATGGCAACCAGCCATGGTACTTGGCGATGGCAGCCCCTACCCCAAGGCGGGTATGGTAGGGCTGGGAAAGATAAAATGTGCTAGTCCATGTGAGTGACCATGAGATAGCCTATGTGTTAGTCTGGACTGCATCCTCTGAGATTGTCAGAGGACACAGCCAGGACTAGCCACCTACCCAGCCCAGGGCAGTCCTGGGCTAGCATCTGGTGATGCATAAACAGATGTGCTGGTAGGTCCTGCGCTAACAGGAGTTTCCAAAATGACAGGGTAGCAAGGGGAGTGAAAGAGTGATGGGATATGGGTGGAGCAGGGAGGGGCTAAAATGCTCTTTTTCTCACTCTCCCAGAATAATGGACCTGGAAAGCCATTCCATTATGAATGGGCTTTTGTGCAAAGGAAGCTTGGGGCAATGCGGGAGATTAAGTGCAGCGTGATTGCCCCCTCCCGCAATCATGACGTCTCACACGCTGATGGATGAATACGGAATGTGTGAAAGTGGCCTCAGTGCGAGTGGAGCTAGGTGTATGCCAGCTGTGCTCCTCCTTTATGTGCCCACCTCCATAATACTTTCTGTTCTCTCCCCTCATCCCCAAGTTTGAGAACCACTATCTAGTAGTCATCTGCTCTCTTGAGATATGTGCATGCAACACATATTGACTTCAATTGAAGTTGAGATTTGGTTCCCTGTGTCAGCATCAGGGCTATTGTCCCAAACTAGCTATTATAAACAGTGACCGGATAAAACCAGCACCTCAAACCCTAATTTTTTGGCCCAAGATAGCAGTCACCTTGGCAAGACCAGCTGATTTTGTGAGACCTTCACTGCTTTGCACTGCAGTCTTGTGAGAAATGTTCACCCGACTTTGGGGCCATCTATCCCACCACAATTCAACTCCTACTTCAATTTCAGCCAGATCTGGCTCTAAGGACTTTAATTTTAATAGAGATCCTTCTCATGGCAAGTAGCCATGTCATTCTCCGAGGGCCATGATGATGCTTCTGATTGATTGCCAACTTTTTGTTGATAAAGCTATACCTTTTGAATATAGGTAGTTTATCCAGTTTCTGAAATTATAGTGACTTGCACTTCCTGGGTTCTAATTAGTCACTTCTCTCTAGCTCTCCAGCCTCTCTCTCTCTAGAAGAAGCCAGTCCCTTTATAAACTTCCTAACAAACTCTCTCTGAATCATTCATTCCCAACATCCTTTCCTGGTGACTGACATGCCCCAGCATTTTGTTTTGGCTTAGTGTTTGGAGTAGAGTGAGATCATCTGTCTCCTGGGCTGTGATCTGGTTGTTTCATGTCTCTCTTCGTTAAGATGCTGGTTTGGTTCCATTCCCAGCCTTGCCACAGACTCCCTGCCTCTTCTTGGAAATGACATTGTGCAACAGCAGTTCTCTGTCAAGTGGGGATAACATTCCCCTGTTAGAAGGATTGCCGTGACCGGAAGGCACTCGGATGCTGTGATGATGGGGGAGCATATTCGTAACTAGATAGTATTATTGTTTCTCTTCATTGCTGAATGTGAAATTCCCTCTTAAATTTCAGAAGCAATTCTCATAGACACAAAAACTTGGTTAAAACGGCACTGAAGGAGATGAATGTTAGAAACCGAGATCCCTTACCTCATGAGAGTTGAGGGCATTCAGCACCTGGTAGGATATGCCCTAAAGGCTGTGTCGCCTTCTCAGAGTGAGAGCATACAATGGACAGTGAAGTAGAATTCTATCCTCATTGTTGCACTGCATTGCAATAGGCAGAGTTAAAGTTCAGAATTTCATGAATGTTAACCTAATATGAAGTGAGAGTTGAACTTTACATAAAACTAGTAACTACTTCTATCAAGCTTTCCGTAGCTGTTCTGCCTCACTGATGCTCCTTCTACTGTTCTTATCCCCCCCTTTCCCCGTAACTAAGCTAAGCATGTGCACCTGCAACGTCTCATCTTCATGAATGTATCCTTGTATTCTCCTGTCTGTATTCCCCTCTCCCATGTCCCTCCTAGATTGTAAGCCCCTCGGGACAGGGACTTGTCTCTCATTCATGATTGTTCAGCACCATGCATGCTGTACTGGCACTATGTGCTATCCCAATGTTTGGAGGCCGTGGCGGATTGGATGCGGCGGAGCAGACTGAAGCTCAACCCAGATAAGACGGAGGTGATGGTGGTGGGGAGGGCGAAGGGGGTGGTGGCCCCCCTAGTTGGGGGGGTTTGCCCCCCTGTAGCTCAGCAGGTCCGGAGTCTGGGGGTCATATTGGACGCAGACCTGCGGCTGGAGCGGCAGGTGGAGGCAGTCGCTAAGGCTGCCTTCCGCCAGCTTTATCTGGTACGTAGGCTGCGTCCGTATGTCTCTGGCCCGGACCTGGCCTCCCTCATCCATGCCTTCGTCACCTCGCGGCTCGACTACTGTAACGCGCTCTACGTGGGGCTTCCCTTGTTCTTGGCCCGGAGGCTGCAGCTGGTGCAGAATGCGGCGGCCCGTCTTCTTACGGGGACGGGTCGCCGGGAGCACATTACACCGGTGCTCCGAGCGCTGCACTGGCTGCCGATAGTGTGCCGGGCCAAGTTCAAGGTCCTAGTAATGATCTATAAAGCCCTATACGGCCTTGGCCCCTCTTACCTTAGGGACCGCCTCGCCCTTCGCGCCCCGGAACGACTCCTGCGGTCTGCCGGGGGTGCCCTCCTGGAGGTCCCCCGTGTTAAGCGGGGGGCCACGATGGAGCGGGCATTCTCGGTGGTAGGGCCGCGGCTGTGGAACTCCCTTCCGGAGGAAGCTCGCCTGGCCCCAAGCCTTTTGACATTTCGGCGGAACTGTAAGACCTGGCTGTTTGCCCAGGCCTTTGGGAGGGAGGGTGGGGGGGGTGATTTTAATCCCCCGCCCATTTATTTATTTATCACTGTCCTTTAGCCCTGTTTTATTGATGCATTTTATATTTATATTTTAACTGATTTTAATTGTTTTTATCATTGCTGTTAGCCGCCCCGAGCTGCATTGCAGGAGGGGGCGGGATACAAATCTATAAAATAAATAAAAAAAAATAAATAAATATGTGAATCATACTGATCATTACAGCTAGCTCTTGCACAGCACTCTCCTTCATAAATCTCAAAGTACATTACAGAGGCAAGGAACCATTTTGCACATCGAAAACTGAGTTCATTATGATTCATTTTGATTTTATTTGTGTTATTAGGATATGCTAATTAATTGGTCTACCCCGTGACAAACTGCAACCAGGGGTCAAGCTCTGCCGAAGTAATCCCCGGAAAGAGCAAGGCATCATTATTATTTAGTGAAAGGGGGCAAGGCTTTGGTCATGGCCAGTCTGTTGTGAATACAACGATGTTTTTCGATTATACTGAATATGCTTATACTGGTTCGTTGTATTAGTGAGCTTTATAGTATTGCGTTGTATTGATGTGTTTATCACACGGAGATATGTTTGTATTTCATGTTGTTGTATTTTACGTTTGGCCTATGTCTGTAAATAAATTCTTACTAGAAAACTGAGTTGCGTTGTGAAAGTGACTTGCTCAAGGTCAGCTAGCAGGATCAAAAAAAACCCTATGAATGGAGGGCAGGTCGTCGTTGCTTCCAGTTCAGTGTATTGCTCTTTGATGGGCTCTTTCCAGCCAAAAGAAAGAGGCTTGAAGCCTTAAGTTCTCTCTCTCTCTCTTTGCTCTAACCGGGTATTTTTCAAAGGGACTCCTTGCCCACTCCTATAGACAACTGTCCACTTTCACAAGCTATTTTTTCCTCTCCCAAATATCATATGACCAACTGCTGACGTATGTGACGTACGATATTGCACAAGCAAATCTGATGGAACACCTGTTCTCAGTGCTTCAAACAAACATTTTGAGCCTGTTTCTGGCACCCAGGCTGCTTGGTATGAAGAGGAAGTTATACAGAGTTTCCAGATCCAAGGGCTAATTGAAACACTGACCAACTAGCTGTCCCGTTTGCCTTAAAGTTAAAAGTAAATTAATTCAATGAGACACACTTTACTGAAAAGCAGAATTTCCCCCTGAAACACATGATGAATGCTGGATTTCCCCCACAACACACTGTGCTAGTTAAATTTCCTTCTTCCTTAACTAACTTGCAATGAAATGTCTGAGGCCTGAAATAGGGGAAGTGATAAGCAAGCAAGCATAGAATTGTAGCTTGCATAACCATTTCATAACCATTTCATAACACACCTTCTTTACGACAGACTGGTCTTTCCGAACCCTGCAAACTCAGCTTGTCCTGCATGGGCCTGAATTTTCCTCTTAGCACCAGTTTAACTCCACTGGTTTCAGGAGTCTACTCCTAATTTACACCAGGTGAGCAAAAGGAGACTCTCAAACCCTTGTCTGTTCTCTTGCCGAGATCTTGAGTACACAAGTCTCCCCGGAAGGAATGGTATGTTTGGTTGCCAGCTTTTAATCTCTGGAGGCCCAGTTTGTTTTAAATACAGTCTCTAATTTGTATCCCTTGCCAGACAATTGTTTGATTCTTCTTCCAAAGAAATTAAACGTACAGCAGAAGTATTTCTTGCTTCCCATGTTTTGCCCTATGGGGTAGATTCCTGAAATGCCACTTCAATTCCTCAAATGCCAGAATTTGAATTTTTGCATCTTCAGCAGTGCTGCCCCAAAGCACCAATGTTCCATCATGGTGGCATATTAATTTAACAATCTGCAAGAAGGTCAGGATGTTTGATTTCTTAAAGGAGTCCATGGGAATTGGGTGTTCAGTTCCCCCTGAAATTAAATATAAGCAAGGCATCTGATTTCCCGAGAGTCCTTATGAAAATCAGTTGTTGGGCTGGGATTTGCAAAGGGCTGAGCATCTGTGACTCCATCTGAGGTGAAAGGGAGCACTATTTAGGGTGTAACCAGGAAGCAAGGCTACATGAAGTTTGATACGAGTTTAGGGCTTTGGGAGCTCCCCCTTTGCATAGTCAGTTTTGTTTGCAGCAGTGCCAGCTGCAAACTCTGTTGAGGAAGCACTGGAGCTATATTCATCTTTGGGGTCTGCGTACGTTAAGTCTTTGTAGGGTCAGGACCTACCGTCTCTAATAAGCATGCTCCAGGTTCCTTTTGTCCTGCTCCATCTCTGCTGGCCTAGCCAACTGAGGCTGAAGCTCTGCTTTATATACTCTCTTGCTCCACCCTGCTCGGGTACAGCTACTGAAGCCCAGGGCGGGCATGGTGAGAATGCCGCCCCCACTTAAAGGCCAGTGATATGAGGTCCCTGTCATGAGACTGTTCAAAATCCATGTCTCCAGGGTGTAGCCCTTAAAAGCCTCTATGTTAATCTGCCAGAAACCTGCATTTTGCACAAAGCAAGATGGTCAGTTTTCTTGAAAAATCTAAATGTTGTGCATCTAGGTCTGAATGAAGGATTATCCATAAACCAGAAATAGTTTGTGGAAGAGATTATCTGTGAAATCAAATGAGACAATAGCCCACTGGAGTTTACATTCAATCCATGCAGCCAATACTCACCCATCACTCACATGTTTAATGTGTCCAATGTAATAAACAGGCAGCCCTATATTCACATTTCATGTGCTTGTCGCAGCGTCCACTCTGTAGTGCTAGCAATCCCCCTCCCTGAGGCCACATGTCAGCTGAGAGCTGACCTCTCTCTCTCACTGTGGCCTCAGATGGGAGGCAGTGAGAGGAAGAGCACAGCTGGGGATGCCAGGGGCTGCTTCCAGGGAGAGTTGGGAGGTGTGGGATCTGGGCTGGCTGGGGCAAAGGGAGGGATTGGGGAAAGGGGGCAAGTCTCCTGCCACATCACACTGCAGTGCCCGTCCCAGCACAAAGCCCTGGACTCCAGACTCCTCCCAGTGTTAGCGATCTCCGTCCCAGGCTGACGAGGCAGGCCCAGAAGGAAGACGGTTAGTGCACCTGCCTCTCAGCTGAGAGATGGGTCTGGGGAGGAAGATTGCTGGTGGGCCCACCTCTCAGCTGGTTGGGGGCCCTAGGCCTGACTCTGCTGGCCAACCTAGATGCCGGCGAGGCTGCAAGCAAACCTAATTGAGGAGATGTGGCCACGTGGGCACCCATTAGCCCTTTTTGACCCGCACAGTGGGCCCACAATGTCTCTAGACTTCGCTGTGAGTAACGGCTCTGTGGTGACCACATGGAGTCCACAAGGTGGATGCCTAATAGACAGGCACGCGGGAATGTGTGTGTTGAAGGCTAATGTGTGCTATCCTCTCATTTGATTCCACCCTATGTCTGTTGCAGTAGCGACTAAGGCCGCTTTTAGACGAGCGGTGCTCCGTTTCGCGTCGGCGTGGTGCATATTTTGAAACCTCCGCCTGGTCTAATTAGACGAGACGGAAGTGGCTTAATATGCGCCTATTTCGGCGGAGGCGCATTTTTAAAGGGCGCAAATTAAATACCTCGATTATGAGGTATTTAATTCGCGCACTTAAAAAATGCACCTCCGCCGTAATATGCGCATATTAAGCCACTTCCGTCTCATCTAATTAGACTAGGCGGAAGTTTCAAAATATGTGCCACGTCCACGCGAAACGGAGCGCCGCTCGTCTAAAAGTGGCCTAAGGCAGAGATGGGGAACCTCAGGCCCGCGGGCCAGATGTGGCCTATGGCTAGTTTTTTCTTTGGCCCCTTTCCTGAGGCTCAGTGTTTCAGTGTTTGGGCGGGGGGGACGACGGGTAGGAACTGGATCCATGGGCCAGATCCAGGATCTGGAAAGGGGTCACATAAAAAAGCCCCCGGGCCTGAGATTCCTTACCCATAGGCTAGAAGATGAGTCATTGGTCTGAATACTGGTATAGCAGCTCTTATATTCTTATACTTACACCTTGTTAAGTCCACTGAAGATAAATGAAAAGAGGGAAGAATGGCCCCATGTCCAGCATTTAGGCTGGGACTTAGGAAAAAGATAGTTCAATGAAATTTAGGCAAGTCAATTGGAGTGCCTTCATATGTGATGGCTGCTACAACGGCCAGAAACTGCTCTGGGCTGTGGCGGGAGCTGTCACTCCGTCTGGGACTCGGCCCAGCCACCAAACAAATGTTATGTCAGGCGGGGAGATGCATGGACGTGCATCCGCACATTCCTGCCCGCCCGGTCAAATGATGGCTGCCGTGGCACCCAGCACCTGCTGCCACTCTGGACCGCGGTAAGTAAAGGAGCTAGACTGCAGTAACAGTCAGTGACTGCTTTCAAACATGGTGGTGGCACCTGGATTAATCCACACTAAAGCGGAGTAAACTGTACCACTGCACATCACGTCCGAAAACATCCTTAGTCTCTCGGTGTTTCACTTCTCCATCTGCAAAATGGAGATAACAGTACTCATACGTACTTCCTCATCTCACAGAACTGTTGCAAATGTAAGCATGTTAAAGATTGTGGCACACTCTATTGCTACAGCAGTGGGAGCTATGTAAGCACCTAAAAAGTAAATACTTACATGGAGTAGATGTAAACATCTCCTTTTGTGTAAGCCTCTAAAGAGCAGATGTTTCCATGTAGGAGTAATGCGTGGATGCATATGAGGACAGCAGCAGGCTCCTGTGAAGCATCAGTCTATTTTGGTGCAGTTGTGCTAAACGTTTAGAGCAGTTTTTAACCCTGATTCTTTGCTAGAATCATCTAAAGTTTGCAAAATAACCACATAATAGGTGAATCCACAACAAAGAAGCTGTAGCAGGCCCTGCGTTCCCTCTCTCTTCCTCTCCTTTTTGTTTCCCTGTTGGAGCAGCTGCAAGCCTTGTGCAACTTTTTTTCTCTCCTTTTTTGTAGCTGAGTAGATTGAACATTCCAGATCCTTCCTACAAACCTGTTTCAGAATCAATCGAGCCTTCCTCTGCATGAGCGGTTAACAATGACATTCTAAAGTTTCGCAGCAAGGGGCTAGGGTCAGGAGCAAAGGGAAACCATCTCAGTTAAAATATTTAAAGTGAATTCCCTTTCCAGTGCTCAGAGCAGGTTCAGTGAAGTGGTAAAACTCCCCTCTTCCCCATCCACCCTCTCACTGGTTTATCACTATGAAAGAGCAGTGCGGGGGCAAGGGAGAGGTATTTCTGCATCAGGTCATTTCAATCCCCTTAGCTCATTCATTCCTTAATTGTTTCTTTTTAAGCTCCCATAGAGAGGGCAAAACTAGTGTTTCTTTGCATTGTGAACATTCAATTGAGACCCACCAAACTTGCTTGCTGCTTGCTCGTTGAAGCAGCCATCTCCCCCAAGAGCGCCGAGTCCCAGCTGCTGCAGTCCTGCCAACCTGCTTTAAATAAGAAAGCCTGGGCTGGATTTTCATGAGTCAGCTGGAGAGGAAAGATTTACATCACCCTAATCCATTTAGTCCTCACAAAACCAAAACCAGATGACTCGCTTTTAAATCATCTTCCTTAAAAATTCAAATGGAGGGAAGCTGTTGTCCTTGTTTGGGATTTAGAACCTGATTCTGACTGTGCCACAGACTTCAAGTGTGACCTTGAGCAAGTCATGTAATCTCTTATTGCCTCCATTCCTCATCTGTAAAATGATGGGGAATCCTTTTTCCCAACCGTTGCCTGTTTTGGTTGTCACTTTTTCAGTGTGTTTGCACCTATCTATTAGAAGGAGGCCATTATCTCATAATGCTTGTATTCCAGGCTTGTCAGTCACTCCACCTGGCTGCATTAGCTGCTGCCTCAATTTCCCCAAGAAAGAGTCTTCTCCCCTGTAACTAAGCTAAGCAAGTGCACCTACAGCCAGTGAATTGGGATGGAATAATGGAAAAATTTCCACTATATTTTCCAGAACATTTTTCGGTTCTAAAAATGCATTGTTTCATAAAATTAATTAGTAATATAATGAATGGCTACTAATACGTAATCCCAATAAAAGTAATTTCCAAGTAAAGCTTTGAATTTGTTTGAACATGTAAACCACATTAAGCGTGCTTTATTGATTTTTTTCCTTAATTTATTTCAGTTCAACTACTTTTGGCTAATGTAAAAACGTTTTATCCAGCATGTAAAATTAACATAGTGTACTTTTTGAGTTTTGTTTACTAAGTACAAGTCAAATAAACATGCTAAATCAAATCCCAATTGATTTAGGGCATTGGAAAACTTTTCAGAAAATTTGTATCGGAAAATGTTCCGATCCAAACTTTTCCAGAAAACCCACATCACTGCATGCAACTTCCCAACTTTGTGAATACATCCCTGTCTCTCCCTATGTTCCCCTCTCCTTTGCCTCCATCCCTCTTGCCTCTCCTAGATTGTAAGCTCCCTCAGGCCGGGGAGACCGGTCTCTAATTAATGATTATACAGTGCCAGGTACGTTGCTGGCACTATGATACCATAATAATAGGGGATTCCCTTTACAGATCCTTTAATGATACTTTCTTATAATACATGTCCCATGAATCAAATGGTTAGATCTCTTAAAAGCAGAACAAATTTGTCTTCTGGGAATGAAATGGTGGTCTTGTCTGTAGTTGGGATGGGCACTGTGCAAATCACAGTTTTGGTTGTCCATACTTAGGCTTTTGGGCAGTTCAAGTGTGGCCCTTGGCCAGGACTGTCTCAGGCCCTGTGCTGCCTTAATGGTCCTTTGCCTGCTGTGCTTGTACCTGAGTCTCTCAGCTGCTGAATTGCAACTGATCTTCCAAATCTTGACAGCTGGAATCTAAGTGCACCAGCTCCACTAGCCAATCATGAAGCAGGAGAAGTTTGTGTGCATATGTGGGTGTGTCTTTTGGCTCTTGGCCACATGAAGATTTTGGTTCATGGCTCTTGAGGTACCGTTGGAAACTTTGACCACCCCAGTGTATGTATACCAGTGTTACTGCACTGCTTGGTGTGTTATGATGGCTGAATGCCAAGTATAACTTCAGTGACATTTTCAAGAATAAGAGTAATGAAGGAGGTTGCTAGAGGTCATCATTTTCTCCTCGTGTTCTGCTTTAATTCAAGAGTAGTGCCTATCCCGCAATTTGTGTAACTAACCATGTGCTAGGAAAAGAGGAGTGGTGTCTGGAGCTGTTTTTTCAGACTGTCTGCCTGGTGTGGAATGAGAGTCCTGAATGGGGTGTGTTCTTGAGCAAGTTGCCCATTTACTCTATGCCTCAGTTTCCCAGTCTATGAACTGGAGATAAAGACATTCTAATAGGAGTGTGAATCTTTATTCATTTTTTTTGAAGTCTGGTGAGATGTCTCGGTTGAAGGTGCTGTGTTCTAGAAGCACAACACACTGTTCATTGGCTTTCACTTTACCTAAAGCTAAGGTAGCTAGCTACTTACTCTTTAAAATGTAGAAGGCTGTCGTATTATGCTCCCTAACTCTGGCAATTTAAAGTGTGATCCAGTGGAGTTACAGTACTCTTAGCCAGGGGATGGGGAACCTTTTCTGTCCCAGGGGTCACTTTTAAAATGAGTACAAGCTCCAAGGGCTGCATCAGAGCTGGGGGCAGTGGTGCTTAAAGAGTGTGTTCAGAAAGAGGACGGTCCAGATTATGGAGCTGTGCCATGGATCTGTCCCCTGTCCTTGTGTGTGTGTGTGCCCTCATCTCTACTCCCTTACCTTAAGCTTAGTTTTTCAGTGTTTAGGGGAAGAAGCTGGATCCAGAGGCCAGATCCAGGAAGTAGAAAGGGACCACATAAAAACTAGCCATGGGCCACATGTAACCTCCAAGATCTGAAGCTCCCCACCCCTGGACTAAACTGAGGATGGGGCAGCTGTGCCTCTAATTTCTCCCCTTTAAAAACACACACACAACAGCCCCTTACAATGTTTGACTTGAACCCCTCATTATTATAGTTATTTTATTAAGTATTATATAATGCCAGTAATGTACCTGGCACTGAACAGTCATTCATTAGAGATAGGTTCCTTTCCTGAGGGGCTTAAAATCAGCTTATAATTAGATTTCTTTTTTGAAGGTCTACCACAAGAGCTACTGAAGCAACAGCTAATGGGTCTCTTTCATTCAATCATATTCATTAAACAAGAACTTTCAGTATTGCTCAGTAACTAAATAGCTATTTACTAGGATGCTGCTGTAACATTAGCAGTGTGGCTAGGTAGCTAGGTTTTGTGGAAGCCATGCGTAGAGTGCTGCTTCTGTTCCTTACTCTCTCTTTATGCCACTCACCTTTCTGTTCGTTCATTTAGGGAAAGAGGGAGCAGTTCCTAGTTTTTACCTTTCAGAGCAGGGTGTAGAGATTGAAAGAAAAAAATGATGAAATGTTTAGGAGATGAAATCAGAAGTAAGATTCAAACTTGCAGCCTCCTGTGGCCCAGGCTCCTCCTTTCTTAGAACATTGTACAGGTTCCAGGACATCTGTGACTACAGCCTCTTACTTTAATATGAACCATGTCCAAGTTCCTCCTTCCCAAATTCTGAGAGTGGATATGAGCTCTCCATGCCCCCCTGATAGTCTATAAATACTTAATACATGAGCAAAAATTATCAAAGGTATGCAACAGCTTCCACACGAGGAGAGGCCTGATAGATTTGGGCTCTTCAGCTTGAAGAAGAAATGACTGAGAGGGGATATGATAGAGGCTTACAAAACCATGAATAGTGTGGAGCCGAGCAAGTAAATAGGGAGCTGTTATTTACCCTCTCAGAAAATACTAGAACTAGGGGACACACTATGAAACTAACTGGCAGCAGATTTAAAGCAAACAAGAGGAAATACTTTCTCATTCAATGTTCAATTAACTTGTGGAACTAACTGCCAGAGGATGTTATGGTCAGTCGTGTAAATAGATTTTAAAAGGAGTGATTGATTTTTTATTTACGGCCTAGGCCAAAGTACCTATTTACAACACTCATATACGTTTAACTGTGATATATGTTACAAAAACATATAAAATAGAATTAAAAAGAGAAATAAACAGAGAGAGACAGAGGCAAAACAGCCTCTATCACATACATTTCAGGATATCGCTCAATTATTCACTATTCTAGTTCCCTGTACTTCCCGTTCTCTGTACTTCCAGATTTCAGGCTTTGGACAAAACTAAATCCTCTCCATTTCATATAAATTCCTCAACACAAACTTTTCCTTCCTGCAGATCCACTCGGGCCCTTGCGTTTATTTTATCCCAAACTTTCTTCTTCCTTATGCCCTGCGCTGCATGGAGGAACTTTGCCAATGCAATTGTGGTATCCTTTTCTGAGTCTTGGAGGATATTTACAGCTTTCTTATAAACTGTGCACCCATTTTTTGGGTCCTCCAAAGAGATCAGCCATTTCTTCCTTTCTTTATTGTAGAAGGGACAATCCCACATAATATGGATAATCTCTTCCACTCTATTTGTATTACAAGGGCAGAGTCTTTGGGCCATCGGGGTCTTAGCCCATCTTCCTGCCTGATTTTTGGATTCTAATTGGGAGAAGCGCATCCTAGTGATTGCCTGTCTCCGATAATGTTGTGGAATCCTCAGTTAAGGAGCCGGCGATTCTAAGAGGAGACTATGTTGGTTTATTAGAATATGCCTCTGCTTTCCTAGCTTTGCCCTGTCAACCTGCATCGAGCAATCCAACAGGCGCTGCGTAATAAGCTCTTCATCAGATGCTAAGGGAATCAGATCAGGGCCTATGAAGAGAGATCCTAGACCCAGTTCTTCAGTTCCCCTTTTAACCTCCTCTGCCCACGTGTTTTTTCCTTTCAGAGGGCCCACCATCTCCAGATAGATTCGCTCTGGAGAACGAGTCAGAGAGAGGGATCTAACCTTTAACCAGTAAATCAGGGCCCTTAGTCTAGCTCTCATGCCCACGTTTATAGCACCTGTCTCCATTCTTACCAGGGCGTGAGAGGTGGATCTTTGCACCCCTAACAATTTCTTCAAGAAGGCTGCTTGTGTTTTTTCCAGGGCTTCACAAGCCCTGGGATCTAGACCCCAGAGCTCTGCCCCATATAGAAGGGTAGCTTCCATTTTGATTTCAGCAACCTCCAGCGCCTCCATACAAGTGCGCTTCCCACAATGGTTATGAAAGGCCAAGATCCCTCCCCCTACTTGTGCAGCTTTCAATGTTATCCTTTGCACATGATCCCCCCACGTTAGGATTTGTTAAAGGTAACGCCCAGGTAGGTAAGGGCCCTTTCTACTTCCAATCTTTCCTTGCCTATTACCCACCCTAAGGCTTTACTCGTTTCAAAGGACATTACTTTTGACTTGGCAGAGTTTATTTTCAGGGCATTTTCCTCTGCATATACCTCCAGCATGTTTAGGATTCTTTGTAGCCTAATTTTCATTAGGGAGAGGAAGGCCATATCATCTGCAAAGAGGAAGGAATACATCTCACCCCCTATTGTTTTCGGGTGGTGATGAAACTTGCTCAGGAGTTTCGGGGTTAAATCATTTATAGAAAAGGAGTGGATAAGTCTTGGAGGCTAGGCCCATAAATGGCTATTACCCCCCAAGTAGGCTTGGAGGATGTAACCTCTGACTGTTGGGTGCTGGGAATAAATAACAGGGAATGGATCACTCCATTATAACCTGTTGTGCACTTCTCTGAAGAGACCGATGCTGACCACTGTCAGAGACAGGATGCTGGGCTAGATGGACCATTGGTCTGACCCAGCTTGGTACTTCTTAAAACCATTCAGTTCAGTTTTAAACTGCCGTAATTTCTGCCAGTTGGAATCTTCCTCACTGTGAGATGCTCTGATGCTTCAGGTTGTGATATCAGAGGGGTAAGCAGTGTAGAACTAGGATCGTGATCCATATTTCTGATAACTTGTGCTCTGGGTCACGTGGTTCCAAAAGCTGCATTTGGGTTATTACAAAGATTGGGGTTGGGGGCAGGGGTGTCCGAGATTTTGGCTTATCATTCAGTTGTGTTGAGGCTGCCCCAGAATCTCAGTGCCTGCTAAACGATAATGTCACTAGCTTGGCATCTTCTCCTTCTCTCAGGCAGTTGCACTTACCTCATAAGTGTAACTAATTAGGGCGTAACCAGAACACTGTACAAAGCTTGTACAAAGCTTTCATTCCCTAGTCCACTGAGCCGGCCAAAATGGGCTTGGCAGCACTGTCCCCATGACGATCCCACTCTTAGTCCTCCCCAGTTTCTTCACTCATCCATGTAACCATTGCCAGTCCAAATGAGAGAAAGATCATGACCTCAGGAACTGAACCCAAATCTCCTGCAAAGCAGACAGTGCATACCCCTAAGCCACATTTCTAAGTCAGTGAGCACTTCAATTTTAAAATGCCTTCATTTCTGCAAGTTGGGATCTTTGGTTCCTTTTTAATGCTTTTAACCCCCCTCCACCCACCATATACCTTTTTGGTTTCTATAGAGTCCAAGATATTTTTAATGAGAGGGTATTTATTTGAAGTGAGGCAGGAAGGGCTGAAGGAGGCTGACACAAAAATCATCAGCTTCAGTTTTCTGAGAACTCTGATCCTTTCCCCAAGTTCTTAGAAAGTCCACTCTGTAATCATCTCAGACAAGCTCTCCTTGCCAACTGGTGCCCTTCAGTCTTCGTCGGCAAGCTGTCTTTTCAGCTGAAGTCACCGGAGATGCTAGCTGATGCTAGCTGGCCCACGGACATTTGAATACTAATAAACTGCATTTTTGTTTAAACTGTAGCTCTTTTGTAAAAGCATCACTGGAAACAATGCAATCCCTAGGCACCCTAATCCCTCTGGAGCAGCCGGCTCAGCAGACTCGGTGTATTCAGAAATTAAAGAGTGCTGATTGAGGGCTTTCTACTTCCCACCACTGCTAGGTATTTAATACACCAAGTTGGGTACTTTCCCTGAATTGTGGTGGTGATTATATTTGTTCGTTTGAAACTCAAAGGTGGTCGACCTTGGTGACTAGCAAATTGTACGTTGGTGCCTCTTAAAAACTAAACTAGCTACATGTGTCTTATTGGAGGTGGATTTGGCTACAAACACTTGACAACAGTTGTAGGTTTCTTAAAGAAAAGGAATGTAGGGAAACCAGTACTTGGAAGAGACTGTTTATTGGGCTACACTCAGTCAAGCTAAATTGTGCTGTTACCTGACTCTGTTAACAATGTTTCCTACCTTTATATTGTAGTCCTTTTCTTACAGTAACCAACTCATGTAGTTATGCTTCACATAGGGTCCCTCCACACAAGCTCGATCCCCATGGTGGGCAGTCACTGCCGTCACACTTTGGGGGCAGCATGGGGAGCAGGACGGATGGTTGCGCCCCAGCTGGGCTGCTGTTGGACCAGCCACACAAGCGCAGCAGGGTAGACGGGAACCGGGCACACTACCATGCCTTGGGCAGACTTGGGCTGTAACGCGCTGCATCCTTGGCCTTTTTTTGAAAATGCAGCCCTGCCCTGTGGTGGCGTGGGAGTATCTGGTGGCTGCTAGGCACATGTTGCACTGCATTGTGGGGTAAGGCTGCCCAAGGTGTGGTAGGTGCATTGTGTGGCTGTACCCATATATGTGTTCTCTCTCCCTATGCCCCTCCTTCTCAAGAAGCAGTTTGCACTACTTTATAGTTCTAGATTAACATAACTCCACACGTTCTGTGAAGTTTGCGGGAGGATGGAGGCTTTCGGATCGAAGGCTGTATATCAAATGTATCTTTATGCCTTTTTCCCCTTCTTTTTAATTAACATTCCCATACAATAGTTAGTTTGTCTGAAGACGCAAGACTGTAAGGAGTGGCAGCCAAAGGAAAGCAAAATGGCAGCGCATTAGGGTTTACATTTTCATATGTAGCTATAGAACAGGGGTGGGGAACCTTTTCTGGCCTGGGGGTCACATTGAATATTAGTATGAGCTCCGAGGGCCACATAGAGGTTGGGGGCAGGGGTGTATAACAGGTTTATTCAAGAAAAGGAGGAGCCAGATCATGGATCTGTCCCCTACCCTTGTGTGCAGGCCCTCCTCTGTGTTCCACTATCATGAGCTCAGTGTTTCAGTGGTTGGGGGTACAGAATGGATGCAGGGGCCAGATCCAGGCACTGAAAAGGGGCCACATAAAAACGTAGTACAGAGTTTGTGTGCCTCAGTTAACGCAATTCTCAAGTTGGGCACCCAAAAAGGGTCACCATCTGAAAATGAGTCCCTTTTTAAAAGTGTCTTGTATTTGGCATTTGAAATTGCTAGTCATTTTTGAAAGTTTAGGCCTGGGTTTTCAACCCCTGAGCAGATTGCAGAGATGCTGGGCCTGATCTTGATCTCAGGGAAGTGGGTATAAATGGAAGGTAACTCCACTGCAGTTAACAGAGTTGCATCTGCACGTATGAAAACAGGCACACTGTCTGGCTTTCAGGCCGTCTGCAATTCTCAGTTAAGGCTTCAATGGGACTACTCCATCCTGAGTAAGTGGTTTGTGGATTATAGCAATAGACTGCCTCTCTCAGAGGGAGCGTCTGCCTCTCTCAGACTAGAGCGTCGGGCTGAATCAAGACTAGAGTGTCAGGTCAGAGCTCAGGCTGAATCAAAGCCGGATCAGGTCCAGGGCTGAGCATAAGTTGTGGCAGGATCAGTGCCAAGCAAATGTCAAAACAGAGTGGCAATAATACAAAAGCATAGTCAGGGACAAGTCAAGGGGTTAAGCCAGAAGGTCAGTCTGAGACAGGTAAGAAAGACTGGAGAGGGAAACAGAACTGAGGCAGAGGGGGCCAGACAAGATGCAGCAAGGCTGAAACTTGCACAGACATGAGCCTAGGTATTGCTCTCCCTGGCTTCCTCTTCCTGGAAGGTGCCTTAATTAGAACCTGGTGTGTGGGGAGCCCCATTAAACTGGGGGTGGTGCTGTGGGAGAGCACACTGGGGTTCTGTGAAGCCAGCTGCCTCTTACAAGGTCCCGGAAGTGCTGTTTCTAGTCCCGGGTCCTGATGTAGAGATAAAATGAGTAACCAATTCTGTATTTGCAAATATAATTCAAATTTGGAGGGGGTGGGGGGATAGCTCTCTGAATTATATTGTGCATCAGGACAACATTTGCATATCTGTTCTTTTGGATATTTCATTTCAGGTTCCATCAGATGATTTGGCCTTTCATTTGGGGTATTTCAGTCACTTTTGGCAGTGATTAAACACTACTGAAAGTGACTGAAATACCCAATAGCCAAAACAATATCCCCAATGGATGTCTGTTTCATGGGATAAAGCAGGAGATGTGCAGCATTTTGTATCCGCTTAATTCCAAATGAATCAAATAGCCCAAACTGGTCGCGTTGGGTATTCAACACAGATCTTTGTTTCAGTTCTAATTGAGACAAGGTGGTAGTCCTCCCCAGAAAGGCCATTGAGCGCCTGTTCTGCTGTTTGCATTGGTGGAAGCAACAACCGAGAAAAAAGCAGTGTTGGAAAAGCCAAAGATGATCTAGGACTTGAGTTTTCTCTAAGATGATCTTTGTGAATGTTGCTGTTTTTTTGTTTTTTGTTTTACTTTAGATAAGTGTATAGACAAAGCCATCACACTGACAAAAAAGGAAAAGGAGACATAACATAGAACTGACACAACAAGAGTATCGTACACATTATAAAAAGCAACATAGCAGCAACAGAAACCAGAGAGATCAGAAATCTTAATGTCCTGGAATCTCCCTCCCATCTTCCATAATTACAACAGCCATCCTAGCCTTTCTCAGTGCTAGCACCTTAAAAAGAAAATAAGCCACATTCTTTGTAATATTCTCATCTCGTCCTGACAGGAGTAACACCAGTGCCTGCTGATCATTCCTAATTGGCCAAGGGTTCAGATGGGGAAGAAGTCATTTGGCACACAAACTAACATAGAATTCGCAGTAAAATAAAATATGCACCATAGTATCTGGCATCCGCAAAGGACAGTCACATAAACAAGGGGACAAATAGATCCCCAGGAAGTGACTCTCCATTGCTCCCGAGGGAAAAACACTCATCCTTGCCATTGTAAAACACCTACGCAGTTGAGGGCTCAGCTGATACTGTAAGTACGGTGCCAAGAAAAGGGAATGTTCATATAGGTCCAAGACTGGGGCCAGTGAAATCTTGCCTCTAAGGGTGGCTATTTCCTCTTGTAGGGTAATATCAGCCAGCCTTTGATTGAAAAGGTTCCTTATACCCCCATAGCTCAAGGAGTGTAAGTTGTCCAGTGAGAGACCCATAGAGCATAGCTTGGTCCTCACCTGGCTTACCCATACGTTATCCTCAGCAAGAACCAAGGTGGCCAATGGGGCAGTGAGACAGAAATGCAGCTTAAGCCAGTAACCTATGGCTGAGCGTCACACCTGAGTCTCAATAGGAATCAGGCCACATTCCTTGCAGACAGCAACATTAGGTGCATGATTAGGCAAAGCAAGGATAGACCTTAAAAACATGGTCTGAACCCTTTCGAGAGAAATAAACCTCCCAGCCGTTCAAAACTGAGCCCCAAAGAGGAGTTGCCCCAAACATTTGGCCTTAAAGACCTCAATGGTTGGTATAACCAGATGTCCCCCTCTAGCTCTAAAGAAATTGCAAATTGATCTCGCTGTTAGTTTGGCCTGCCTAATGGCCGCCTTAGCATGCACAAACCATGACCCATTGGCCTGAAAAACCAGCCCCAAGTATCTATAAGTACTAGTAGTGACTTGTTCAAGCTCATATGATCCTATAAACCATTTGAAGATCTTCTGTCTAGGGGAAAAGAGCATAATCTTGGTTTTAGTATGGTTAATCTCAAGGAAGTTCTGCAGACAAAAGCTATGAAGCGTTATCAGTTGTCTGGAGAGGCCCAAACATGATCTAGCCAACAAAATGGCATCATCAACATAAAGCAAGATTGCCACCTCTTGCTTCCCTATCCTAGGCAGGCAATTAATAGTGGAGGTAACTAAGGGGATAAGACTATTCAGGTAAAGATTAAATAAAGCAGGGGGCAAGAACACACCCCTGCTTTACCCCACGCTTAGTGAATATTTCCTGGGATAAAGAGCCAATAATGTCCAATCTGACCCTCAAGGAATTGTTATAATACAGTCTCTGTATCAGGGCCAGCAACCTCTGGTCAATAGATGTAAGAGGAAGCTTCGCCCATAGATGGTTCCGAGAGACCAGGTCAAATGCTGCTCGCAGGTCCACGAAGGCCGCATAGAGCCCTGTGGAGCGCGAGTACTTGGCCACAAAATGATGCAGAACAAAACAGTGATCTTGGGTGGAGCAACCTGCTCTAAACCCGTTCTGCTTGTCACCCAGTATATTCCCATCCTCCATCCATTTATCCAATCTAGTCAAGAGATAGCGGGCATACATTTTACTGACCACGCTAAGGAGGCTAATTGGCCTATAGTTCTTGGCCTCCTCCAGGGGACCCTTCTTATGTATAGGGACAATCTCGGCCTGGGACCAGCCTTCCGGAAGCTCCCCTGTTTGGTTAATACCTGTAGACAGGGCAGCAAGAGCCGTAGCCCACCAGATCTTATTGGCTTTGAAAAGGTCAGGTGGAAGACCATCTAGGCCCGCGGCCTTTCCCCCCTTTAATCCATCAATTATGTCCTCAATCTCCCAGCACCGAAACTGGGGGCCAACTAGGCAGAGATTGCAATAGGGTCAAAGGGGAGGGGGGTCCTGGATCGTGAGAGTACAGAGAAGTAAAATACTTTACCCACTCAGCCTCCGGGACTCTGTTCACAACCCTCCCCTGAGTCTTCCCACAGTCTCTGACCAATCTCCAAAATTGTGCCGAATCCTTGGTTCTAAGAGCCAAATTGATCTGGTCCCATTGCCGGATGTGATACTGCCTTTTTTCCCCCCAAAGGAGGTCCTTATACTTATAGCGCTGATCGTGGAATGCTGTCAGGGTGGCCAAACTGCCACTCTTCCTAAAGCATCTATAGGCCACTCGCAAAAGCTTCCTAGTCCGCCGGCACTCCCCGTCATACCACGGGTTAAGGGGAGGGCTGGCCTTCAGTTCCCTGAGTGGTTTCATTACATAGAACAAGGGAGCCAGGTTGTCCAGAATCACCTTGAAACCAAACAAAAGCTCCTCAACGTCCAGGGCTTGTTCAAGCCCCAGCAGCCAGCTAGAGCCCTCTGGGGATGACAGCAAACATTCAACCTTATCCTCCAACTCAGAATCCCACTTAATTTTCCGCTTAACTGGGAGAGTTAAGGAGGAGAGGGGAACAATCTGCATTGTTCCAAGCTATAGAAATCACTTTTCACAAAACCCATCTGCACCGGGAAATGGTCACTGCCTGGCTGGAAAACTACCCTGAACCAGTCGACCGAGGGGTAAAGAAATTCTGAGACCGCCAAAAGGTCTATCACACTGGCCCCTGTCGAGGAAGCAAAGGTAAACTCAGCAGGATGGTCCTGAGAGGAACTACCATTTAATATAATAATTCCTGCTGACGCCAATAACTCTGCCAAAAGGAGACCACTCTTATTAATGCCTCTATCCTTAGAGCACCTTACTAAAGCCAGGGAAGAGTCCTCGAGTATCCACGGCCCTCCGGCCTGAGCAAGAGCTAAATCTGAGGTACCGAGGTGAGCATTAAAGTTCCCAACCAGTAATATCCCAATGCCTGGGTGGGTCTGCTCCAATAGTACAAACAATCTGCCCAGTTCTTCCCAGCATGAGTTTTGATAATAGTGCAAGGAGGAGGGAGGAAAGTATACATTAAGGAGGGCAACAGACCTAAGCGGGAAAACCATTATTACCCCATAGAGGAAGGAATACTGCCCAGGAAGAGAGGAATACCCCACTTTTAAAGAAGTAGAAACAAAACACAGGCATCCTCCACTGGGATGACCCCTCCCCATCGTGGGGCGGGCTGCCACCCCAAAGCTGTCATAGCTTGGTAGGGAGACCAGTCCCTTATGCCACGTCTCCTGAAGGCAGATGATATCACTAGTCCTCAGAAAAGAGAGGGTATTCAAATCATCCGCCTTAGCCTTCCATCCCGCAGTGTTCCAGGACATGACCCTGATCTCTGAAAAGTGTCAATCTAAGGTCCCCCCATTCGGGGGCTCGCTAGCTGGTGGAGGCTGTGGGATCAGGGTCCTATCTACCTTCAAGGTGTCTCCCCCTAGGGGACTACAAGCCTCACTATAGTCGCTAGAAATCACCATCACAGGGGGTCCTATCATAGCAGCCTCGAACGAGAATATTTCTCTTCCTGAGGTCTCGTGAATGTCATCAACATAGTCACCAAGGAGCTGTGTGGGGGAGAGGCCTTCCGATGAGGGGGCCGATACGGTGTGTGAGCTGAGAGGGAGAGCTGTGCAGGTGGCCGGGAGCTGCAGTACTGTGTTGCCCATTGGTGGAGGCAGCAGGGCCGGCCCCAGGCATGTGCCACATGTGCGGCTGCACATGGCCCCGCCGCCTGCTGGGGCCCCGCACTTGCCTGGCTGGGCAGCAGGCTGCAGCCAGCTTCTCCCCCAGGAAGTGATTCTTCCTTCCCTCCCTGGCTCCAGACCCCATCCCTCACCTGCCTCTGCCTTCTAGTAGTGCTGCAGCAGCAGTGGGGACACTGGATCAGGCTGGGAGATAAGGCTGCAGTGTTTACAAACAGCTCCTCCCCACGTGCTGATCAGAAGGTTGCTACCTTGTAAAGAAAGTTCTTCGAGATGGCTCCCAACATTCTCACCCTGTTCAAATAATAAACCACATGATGGTCTTGAGCTCCTCTGGTATAAAAAGAACCCTCCCCCTCTGAATGACAGTTCCTTTCAACGCTTTCTAGAAATATAAGAAAATAATTCCATGCATGGCTGGAAGGGTAGGTGTTGTGAGAATGTTTGGAGCCATCTCAAAGAACCTTGTTTGCAACCTTCTGTTCTTCTTCGAGTGGCTCCTCACATGCTATTTTTACATGGCTCCGCCGGGTGGGGAGTCCGTGGGCGCGCCAGTGCATGGATGGGGCATGCACATGGCTGCACACGCATCCCCACTCACCCACCACTCATCCACACCCACATAGTAACCACTATTTCCCCCAGTTGCTCTGTGCATGGGGATGAGTGGGGGGGTGAGTGGGGATGAGTGTTAGGTGAGCGCGCGCGCACCCCCACTCACCATGGGCGCGTGCACCATGTCATTCACATGGGGTTCCCCCACCCATGAACACACAGAAATCTGCGTGTTTATGGCTGGGAGGAGAGACCCATGTAAAAAGGGCCACATTCTCACAACTGTCTTACTTATACTATCTTAGGTAGGAATTTAGGATGTAGAGCAATATCTATTCTGTCTTGGAAAATAAATCTGCAAATATGGATCTGAGATTATCATGGCTGCTATTTCACTAACTCTTCTTAATGAAGTTATTGCCAACAGGAATACTGTCTTTAAACCTGCACCCCATAACCAGTTCATTTGCACCCCCATATAATCAATTCACGCTGCCCCATGGGCACAAATTAAATGGCTATGGGTGGGGGCAGCGTGAATAGATTATATGGGGGCAGGGGCAGAAATGAACTGGTTATGGGGTGGGGGCAGCATGAACTGATTATGGGGGCACAACTGAACTGGTTATATGTCTCTTTTCATGGCATAATGCGCTTAATAAGCTAGCTGCATTTTGGGTGTCTTGTGTGTGTGATAGCAGCACCTCTGGACTGGTCACACCGCATGCGTGCACAAGGCACAGGCGGCACTGGCAGCAAGAAGCAACAGGCCCTGGAGGCCAGACTGGCTAAGCTCACCCCCTGGCCCCTCCTCCAGTAAGGCAGTGGACGCAGTCAGTCTCTCTGTGCCTGTGTCACTGCCCGCTTGGCTGCCCCTGCAGTGGAACCACTCCTGGGGAGTGGTGGTAGACACTCGGCTGGGGAGGGGGGGAAGCATTAGGAGGCCATGCTTCTCCATGGTTGCTCGGAGAGGTGGAGAATGGGAATCCTTCCTGTCCAGAGGGAGTAAGTTTTATGTAAATGTATACATTTGCATAATTAGGTGGTGCCTAATTATGCAAATTAGGCCCCGCACCAAGACTTTGCACATGGCCTCACAAACCCTGGGGCCGGCCCTGGGAGGCAGCAGGATCTCGTATCAGCTTGGGGATGGGTCTGTGCGGCACTGCGGAGAATCCAGGGAACAACAGAGCCTGAGAGCGACCGCGCTACTTACTTGCCAGGCCGCCGTTGGCAATTTCAACTTAGTGCCATGTCGGCACGCCAGAAGAGATGTGCAAGGGAAGGGGCTGCTGGTCCCCCTTTGATCAAACAAAGGAAGCTGGAGACTTATTTTCTGGAGTCAAGTTCCCCGGTGCCACCCGCTGGTGACCCTCAAATTACTCCGATTTCCCAGGTGACTGTTCATTCTCCTTGTGTGTCGGAGATGCAAGATCGAGGCCTCTTTGGTATGGCCTCTGAACCTTTGATGGGCCCCTGTTCCCTTGAACCCCGGCTAGTTCCGGGGGTTGCCATCGATAACTGCCAAGGTCATTCGGATGGGCCACAGGGGAAAAATTCATTGGAGCTCATGGCAGCTCAAACTTTATTAATTCACCAAACGCTGCTGCTTATTTTTGCCCAACTAAAGACAATTTCGGGGGACATGGCCAAACTGGGCTCTGTTAAAGGGGTATTCCCCCTGTATGGGGAGGCTCCCCCTTTGGGGACTCCCCACCCTGCCAGGACTCTTTCCCCCGCCTTGGTAGCTACAGGTGGTGGAGAGGCTGGCATGCCTTCTGGGGGATTAACCTCTGTTGTTCCTCCTATGGTACATTCCTTCGTCTAGTGTAGGGAGTCTATTGCATTCACCATCTCCCCCCTGCCCAATGGGTTTTGTCCGCTCTGGGATACTCCTACTCTGGTAGCAGGGCATCTGTCTTTTTTGCTTAATCGGTTGGTCAGGCCATATGATATTTTTGCAGTTAGAACTATTGCAAAGGGCCCTATGAGAGCACATCATGTGATCTCTTTTCGTAAGGCATCTATGGCCATATTCATATGGAAGCAGGTGGGTTTACTCGCCTCATATGGGATTCAACTGGCCAGAATCTTTGTTAAACCCCACGAGGGGTCCTCCCGTGAGGTACCTGAGGGAGGTTTAATTAGGAGAGCGCCCCGGATATCTAGAACGGCTGTGGGACTCCGGGGTAATCCTAATTTGATCCCGCTCTCTAAGATTCGAGGAGGCAGACTTGGTCTCCCTAGTACTATGGACTTAGAGGATCATTCTGTTCTCTCGGGGCCCGATACTTATGCTATCTAGGGGGGCCTTCCATCTTTCCCCCCCAGGGGAAGCTGTATTGCCATTGGTAATGGGGGACTCCAGTATGGAGGTCACTGAGGGTATTGTATCAACTGGAGTAGAGACTCATCTTGGGGGGCTAGGTGGGGACACTGGTATGCCATCTTCCAGCTCTTTAGTCGATCATGGTCTGCCATTGGAGGAGGTTGCGCGGGTTGTGCAGTCCGTGCAGGACCCCCGGCCCCAGCTTGAGCATGTCACAAGGGGCTCAGCAGGTCAGACCCCATCAATCCTTCACTCAGTCTGTTAGGCACCAGTCCCCAGAAATTGAGGTTATTCAGGGAGTGGATAATGGTAGTTTTGTATTTGTGAAAGGGAGTTTGTGGGGGTGTCGGGGGAGGGCAACAAGCTTAGCTTTGCCTCACAGTGGATTAGAAGTAGGTTCCTCAGCCCTTACGAGGAGTGGGGTCGAACCCCGACCTTTGATTCTGGGGAGACAGGTTTGTCTTCACTGTAGGATGTAGGGACACCATTGCAAGAAAGCCCTCCTCTATTTGTTTTTGGTGGGCCCGAAGATGCCTCAGGAATGTTGCTGTTGGAAAGATAAGCATTGTGTTTTAGCAGGACAGGTGCTGACATGGGTACAAGGCCATAGCTAAAATAGGTAGGGTACCAGTGGTGCAGCTGCACTGGGGCCCACAAATGGGGGAGTGTGTGTGTGTGTGTGTGTGTGTGTGTGTGTGTGTGTGTGTGTGTATGCTCTCTAATGCAGCTTCATTCCCTACCACTGAGGAGGGGCGGCATTCAGTTCTCTGTATCAGGGCTCCTGCTAGCCTAACCATACCCCTGCATAGATATGAGCATGTGTGCTTAATGGATTTCTATTTGAAATGGATTTTATATTTTTATCATATATTGTGACGCACTCCAGGTGCCATTTAATGGAGGAGGGACACTATAGAAATACTATTATTATTATTTAATTATTCCCTTTAATGTACATGCTCTCCCTTCTCTTTCTGCTCCTACAGAAGAAGGAGACTTCCTGGCCTTGGATCTCGGTGGCACGAACTTCCGCGTGCTGAGAGTGAAAGTGTCTGACAATGGCAGCCAGAAAGTAGAAATGGAGAACCAGATCTATGCCATTCCAGAGGATCTCATGCGGGGCAGTGGGGTACAGGTAAGCCTAACAGCCTCTCTTCAATCCCAAATCCTTTTTCTTATTGGAGCATCCAGGATGCCGTGCCCTGTTAAATGTGTGTGTCCTGGATACAGAAGGATGCTAATGATGTTTCTTTGTCTGCTGCCATAACAGGAACTGTGGCCCTTTTCAAATAGGCTGCAGTGTGCGGGGGATGGGTGTGCGCCGCAGTGGGGGGGGGGCGCGGCCGTTACATGGATGCGCACTCATCTTCATGCTTCGAGCAACTGCCGTTGTCTCCGGTTGCTCTGTGCGTGGGCTATGGGTAGAGGTGGCAGGAGTGCGCATGCATGCACCCCCACCCGCCGGCTGCAGTGGTCACACATGAAGCACCCTCCCATGCCCACACGGTGGATCTGCATGGGCATGGCGGGAGTGTGTGTGTCCTGTGTGAAAAGGGCCTGTGTGAATGCAGATTTTTTGGGTGGCCAGCTTGAGACCTCTTAAAAGGACCAGTTTTTTTTTAAATGTAGAGCACCCTCTTTCTGAAACTTAGGCTCCCTTTTAAGGCACCCAGAATTGCCAGTCCTTTAAAAAACTTGTGCTTTCTGATACAGTCCGTGGTTATTGCCTGAATAGCTGCCAGGGTGGAGATGAAATAGACCATGTATAGACTTAATTCCACTTCCGATCCGAACATCCATTCCAGTTGCTGCCCACCAGCTGCACCTAATCCCAGTTTAAATCTTACATAAGATCAGTTGTTGATGGTTGAGGGTTCTCTCTCTCTCCCCCACCGCCCATCAGTTATACAGGTCATCTTGCGACATCAGATCTGCTCCCAGGGCTTGCAAGCACTGCATAATGGAAAGATACTACGTATCTAGGTATGTCATCATGGCAATGTGCTGGTCTGGAAAAAACCATGTGCTGGTCTGGAAAAAAAATCTCTTGCTAACCACAGTCAGGGAATGGGTATAACAGGATGCTTTGGGAGTTTGTTCACAAGCAACATGCTCTGCCCCATACATACAGCTTTGTAGGATGCCTCTGAGCTCCAGGTAGGAGAAAAATACATGGGACTGATTCTCATGTACACTAAGGCCAATTTACAGCATTTTGGCATCAGAAAGGGGCGTTAATTAAGTGAATGTAAACATAACTTACTCCCACTTGAAAGCATTTTTACATTTGCCAGATACAGTCAGGGCCAGCCCCAGGCATGTGCCACATGTGCGGCTGCACATGGCCCCGCAGCCAGTTGGGGCCTCGCACTTGCCTGGCTGGGTGGCAGGCTGCAGCCACCTTTTCCCCCAATACGTTCTTCTGCCTCCCCTCCCTGGCTCTGGTCCCCATCCCTCACCTGCCTCTGCCTTCTAGTAATGCTGTAGCAGCAGGAGCAGCAGCAACAGCAGCAGGACACCCGATCCTACCGGGAAATAAGCTGTTTGTTTATAAACAATGCCTCCCCATGTGAGTGATCAGAAGGTTGTTGCCTTGTAAAGAGGGTTCTTCGAGATAGCTCCCAACATTCTCACAACTGGGTTGTGCATGCTTACCCTAGTCAAATGATAGACCACGTGATGGTCTCGAGCTCCTCTAGTATAAAAAGCACTCTCCCACCTCAGAATGACAGTTCCTTCCAACCCTGTCTAGGAATACAAGAAAATTCCATGCAGGGCTGGAAGTGTGGGTGTTGTGAGAATGTTATGAGCCATCTCAAAGAACCTTGTTTACAAGGCAGCAACCTTCTGTTCTTCTTCGAGCGGCTCCTCACAGGCCAGAAATCTGCGTGTGCATGGCCGGGAGTGGCCCATGTAAAAAGGGCTACATTCTCACAACTGTCTGTCTTATACTATCTTAGGTAGGAATTTAGGATGTAAAGCAATATCTATTCTATCTTGGAAAATCTGCAAATATGGTTCTGAGATGATCATGGCTGCTATTTCACTAACTCTTCTTAATGAAGTTATTGCTAACAGGAATACTGTCTTTAAACCCCCACCCCATAAACAGTTCATTTGCGCCCCCCATATAATCAATTCATGCTGCCCCGGGGGCGTAAATGAACTGGTTATGGGTGGGGGGCAGTAGGGGCGGGGGTGCAAATGAACTGGTTATGGGGTGAGGGCAGTGTGAATGGATTATGCAGGCACAACTGAACTGGTTATGTATATATATGTCTCTTTTCATGGCATAATGTGCTTAATAGACTGGCTGCATTTTGGATGTCTTGTGTGTTTGATCTGGTGTCAAACACACAAGACACCCAAAAGGCACAGGCGGCACCAAGAAGCAACTGGTCCTGGAGGCCAGGCTGGCCAAACTCACTCCCCCTCCCCCAGTAAGGCAGCGTATACAGTCAGCCTCTCTGTGCCTGCCTCACTGCCTGCCAGGCTGCCCCTGCAGGAGTGATCATAGATGCTCTGTTGGGGAGGTGGTGGTGGGTGAAGTGTTGGGAGACCATGTTTGTCTATGGCTGCTTGGCTGAGCTTCAGGTAAGACAGCCAAGGGGTGCCAAACTGGGGTGGGGGGGAGAGGAAGGAGAGAAGTAGGGGTGGGACATCAGGCTAAATACCGGTTACCGGTTTACAAAATACCGGATTACCGGTGCCGGATTTTTTCCATTGATTTCAATGGGGAACTGTCCCCATTGAAATCAGTGGGGAAAAAACAAAAACCTCCCCCTCCCAGGCTGTGCGGGAGCCACCCTGCCCAGCCTGGATTTTTTTTTTTAATTTTTTTTTTACCCTAAATCCCTACTAGTGTGGGCTCTGGGCCACCACCGGCGTCCCGGAGCCCGCACCAGCAGTTACTAGGGTGATCCCTGGGGTGGGTGGTGGTTTAACATACCTCCCACCCCAGGGATCAGTACCTCCCCACCCAGGGATCGCCTACCTTTGGCGCTCCGGGTGGTGGCGGCGGTCCAGCGGCTTCAGAGCTGGCTGTGGCTNGGCGGCGGCGCTCCGGGCGGCTTCAGAGCTGGCTGTGGCCGCCGGCTTCAGCGCTTTCTAGGCCTTCCGGGGAACTTCCAGGTTTCCCTGGAAGGCCTAAAAAGCGCTGAAGCCGGCAGCCACAGCCAGCACTGAAGCCACCAGACCTCCACCTCCGCTGCCGCCGCCCGGAGCACCAAAGGTAGATCCCTGGGTGGGGAGGTAGGGTGATTCCTGGGGTGGGGGTGTGTTAAACCACCCCCACCCCAGGGATCACCCTAATACTACCACAGTACCTGCTGGTGTGGACTCTGGGTCGCCGATGGCGGTCCGGAGCCCGCACTAGCAGCTGGACTTCGGGGAATTTTTTTTTTTTTAAAAACCCAGGCTGGGCAGGGTGGGGGGTGGTGGTGTCCCCCCTTCCACCCGTGCAGCCCGGACTGGGGAGGGAAAGTGTTTGGGGGTTTGTTTTTTTTGTTTTTTTACATTGCGGCCATTCATTGCAATGGCTGCAATGTAAAAAGATCCGGTACAGGTAACCCCCAAATACTGGATTAATCCGATACTGCCGGTACACCAAAATACCGGCAGTATCAGATACCGGAAGATCCAAACTTCCCACCCCTAGAGAGAAGCATGGGGAGGCCATGCTTCTCCATGGCTGCTTGGAGGGATGGAGAATGGGAATCCTTCCTATCCAGAGGGAGTACATTTTATGTAAATGTATACATTTGCATATTTCCTCCCACTATTGACAGTTACCAGTCACCTATATACAGACATTTTGCACCCTGTTAAAATCTCCAGCAGGGGGAAATTAATGCTTTAAATGAGACTCGCCCATGTGCTGGATTTACGGTATGGCAAGAGGGGAAAATGATCGGAAGTGAGCAGTTTGAGTGGATTGGAATGCAGAGTGCAGTGCTGCCCTCGGCTCTTAAGTCAGAACAAATAAACTAAGGACAAGAAGGGAACAATATGCAGTAAGAGAGGGTGAGGCATCTGGCAAAGCTTAAAGACCTTGTCTGCATTGGGAATTGCCCATTTAGAGCAATAGCTGACCAGCGGCACCTCTGCAAACCCCAAGAGCAGACAAAGCTGTGACTTGGCCTTGAGAAAGCCTGTTCTTGAAAGTTTAAGATCCAGAAATGCGAACTGTTTCTTTCCTTTTCCACTCATGGGGTTTACATCTGTGCAGCCATCCCAGTGGCCATTGGCTGCAATCCCAAACCCCCACCACACTAGATTCCGCATATTCCGCATGCCACAATGCACTCTCAGGGGACGTGTGCGCAGTTTGCCTGCATGTGTGTGTGCGCGTGGTGTACTTGGGGCATGGGATCGGCCCCCACTGACTGTTGGGATTAGGGTAGATTCCCCAGGTGGACAGGAGTAAACCTAAAGGGTAGAGAGGGAGTATTCTTTACAATGTTTGAGACCTTCCTGAACTGTCCAGGAGCACTTTGCGTTGTTACTTGATGCAAGCAAACTCTCTGTTGGAGAGGTAACCCATGCTACAGAGGGGCGTACTCTGGTACAAAAAGGTGTCGGAACTCTCACAGCAAATCAGTGGAAGATACACAAGTAGACCTAGGGAAGTCTGGCTTCCGGATATCCTGATTTAGTTACTAGATTGATAGCAAAGCCCATCATATCGCCCCTACCTCTAATTAGAGTCTGTCAGTCAGAGATTAGACTAGAGGCAGCATAGACAAGATGTGCTTACTTGGGCTTAATTAAAAGTGCTCTTGTGTATGCGGGACAGATGTTGTGTCTAATAATTGTGGAGCCAGTGGAGCGTAGCAGATAGGGTGTTGGACCTGGGAGAACAAGATTCAAATCCCGTTTTAGCTATCTATAAAATAGGAATAAGGATTGTTACGACAGTGAACCAGAAAAGATTTGTGAAGCACTTTAAATGGTAAAGTAGTGTATAAAGCAGATAGATAGCTAATAAACTACACGGACTATAAATCAATTGCCCCAAACGCCAAACCTATATTAATATCAGAAATGCAGCTCCTCCAGTGCAGAGTATTCCTCACATGCCTGCAAGGTGTACAATTTCCTGCAGAGCTGTAAGCCACTGCAAGATTCCCACTGACTTTAATGTTAACAGAGAATAGGCAGTTTTGTAGCCACATGGGACCTGACCAGTCTAATGGGTGGTTGCCTCTGTCCTACCTGCAGCTCTTTGACCATATTGCTGAATGCCTGGCCAACTTCCTGGACAAGCTGCGCATAAAGGATAAGAAACTGCCCCTCGGATTCACCTTCTCCTTTCCTTGCCAGCAGACCAAACTGGATGAGGTAAGTGAAGACTCTGTCTTCTCAGACTTGTAAACCATAGTAGTGTATTTGCCTGTGGCCTGAGGCATAGGGTAGTTTACAGCCATCAAGAAGTTAATGGTGCATTGTGCATGATTTGGTTCTCATCACAATATTCTTGATGTCATCTGTATGGCAAAGTAGGCCATTTCCTCCTCCACCTTGTCATTGGGTTGAGTGGACAAAGGGAACCTCTCTTTTATGCTCAAGGTCACATGGGTAATCGATTGCTGCTTGGGGTTGCAGTCTGTTTAATGCTGAACGTTCTCTTGGGGCAGAACAAAGCACTTTTAGGGATGAAGGTACCATTTGGGTTAGGGTGACCATACCTCCACCTTAAAAGAGGATGCTCATGAAAAATACATGGTGCAGGACTGCACTGGAACCAATGCAGCCCTGAAAAATGTATTATACGTAAGCGTCCTCTTTTAAAGGGGAGGTATGGGCACCCTAATTTGGGTACATGGTGATATGTGTGCAGGGATTATTTTTAACTTCAGAGAAAGTATGGTCAGATAAACCCCTGCTGTGGCCTGTTTTTGTTTAGTTGGGGGTGGGGGGTTATTCACCATTCTGTATTGATTTGAACTTGGCTGACTTCTCCATCCGCTTTAGTGGATCTGCAAGCCAAACTTATAACAAGCTTCTTTTTTAAAGAAAATGTTTCCAAAGTGCAGCGGAAAATAAGTAGAGTTTCTTTAAGGCAAATGGAAACGCCGTAAGCAGCATTTTCCATCCTTTACTATCTACTATCATGATTTCCTCAGAGGAAATTGGACTGGTCTGCCAAAACTGCACTTGGAGGAGTAACTCTTAGCTGATTACGTTCTGTAAGGAGGAAGTCTAAATAATATTGTATCTTTTCATCCAGTAAGTAAATAGCAATGGTTTTATTGGAGGTATATATTTTTATTACTTGATACATTGTAATTTCTTATTCTCATTGTGTCTGTTGCCATTAACATGTGTGGCATTTTATTGATTAAAGAAACACGATTCCTGTCCCAAGGCACTAACTTTCCAAGTTAGGCAAATCACATAATGAGAAATGACAGGGGGCCATCGGAAGAGCCATGGGGGGAATGACAGGAAATGGGGGGAGGGGAAACTGGAAATAGCTCTAGAGGACAGTCTGGTTTGCAAAGTGAGTGTTGTTTACAAAGCTTCTGATTGATTGCTTTTTGTATGAATATAAACAGGCGCTAAAGAGGGAGGGAATGACACCAGAGTGGTGCTTAGTCCTGAAAAGCTAGCTGAGGAGAGAAGCATTTTGAGAAGAACATTGAAGGAAGAGAAGGTTATTTGGTGCACAAGTAAAGGGAGGCTGTTGGTGAGAGAGATGGCAGTATGGTTTGGAGACCTTCACATGTGGGGCAGGAGTGACAAAATCTGCATGTCACATGGGAACGCTTTCCTGCACATGCGTACTCCCAGTACTGGGTGCCCCCACTATCTGCCACTTTTTTTGCCTCTCCACAAAAAGGATCATTGGCGGGGGCGACACCGCCCTGTGTTGAAAGGTGACCGCTATCGGACCTTGGGGCATTGGCGGCATCTACCATGCAATTTTGATTTTGAATTGTAACTGTAGAATTGTGGGGTGGGATATTATTTTTCTTGTTATATGTTGTGGGTTATATTGTAAGGGGATTTTATTTGAAGTTTCTAATTTGTTTACTGATTTAGATATTGTTAAATTATTGTGAGGGTTGTGAAGGAGCCCCTCCTTCTGGTAAGAGCAGGAGGATGGGGGGTGGAAGGGCTCCCCCCCTGATGGCAGCAGGGTGGGGTAGAGAGGTGGAATGAAGGTTTATATGCACTATGTATAGTATAATTTATGGTGGGGTCTGTTTGTTATGGATTGTTGGTCCTTGTGGACCTATTCTTTCTTTGTATTTTTCTGTGTTGTAAGCCGTCTTGAGCTGCTGTGGCAGGAGAGTTGCGAGATATAAATTAAAAATGGAAATGGAAAATGGATGGAATCCAGCCAAAGGTCAGGGACATGCATGTCCCACCAACCTGGGGTAAAAGCTGCACGGTGGCGGAAGGCATCGCCATACCGAAGCCATGCCCACAGGGGGCTGAACTCATAGGCCCTGCGGACTATGTCTGCGTATTTCAAGAGGTCCGCAGCTCGGGCAGGGAAGGCCTGAATCATTATGCCTTGGTAAACTGCGTAGGCTGCAGTCCAGTTTGACCAATTCCTATCGGCCTTGGGGTGCTTGAAGTGCTTCTTCTCTTTCTTATCCTCCTGCTCGGCCGAATCAAGTATGGGGTTGCTAAATAACAGGACGAGTAGGTCAATAAATTTGCCCCTCCATATCTGCTCCTGGGTAGCCAGGAGGAGATGTGCCCCGATGGGTGCTGACACACCAGCATACCCCATACCCAAGGTGGGTCTCTGGCCTGACACCTCCCACTGCTGCTAGCCTTGCACCCACTGGGGGGCAAAGGAGGACCATACCTGAAGGGCCTGCCCCACCGGCAGCAGAGGGCCCGCAACTGGTGCTGTCACCAGGCTCGTTAGAGGGAGGTGGGCCACCGGCACCCATGCCCCATTCCACCATAGGAGCAGGGTTGTTGCCTCACTGGTACTCCCTGCTGGCATAGCTGCTCTCTCCCTCAGCACTCCAGATGGGGAGTATGGCCCTGTGCCTGGGGCCTGGTATTGAGCCACTCCCTGAGTTGGTGCCCCAGGCTACCAGCCTCCATTCACCCTGTCTAGGCTGTAGTGCTGTGCTCCTACTGCCACCTCTTGTCCTGTTCTGTGGGGGACGTCCATCTCGGCTGTACCTGGCACTCCGGCCATTGCTGACGGCTCCTGGGGTGGTGGGTAGTTGGCATGTTGTTCTGCCATTGCCTGTATCGCCTGCTCCAACGCCTCGAGCTGTTACCACAGATCGCCACCATCCTGGCCATGAGGTCCCAGCTGCCCTCCCATTTCCTGATATGGTTGTGCATACCTGTGTTTGGGGAGAACTTGGAGGGGCTCCCACCATCCCACCCCGGCCCCTTGTGGGGGTGCAGGACCCCACCTGAGGTTCCACACGTCCCATCTGGGGGGGTTCCAACTGGGGGGCAGTGGGGCAAGTGGGGGTGGTGGTTCCAGGAGAGGGGCATTCCCTTGTTCCCACTGTTGGTGCTGTAGGGGTCCCTGTCCCAGCAGGGGCCGGTGCTGTGCAGCCTGAGGGCAGTCTGCCCTATGGTTCTGAGTACCTGGCTGGGGGGGCGACCGTCTGCGCCCCTTCTAAGGGGCAGAGGGGAACGTGGGGCAGGGCAGGATCGGAGTGGGGGGCTGCTTTTACCATCACTGGGTAGCCCGCCCCTCGCCCGGAGCAGCCATGCCCCGCAGGAGGGCCTTGCAGCCCTCCAACCTATCTTGCAGGGACAGGGCCACCACAGCCCTGTTCTGCGCCTGGTCTGGGGGGCCAAGCTCCACCACTTGCTGAAGTGTCTGCTCTGCTGCTCTACCTGAGCCGTGCCCCACCGCCCTGGAACCGACGATAAGGGTGGGTGTGGCCCTGTCTGGGAGGGGCCCCAGATGAGGGGCCAGAGACATTGTGGGCCCGGACAAACCCAGGGGGAGTAACGGTCAATGGAGCAAAAGATGCCGGCGGTCCTGCCTGAAGGGCCTCGGGTGTGGTGCTGGAGGAGCCGGCGGGCAAGTACGTTGATGGATTCTGGGCCCCTTGGTGGCCGTCCACTTCCTGGCACGGCCGTATCTGGCGTCTGCTGGCGGGTAGGCCATGCGGGGAGCTGAGTAGCGTAGCTGCTACTCCTAAGAACTCCTGCCTGGAACTGAGGCGGGAGCTCATGGCAAGACTGGAGCTCCACCCCCTCCTGAGTGGAGCTCCAATCATCAGATGCCCTTTTCGCACCTAACCTGGCCAGGGCTGCCTAGCAACCCTGGCCAGGGAAGAACAGTGGCTCCTGCCCCCTGCCTTGTCCTGCCCCATTTTCCAAGGGGCGTGGCAAGGGGCCCTGTTGCAGTCACCTTGGCTTGCAAAGGGACAATTCTGCTTACACTAGGGGAGGAAATCTGTTTTTCACTTCAAGGTATCATGGTGTCTATCCCTTCTACCTGTGTTTGGCCTAGATGTCCTGTCTCGGGATTAAAACTTCTCTACCAGGTCTTCACTATATTTTCCCTCAAGGAAAAAACAGAGCTTGTATGCTGATAGACAGGGCTGGAGATAGCCCTAAGGGAGAAGATTCGGCTGGGTGCAGGGCATGAGAGAGAAATGTGATGACATGCAAGTAGTGGCACAGCTTAGAGTAATGAAACATCAGATGCTCCAGGAGATGGATCCTCTTGCTCAAAGCAACCTGACATGCCAAGTGATGCATCATTCATGATGGAACATGTCATGTTGTTTGATGCAAAGCCTGCTCCTCTTCCCACTGAAGTTGATGGCAACAGTCCCATTCACTTCAACAGGGAGAGATTTGGGCATTATGATGGGAGCTGATATGCTGTCAGCTGCACTCTGCAAGGCTGCCATTCTGTTGATGAGCTCCATTAGCCACAGTCACAAGATTAGGTCTCTTTGGAAGCCCTAACTGGAATTGCTTGGGAAGCACCCTCTGATGTGGTATCTCTTCTTCAGGCATTTATTACCCGTGTCCCCCTCCTTGTACCTCAAACACTTGCATGTATCTCCTGTGCTGCACCCATTCTGTATACGTTTCTTGTCCTGCTCCTCCTCTTACACCCCTCCATTGTAACTTGGACCCTGACAATTCTGGAGTCTTTTATAGAATGTGGATCACAAAGTATTCCCATCGCACTTTGACCATACTGTCCTTGAACCCTGAATACTCTTTACATGATCTTCCGTGCATTACATAGCAAGTTGGAAACCAGTGCTTTAGTAAACCAGAGAGGATAATAAGGAAGAAGAGTTTTGATTGATTATCTTTTTCTTCTGTTCCACATATCTTCATGGGGGGTAGTGTGGTTCAGTGGCAAGCTATAGGGCTGGGATCTGGAGATCTACACTCTAATCCAGGCTGAGACATTCGGTGTTTTTAGATGGACAGGCTGCCCCTGTGCTGGCCATGCTAGCCTGCTTCACCTGTGGGTGGCCCGTCTGTCTAAAGGCATCCTGCCAGATGTGCAGGTGGAGCAGACTGTGCCTGCTCTGGGGCAGACCCACTAGCGGTGCTCCAGAACATTTTGGAATACTGTCGATGGAGCAGGCCAGCCAAACCCAGGACATGGGTAATACGCAGATCCGTGCTGCTTCTCTGTTTCTAGCTAGCTGTTACCCTGGGAAACATCATAGAGTTGTGGGCAATTGCCCACAACTCTATGAGGTGTGTGTGTGGTGGGGTGCCACGGTAGACCCTCTTCTGGACCACCTGTTGTGCCCCGATTGTCAGGTTGCAGCAGTGGCCAGGAGTGCTTTTCACCAACTCCATCTGATGAGAAGGCTGCGGCCTTTTCTTTCTGACTTGGATATGGCCACTGTCATCCATGCTTTTGTCATCTGGATTATTGTAACACACTCTCAGTGGGGCTGCCCTTGGTGGCTGTTCAGAGGCTGCAGCTGGTGCAGAGTGCGGTTCAGTGGTGCAATGTGCTCCTGACACAATGTATTCCAGCCTCCTTTTGGGGGCGAGGTGCCAGGAGCACATTACACCCGTGCTCCAAATTCTGGACTGGCTCCTTATAGCTTCCCGGGCACAATTCAAGGGGCTGTTCTTGGCCTTCGGAGCTCTAAACAGTCTGGGTCCCATATGTCTGAGAGGTCGCCTGTCCTTCCATGTTCCACTGCAGCCCCTGTGATCGGCCGGGAGCACCTCCCTGTGGGTACCACCTGTTAGTTGTGTTCATAGTTAGTTGTGTGTTAGTTGCAGGGCGGCATTCTCAGTTGCTGCCCCAGTGCTATGGAACTCCCTTTCCCCGGAGGTTCATTTGAACCTGAGCTTCTTCTAGAGGTGGTGCAAGACCTTTCTATTTGTTCGAGCATTTGGTGGCAGGGATAGGGAATGAGGGGGGTTTGGGGTAGGAGTGTGATGGGGGGAAATTGGGGAGTCCGTGTTTTGATGTTTTTTTATGCGTATTACTTTTATTTGCTTTGTAAGCCGCCCTGAGCCATTTGGGAAGGGTGGGGTAAAAATGGAACTAAATAAATAAAATATATAAGCCATAAGCTTTCCAACTTGATACAAAAATCATGACATGAAATTCTCTAGCCTGTGTTAGGTAAGAGCTGGACTAGATCAACATGATGACCCCTTCTGGCACTTAAATCCACGAATGCCTGAAGACTTTTTAATCAGTAGTTATATTTGTTACCCTGAGGTGTCCTCTGCTCACTATCACCAAGCCCTGTGTGGCTTTTGGTTGCTGGCAAAAGTAAGCAAATAGCCTTCCTTGCTCTTGCATGCTCTGATTTGAATGGATTTTCTAGTGTTTATGGGCTTATTGTAACTATATTACGGTCTTTTCACTCAACATGCAACCTTTAGACACCGTGCTTGGGTGCAAAATGGTCTTTGCAGTAGTGCAACGCCCCCCAATAACTCGCTGTATAAGTTACAGGAGTGCACACCCTGTCTTCTGATCACATCCCAGTGAAGTCAACCCATGCTGCAACTGTTACGAGCATAGCTTGATTGGTGACCCTCCTCCCCACCAAGCAGTAGACAAAACCTTATAGAATGATGCCTCACAATTAAAGTGTCCATGATGCTGTCACTTTATTTCTTTTTATAGAGCATTCTTGTTACGTGGACCAAAGGATTCAAGTCCAGTGGCGTGGAAGGAAAAGACGTAGTTTCACTGATACGTAAAGCCATCAGGAAGCGAGGGGTAAGCCTAACCTATGCTCTTTCCTCTGAAGGCATCAGGGTTTAACTGCGGAGACCGATATTTTCAGCCTCCATGTTTAACCAAGAGAACGTAGCCCAACCCTCAGCTTTCAGGCGGTGTCTGTACCACACTTTGTGCAGGGGGAAAATGGGCAATAATGTTCATGAAGTCACATGAATACGTTTGACAAGGACATTTGACAGAGCGCAAATGGTAGATGTGTTTGGTTTCAAGTCAGGGATGCCGAAAGACTGTTAACTGGGACTCAGCACTCTTTGTTTGGAGAACAATGCAAGAAAATTGTGGTCTAAAAAGGAAGTGGGAGTTATCAGTTTATAGCCTACTGGATTACAGCAAGCAATCAACTTTCCCATGCTCTCACCCTCACTCCTTTCCTATGTTGTTCTGTATCAGTCTCTGTTATCAGCTGTGAAACTGGATAAAAAAGAGCTTCTTTACCCCTCCTCTGAATCATGCAGTGATTTATACTGCTGTTACTCTTGACAATCAGAGGAAGTGCAAGCACAGGGCTACTAGCTTCTCTGCATTACCCTCTCTATCTTTCTCTCTAAAACCTTAAATTGTTTGGAACCAGACTACATGCAAGACTCTCTCCCGCACACATAAATATTACTGCCTATATGCCATAAGTAGTGCTTGAATTAGCAGTCTTGAGGAGGGGGAGATCTCCTGGACAGAAGTGTGGTGGCTGGGAGAGAATCTTCCATAAGTAGGGGTGAAATGGATCTTGCAGGCAAATTCCATCTCTGACAGATTTGTCCATTCTGATCTGGATTTTTTTTTTAAAAAAAGAAGAAGACTGACTGCGATCCAGTCCCTGTTTTGTTGGAGAGCTGGTTCAGCTGTTCCAGGACACACACACACACCCGCCCCCCCGGGTCTTTTTGTGCCTGCACAAAATTTGTTTTTGCACATGATCAAGATGCTGAAATATGGGGGGGGCAGGGGCGCAAGCTGAAACAGCCAAAAGAATGGATGTGTGAAGGTCCACTGTGTTTTCAGGAACACAGTGGATCTCCACACGCTATCCCAACAATGCAGATACTATCCACCAGCATGGGATGAGCAATCCATTTCAGCCCTATTCATGAGTAACTGTGTATTGTAGAAACACCTGCTTTGGTCTGCCTAGCCTCAGGTGTGTTCATTATTGGGACATGCAAAGTTGTTTATCTTTTTCAACCCCAGGCACTTTTGAGGAGGGAGTGGGTTGTGGGGCTATGGAGTGGTAAAATTAATAGTTCATTACATTGTTGTGTATGGTGGTATTGTTGAGACAGCCCGTATCTTGCAAAGGTTCCTTCCTATGTTATCTATTTTCTGCCCTAAATCAGTCAGTTCTGTGACACTGGCTACTTAACCATGGGTGTTTTCAGACGTTATGGGGCCGCTTGGCCCCGTACCGAAAACAACAAATTCATCCCCCGCCGGGATGACCCCATCATGCCATATCAGATGTGCCGGGGGATCCCGGCGGGGAATCTGGGAGGGGGCGGGGCCGCGCGGTGCAACGTGCGGCCGCACAACAGACGTTCGAGGCACAGTGACCACAGGTGGGTATTCACCGTGGTTCACTGTGATCTCGTAATGTCTGAAATCACCCCATATATCCTAAAGGAGTATTGTGGTTACTATTGCATAGAACCTCGAAGCTGAAAAGCACTATAAAAGTGAATATCAATAATGCTTGCTAATTGGAGGGCTCTTCTGCTTTTACTGGATCTGTGCTGGTTCATTTTTGGCCTCATCTGGGACACGTTTTTAAGAAGTGACTGGCAATTTGTGAGTGTCTAACTTGAGACACCCTTTAAAGGGCCTGCATTTCAGAGATGGTTGCTCAACATTTTCTAGAAATCGGCCCTCTATAAGGCATTCCAGGTTGGGCACCCAAAATTATTATTATTTATATAACACTAGCAATGTTCCTGGAGCTAAATATACTTTAGAATGGACAAAGGAGGAGTGGGACAGAGTGAGCGAGCTGTAGAAACATTCACGATGTTGCATGTGCATGTGCCTAGCTTAGTTACAACAGTTGGTGGGGGATCTTGGGGGATAAGACAATAAAAACGAAGAGAAGCATCAGTGAGCAAACTGCAGAGGTTAGGAGAAAGGGAAAGATAAAACCTTGTCCCAGGTAAGGCTGAATATGCACCAGAACAGATTCAAATTCTCAGCCTTGATGCTCACCTCTCCCTTCCCATTTTTAAAAGCAAGGTTTAGCCCATATCGATCTTATTGATAAAAGAATGGAAACTTTTCACCAAACCTAAAGTCAGACTTGATTGCTGCTTCCTTTGTTACAGGACTTTGACATAGACATTGTTGCTGTTGTGAATGACACTGTTGGGACAATGATGACCTGTGGCTATGATGACCACAACTGTTAAGTCGGGCTCATTGTGGGTAAGGTGCCATGGAAGTTGTATTGAGTGGGGGGGTGTGTGTGCAAAGGGGGGACTTGTTTGTACTGGACAACATGATCTGTGCTGGTACCAGCATGGTGTTGAGTGCCCCCCTATTGACTTCAGCAGGNGACTTGATTGCTGCTTCCTTTGTTACAGGACTTTGACATAGACATTGTTGCTGTTGTGAATGACACTGTTGGGACAATGATGACCTGTGGCTATGATGACCACAACTGTGAAGTCGGGCTCATTGTGGGTAAGGTGCCATGGAAGTTGTATTGAGTGGGGTGTGTGTGTGTGCAAAGGGGGGACTTGTTTGTACTGGACAACATGATCTGTGCTGGTACCAGCATGGTGTTGAGTGCCCCCCTATTGACTTCAGCAGGAGCTGAAGGTACTTGGCACATTTTGTGATTCAGACAGTGTTTATATACTCAATAGACTTTGAAGGAGAGATCCAGTGGCAGATTAATGCATGGTTCCTAGTTAAGTAGGGAGCCACTAGTTAAAAACTGACTGGAGGCATTGAAATGGGACCCGAGGCTCTTGAGATACAAGGTGGTGCCTTAACAGCTAGATTATTTTTCTTCTTGGGTAGTACGTAGTGTGTATCGTGGCTAACAAAGAGGCAGGGGCCTGCAACCCTGGAGAAAGAGGATAGGGGGAGGGGTGTGCACTTCATGCTCAAGGCCCCAAGAATTCTTAATCACCTGAGGAGTGATCAGAATGGTCCTACTTTTGGAAAATGTGGTTGCCTGGGTATCGCCAGAGCAGGGAGCGGTTTGGCTCTGGGCCTATTCATGTACCTGGAGCAGATAATCTTATGCTACTGTCCGTCATCATTGGCCATGTTCCGACAGTTAATTTGATTTTGTTGGGCTTTACTTCAGCTTTACTCCTGAAGTGTCACACAGATCCAGTGCTAAACCAATGTTGTTCAGGAGTAGGAAGAGAAGTAAGTGCTCCTGAACAATCAGGAATACATACTTTCCTTCAGTTTGTATTTAGAAGTAACTGTGTGAGTGCTTACCAGTACATGGGTGACGACCACATTCCATCTCTTTGTTACGTTTCAGCTAGTGTAGAGACTGACACTGTACTACTTACTTGATCCATCTGAATGCTACCAAAATGGAGTAGTTAATTTGATTTAATTAAAATGATATAGTTACTTCATTTTACCTCTGTTCATCAGAACATGCCCATAGTATCCAACCAGCACAATCTGTCTTGGGCTGCTATAAATTATTGGGAAACAATATGAAGATACTGATCCAAATTTGGATATTTAGGATTAACTTGCTGATCCAAATTTGAACTTGTGATCCCTTTGGTGCAGGTACCGGTACCAACGCCTGTTACATGGAAGAGATGCGGCACATTGACTTGGTGGAAGGAGATGAGGGACGGATGTGCATAAACATGGAGTGGGGAGCATTTGGAGATGATGGGGTGCTCAATGACATCAGGACGGAGTTTGACCGTGACATAGACATGGGCTCTCTGAACCCTGGGAAGCAATTGTAAGTGAGTTCCTGGCTTTAGTTGGGATGGTGTGTTGTGTAGCTCTCATTCCCATTGTGATTGTTTTAACGAGATGTAAAATTCATTTAGGGTAAGTAGGTTATGGCTCCCTCTGTGAGGTAGACATAACCAATACAAATTAAAGCCGAAACTGAACATTTTGGATGGTATCTTTGACTAAACCACCAAGACACTGTGTCTTTCTCCTCCACCCCATGGTGACTTAACATAAACATAATTTTAATTTTTACAGCCAATGTAATAGTCTTCCATGAAAGACAAACAGTGTCATCTACTGTCCATATTGTAAGTGCAATAGCAGATAACAAACTTGTTGATTTGAACTGCGGACGATCTAGTTCTATTTTCACAGACTGAGAAAGGTTTAAAAAGCTCAATTAAAGGATTAATGGACTATTGTGCTGTAAATGGTCTTGGGATAAATAATAGTAAATCCCATATTATGGTAATGGGGTAAGACTTCATCTCCGAAATGGAAGATTAATGAGCTTTCCTTTAATATAGTAAACTCAGTTTCATATCTTGGTGTTACTTTTACTTCTAAAGGTACGTGGGCACTCCATATTAAGAACAGAGCTTGTTTGACTTCCAAAACTGCACGCTCTTTCTTGAAAGCTGCAGATGCCTCTAAGGGTATTTCTGTTACTAAACTTCTACAAACATTTCAGTTAAAAATTCATGCCATGATTACATTGTGAGGGTGTTGGTGAACTAGATAAAGCTCTTTGAATGCTAAAAGTGCTAAAGAGATGATGATGGTGATGATGATAATAGAAGGGTTCTGAAGCTGCAAAGGGAAAGTAACACCCAGCTTCCTTTGTAAATCTGTGGGAATTGGGCACCTAGTTCCCATCTGTGTGTCTAAATATTTCTCCTACAGTTTCTAGCCATCTTCATTTGAAGTGCCAGGTTCTTCACTTAACATGCCCTCATTGCAGTGGTTAACGAAACCTCCGGGTCTGCTGATGTTCACTGCCAATGCAATCAATTTCTCAGGGACTGCAGTGACTGAAGCTCCACTCCTGCAGAGTTTGTAATTGCACGTAGCTTCTGCAGAGCTTAGGCTGCAGTCAGATGTGCGCGCAATTCGCACAGCAGTGGCGGCAGCATCGTGCAATTTAAAGCAACGCTCACTTCCGGGTTGGTGTGAATGCACCTAGTGCGCACATTTCAGTGTAATGCGAACTGTTGGAGTGCGGTTTTAAAAGCTGCTCCGAGCAGCTTTTAAAACCGCGCTCCAACAGTTCGCGTTATGCTGAATTGGTGCATTCACATCAACCCGGAAGTGCACGTTGCTTTAAATCGCACGATGCCGCCACCGCTGCTGTGCGAATTAAACGCACGTCAGAATGCGCCCTTTGTACCCTATCACCCCTGTAATGTTTGTAGGTATTCAGCCATATTGGAATTCAGAGTTTACCTGTGCTGCATAAATCCCAAAATGTCCGTGTTCCCTAAATATCCAGAGGGTGGGGCCTATTCCTGTGCTGGTGTATTTACTCTGGGGCTTAAATAATGGATGCTTTGACACAGTTGTTTTTACGTGGTAGCAGTGTCCTGATTTTTGTAGTTCATGTACCTTATCAGATGCCTAGCCCTGAGTATTGGTCCCTTATTGTACTGGATTCCCCTGTGTGGGATAGAGATCCAGGTATTGTTATTGATTTATTTGTTGTAAGCCGCCTCGAGCCAACTTGGGTTGGGAGAGTGCGGGATATAAACAAAAGTTGATGATGATGATGATGATTCAGTTATGATGCAGAATGCATGAGGTAGAAGTCAGTCTTGTGCTGGTCTGCTTTGCAGATTTGAGAAGATGATCAGCGGCATGTACATGGGAGAGCTGGTCAGACTTGTTATGGTGAAGATGGCCAAGGAGGAGTTGCTGTTTGGTGGAAGGCTCACGTCAGGCTTGCTCACGACATGACACTTTGAGACCAGATACGTGTCTGCTATTGAAAAGTAAGTGAAAAAGCAAGCAAAGGATTCTGTCTTAAAGGGCCAGTTTGTTGTTTTCTTCTCCCTGGAGAAAGGGTGTCCTCATAGTCATGTATGCTGCTGGGGAGGGAAAAGGAATGTTGAGCTACAGGCATTCTTGTAGATGCCAAACGCTAGGGTAGCAAGTTAGTCTCACTCCCTTCCTTTGTGAAATATTATTAATTCAAGGACAAAAGGCAGGACTGACTTGGTCACTTAGACTGTCCAAGAAAATGTAGGCTTCTTAATACATAACTTTTGGAGAAGATTGGGTAAGAGAGTAGTTTTCCCCCCTTCGTCAGAGGTATGGGATGATTGTTGCCCGTCAGGATAAAAATATGCATTTCCCTTCCCCATCTGTAACCTTCTTTTGTTGCAATGTGTTATGGGGCTTCTTGTTAGGAACAGTTAGTGGAAATTAATGCCACTAATTAGCCCAGGATAGTCTCTAAGCTTCTGGTTGTTCCCTGAACATTAGAGAGAAGGAAGGCCTACAAAAAGCCCATGAGATCTTGACCAAACTGGGCCTGGACCCATCGCATGAAGACTGTATCGCCACCCATCGCATCTGCCAGATCGTCTCCACTCGCTCGGCGAACCTCTGTGCTGCCACCCTTGCTGCCATCCTGCGCCGCATCAAGGAGAACAAAGGGGTCGACCGGCTACGCTCCACAGTTGGGGTGGATGGTTCTGTGTACAAGAAGCATCCTCAGTAAGTAGGGGAGAGCATGTCAGCCTTTCAGTGGTCTGGGGTGGATGGCCACTGGGTTATTGTGCAGCTTGATGGAACTTCAGACAACATATTCCCACAGCCGTAAGAGGCTTTAGCACCCCACAATGTCGAGAGTCTGTGTATTTAGAATCCAGTCAAGTCTTAAAGTTCATAGGAAGTGTGTTGAAATGGTTGAGTTACAAGAGCCTATATAAGAGGGTTTAATATTGAACTAATGAAAGAGCTGCTGGGCTGGACACTGGAAAGATTCCCATCTAGGAGTTGTGTGATTAGAACTTGGTTCTTTCAACCCTGGGTCTGTTCTCATGTCCTTCTCTTTCTCCCTCTTGTGCAGCTTTGCACGACGCCTTCACAAGACAGTGCGGCGCCTGCTGCCAGACTGTGACATCCGGTTTGTTCGGTCAGAAGATGGAAGCGGCAAAGGAGCTGCCATGGTCACTGCGGTGGCGTACAGGCTAGCTGCCCAACACAAGGCCAGGCAGAAGACCCTGGATCCTCTGAACTTGAGCTATGAGCAGCTGCTGGAGGTGAAGAAGAGGATGAGGATAGAGATGGAGCAAGGACTGGGCAAAGAAACCCACGACAGCGCTACTGTGAAAATGCTCCCCACGTACGTGTGCTCCACTCCAGATGGGACAGGTAAGGTGCACTCTGTGTGTGAGTGGAAGGGAGCTCTTGCATGTAGATATCACTGCCTACTGCGTGCTAGAATGTCCCTTGAAAAGCTTGGGTCTGAGCTCCTTTGAATTTCCAGGGAGGGTTTGGTCTTGGGTTGCTTTCCCCAGGCTAATTAAGGTCTGTTCTAGGGTAAGCATTTCCTACTGTTGTTGGAAATTAATCCATGCTCTGGAAAGTCATGGAGACACCCTAGGCTGGCCCTCCAGGACCTGGATGTTGACACTCCTGAGCATTGGGCTCCTTTTATTTTATTTTTTGGTCTTCATCTGAATTTTTTATACAAAATTATGAAGCAAAGAAAGTTCCTGGCAGGCATTAGCGGCAGCACAGTCTAGAACGGGGGCTCCCAAACCTACCACTGCCAGTCCTCAAAAAGTCTTGCAGCTGTCATGTGCCTGCTGGAGATGACTGTATCCTAGTACATGCTCACTATAAGTTGACATGGCTGTATGTGGCAGGCAGCTTTGGGCAGTACTATGGCCTTTCTTTCTAGAGATGACCATGGTGTTGGCAGTGATCAAGGTCCATATTGCCATAGTCCATGGACAGTTCCACAGGTCATCTGCATGGACTATCTGTGTGGTCTACAGATGGCATACTGGCATCCAGTGCACTAGTTGATAGAAAACTGGACTTCGATTCAGGAGACTTGAGTTCTAGACTAGTCCTGGCTCTGTCGTTCTCCTGTTGTTTGACCTTGGGCAAGTCACTTAAGCTCTTTGTACCTCTGTTTCCTCTCCTGCCCTTTGGTTGGTCAGGTATAGACGGAGTTCTCTGGGCTGTGGTTTTATTCCTGTAGAGCACCCAGTACAGTGGGGGCCTGGTCTAACTTAAGGCCTCTAGGCCATGCTGTAGCACTGCAATCATTCAAACTCTGGAATTGGACCAGGATCCATCCTTAAAATTAGCAGGATACATGAGTAACTGGAAGCTGCTATGGACAATAATTTAAAGTCACTTTCATTTGCATTTCAGAAAAGGGAGATTTTCTGGCCTTGGATCTTGGGGGAACAAATTTCCGTGTGCTGCTTGTGCGTGTGCGAAATGGGATGAGGCGTGGAGTGGAGATGCATAACAAGATCTACACGATCCCTCAGGAGATCATGCAGGGGACAGGAGAGGAGGTGAGCAAGTCAAAACAAAGAGGTGGCATCTGGTTCAGTGGTAGCATGGTCTAGTGGTTTGACCACAGGAGTGGGAGACCTTTGTTCTAGTCCTGGCTCTATCTGTATGTCACTTTTACTTGGGCAGATTGCTTTTTTTGTCTCTGCCACTAAATTTCTCATCCGTAAAATGGGAAAAATGATACTGGCCCTCCTTTTTAAAGAACTTTGAAATCTATGATTGTCAAGTTCTAGTTGATGAACATTGTTGTTAATCCTTTCTACTGCATTTCAGTCTTCAAAGATTTTTTTTACAATCTTTAACTAGTAGTCCCTCACAACAACCCTATGAGGTAGGTCATTATTATTCCCATTTTACAGATAGGAAACTGAGCTTGAGAAATAGTCACTTCCCCAAAGCCACCCACTGAGTCCAGGGCTAAGAAAGAATTTGAACACTGATCACTCAGGTCCAGGTCCAACACCTTTGCGCTAGCATCTACAGTTTCCTCAGCCTTGGATGCTCAGATAATAAAGAAAGGCATGTCAGGAATACCTAGCTCTAGGAGCCATCATATGTAATCCAGTAACACATATAATACAGTCCACTTTTTCTATAGATCCCCAAAATGCTTCCCCGGAGTGGGTAATTATTAGTAAATAGGAAAACAAAGGTACACAAATTCAGTGACTGTCCCAAGGATTCTCAGTGATTTGGAATCTAATGCCTAATAATATTCAAGATGTTATTGGTAGGAAGAGAAATCCTAGAATGATACACTGAATCAAAGCTCTTCGAGCCTGACTTGCTGCCATGCCACATGTTGTATCCACATTTACACCAGTATAAAGTGGGTGGAAAGTGTAACCACCCTGACTTTGGTAGCATTTAATCCCACTCTGAGCTGGTGTAACTGACAATACAAGGTGCAGAGCAGTGGAGAATTGAGGCCACTCAGCCAATGCACATGCCCATGAATTAATGATGGGTATTTTTTGATGCAACAAAATTTTGGGTTTTTGGCTTACATGATAAGTTGATTCTTTCCTAAAGCCCTGGGAAACTGGCCTTTCTGCGTTCTCCAATCTGTAACAGAATAAGATGAAAACTGTGGATCTTTGTTCCGAAGGGGTTTCTGGAAATTGTCATTTTCCATTGGACTTTGTCTGACTGGCTGGGTTGGATAAACATAACCCTTTTCACATAACCCTCTTTTTCCAGGTATCAAGTGCCTTAAGTGGCATTTTACTAGCAGTCTGATCAGTTAAGCTCTTGCTTTGTATCTGAAACCTAATAGCCCCATTGCTTGAATCTGATGTAACAACACAATGAATACAAGCTGCTAAAAAGAAGGCCTCTTAAGATGGCATCTAAGTGTTACTCTCCTGGGTTCCCAGAACATTTAAATCATAGAGTTGGAAGGTGCCTCAGAGGTCATCTAGTCCAACCCTCTGCTCAGTGCAGGAAATCCTCAGCTACAGCATCCCTGACAGATGGCCGTCCAGCCTCTGTTTGAAAACCGCCAATGAAGAAGAGCCCACCACTGCCCTAGGCAATTTGTTCCACTGTCGAACAGCTCTTGCCATTGAGAAGTTCTTCCTAACGTTTAACCGAAATCTTCTTTCTTGTAATTTGAGCCCATTATTTTTAGTCTTGCCTTCAGGGGCAAGAGAGAACAAGGTTTGCCATCCACTCTGTGTCAGCATTTCAGGTAGTAGAAGACATCTGTCATGAGTGAAAACAGACATAATGCTAACTCCACTTTAACATTTCTTATGCATATTGCAGGGATGCATAGGGCACCAATACAACCCTGCAACATGCATAAGAAATGTTAAAGTGGTGTTAGCAATATGTCTGTTTTCACCCCATCTCTCCCCTTGGTCTTCTTTTCTCTAGGCTAAACATTTCCAGCTCTTTAGTTCAACCTTTCCTCATAGGACTTGGTTTCCAGACCCCTGACCACCTTTGTTGCCTCCTCTGAACCCGTTCCAATTTGTTAATGTCCTTCTTAAAGTGTGGTGCCCAGAACTGGACATAGTACTCCAGATGAGGTCTGACTAGTGTAGAATAGAGTGGAACTATTACTTCTCGTGACTTGGAAATGATGCTTCTGGTAACCCAGCCTAAAACTGCATTAGCCTTTTTTGCAGCTGCATCACATTTGGATTTGGCCTGCTACTTGGAGCCTGATCCAAAGCCTATTGATATGAATGTCTCTTGGCTTTGCATCAGACACCTAAGGCTCATCCAACTATCCCAGAAGTGAGAGGCCTCTAACCCATGGGCCAAAACTAACCCATGGCTCTTTCGGGTTTTCTTCATTTGGCCTGTTTCCAATTTCTGGATCTGGCCCACGGATCCACTTCCAACCCTCAACCTCTGAAGGAGCATGCTCGAGGGGAGGAAAGTGGAGATAAGGGCATGCATTCAAGTACTTGAAATATATCTGTGGCATAGATCCATTATCCTACACCCTCCTCTTTCATTCCTCATCCTGACCACCTCTCTTAAGCATCTTGCCCCAACTCCTTTCTGGCCTGTGCGGCTTGTAATAAGTTCCAAAGTGGTTTGCAGGAGGCAAAAGGTTCCCCACTCCTTGTCTATAGAGAACTGCACCAGTTTATCAAAAGACGCCATTTTTAAAGCAGTGCAGAAAGTTAAGTAAAATTCTCATTTCAGTTTTGCTTTGTTCAATTAGAAGCAGCACTTAAGCCAAAATAAATCGCTTTCAAACTGTAATAAGAGGGTCGGCACAGCTGTTTACATTTGCTTCATTATGTTGGTTTGAAATCACTTCATGAAGGTAGCTTTGCATACTGTTTTTGTGTAGACATTACGAGTGAAAACTAAATTCCAAACAGATTCTGTCTCCGGCAGATCTGGTCGGTTCAGTTTGTTCTGGTGGAAGTCGCAACAAACCGGGGGGAGGGGGGGCGACAGCAGTGGTAGCGGGGAGCAGGCCCTTTCAGTGCATGCACAAAATGGTGTTGTCTGCACTACACTACGCAAAATGGTGCTCACCTGCACACATGGTGGCACTGTCATGGTGGGGTGCTATTTTGCACATATGCAAAAAGCTGATTGGAATTCCGATAGATAATTTCGGTCAGAGTTCTGACAACTGTTTTTGCGGAACAGTTCCATGAAAATGGAACTTCTGACTGTATCAAACCAGCTTTAGTAGACATGCCTTCATGATTCTGAATTCTGTCCTGTTTTTTGTGCTGATGGAAGAGTTGTTGGCTTCCATTTTGGAGGTGCCTTCATTTCAGTGTTGACTAAAAAGATTCCTGTTCAATAATGACTTGAACTTAGAGGTATTGGGCATCTCTTGAGAGGAAATGTGAGTGCCTACAACAGTTAACAGGAGTGGAGGGCCTGCAGGATCAGGCCTTCAGTTTTGTAGATGGTTTTAGGCTCAGGGGGTGTGTGTGAGCTCAGTAACATTCCCAAAGGCTGTGGGTTCAAGTCCGGTTTGGTCTCTCACTGGATGGTCACTGCTAGTCCTCCCTGTGAATGAGTACCTGATCCATTTGGTTGGGGAAGTCAAAGGTGGGCAGATGTGCATCACAGGACACAGAAACTGGTAGGCCTTAACCACACCTCCCAGTGAGTTGCATGACTTTAGGATGGACTTTGATTATTTTTTTTAGGATTCCTGAGTGCACAACACTGTATGAGTACAACACTGTACTGGGTTGTTTTGAAGCTCTGGCAATGTTGGGTGGGTGGGTGCTGGTCATGCCCTGCGTCATCTGAAAGTCAAGAACCTTCAAAGTGACATTGATCTGGATTCCATTAAAGATAATGTGCCTAAACCAGAACCCTGGATTCAAATGTTCTCAACTTTGGAGTAGGTATTCCAGTCTAGATTTTGTTGCTTTAGATGTGATGCGTCACTCGTACACTATCTGCCAGGCCTCTGATAGTCCTGCTGAAATCAGTGCCTGGGCTCTTAAGTGACTGTTTTAGATTCTGATGATAGGGTACATATTTAATGTTGATGTCACTGTGTTATTAATTAGAAGAGGAAGACATTGACAGAGTGTTGGGTTTTTTCACTCCTTAATTATGGAATTAGGGCATTGAATATGTGTTTTGTTACTCAGGAATGACTTTGATGCCAGCTCTCACACAGTATTTAAGCCTGGTATTTAATCAATTTTATGCAGTTACATTTAGCATGTTTCTTCTGACGTTCTGTCTTACAGCTGTTTGACCACATCGTCCACTGCATTTCTGATTTCCTGGAGTACATGGGAATGAAGGGAGTGTCCCTTCCTCTGGGATTCACCTTCTCTTTCCCTTGCCATCAGAACAGCCTAGATCAGGTAAGCTTTCTCAAGCTACTTCCTCTTTACATGTAGGTTGCATTTTTTACAGCCTTATCTTTATGTATACACTTCTTAACCTCCCTTTCTTGGAAGTTTCTTACCACTTACAACATATCCCCTCTTTTTGGAAACGTTACAAGACCTGGCTGTTCCGCCAGGAGTTTGGCGGTGGAGAGGGGTGATGGGGGGTGTTTTCTCTTCCTCCTTTTATGATTGTTTAAATTGTGTTTTATTGTTGTAAGCCGCCCCGAGCTGCCTGCGGCAGGAGGGGCAGGGTAATAGGTTTTTAAAATAAATAAATAAATAATAAATAGATAAATATCATTCCTCATCATAACCCAGCCTCCCTGGAAATCTTCATTCATGCCCTGGCCCCTTTCCATGCATATTACTGTAAGATCTTTTTCTGTGCACTTCCAGCTACCCTTCCCGTTCCAAGAAGAGGGGATCATAATTACTCTGCTGCTTGATCCCCATCTGTGGTGGTCTAGCTATGTCACAATTCTCATGAAAGTCTTACACTGTGTCTTCTGACCTCATGCCTTCGTTGTGTCCTGGCAGCCTTCCTTAGGGTGTTTTTAAATGAGCAAGGCTTGAGGGTAGGGTCTGTGTCCGCTGAGTGGTGTGGCCGCAGTTTGCCCACGCACGTGGAGTGAGTGGGGGAAGGATTCTAACAGGTGGATCCCTGGGTGTCCATTGCTCTTACTCAGGCAGACTCCACGCACTCCCTCAGGGCCAGCCTTAGAAATTGCACTGCCCAGGGCAAAGACAAAATGTGGGACCCCCTCAGCCCTGCCCACTTTCCCCACAGTCTCACCTCCCTCTCACCTATGTACACACTTACCTCTCTCACCACACACACTCTTATCTCTCTCACCCACACTCACACATGCTCTCACTTCTCTCACACACATTCATTCTCACACACACTCATTCTATCAATCAATCACATATTTATTCTCTCTGACACACACACTCTCACACATTCAAACACACGCACTCTCACATCTCTCTCACACCCGCATTCTTTCTCACGCCCATTCATTCTTTCTCACACTCACACACAAACACTCATTCTCTGTCACACAAACTCTCACCACACACATACACACACTCTCATTCAAATGTACACTTATTCAAACCAACTCTCTCTCACACACTCATTCAAACCAACTCACGCACACTGACTCATTCAAACACACACACACTTCGGTGGGCCCGAGGTCTGCGTGTGCACTGTTGCCACCTGGCCTGCTGCTGTAGTTGGTTCTGCCCGCTGATTGAGCGCATGCGGGGCCAGCCATTTTCTTGAATCTGGCATGCTGAGACTACATTTCCCAGCATGCCTGCCCAGGAAATGGCTGGCCCTGGCATGCGCATGCACACACAGGCGCACAGTGCAGCAGAACGTTCAGCAGTAGCTGCAGCAGCAGCATCGCAAGCGGGTGGTGTGGGTGAGAGAGCGGCACTGCAGCAAGGCCAGCAGGGTCAACGAGAAGCACCCGGGTGGGCAGTGGTGGTGGCAGTTCCTCCCCCTCTCCACACAGCCCACCCCCCGCCTAGGCTGTTGTTGAGGGCAGGGGCTCAGGTCAGCAGGCAGGTGAGAGGGTGCAGGTCAGGTAGTGGGCCGCCTAGGAGTGGGGCCCGGAGTGGCTGCCCCTAAGGCCAGCCCTGCACTCCCTCCACCATGGGCTGGTTGTGGAAACAATTCATACAAGTGGTTGTTTCCCTTCCCTCCTCACCCAGAAGTACCGCCACCCTAATCCATGTCCAACTGCCCGCCCTCTGCCCTGACACAGCCCTGGATACCATGGAAACATGAAGCCAGTAACCCCTTCCTGCCTAGGAGGGTGCAGCTGCTGGCAGTCCTGGGCTGCAACCGAGGTGCATATCATTGGGCAGGACATGCAGGAAGCTGCCATTCGAGCTGCTGTACTCCATGGCGTTGGCTCTTCTCTTGTGCATCGCGAGGGGTTTTGTTGTGCTTTGAGCTAGCGCTGGTGTTGTATTTCGCATGTCCTTTAAGAGTTCTCCAAGGAGCTCCGGGCAGGGCTGTGGGCAGGCTTGGGGAGGGGGACAGGCTATGGATCTCTCTGCTGACGCGTGTGGGAGCACCGGTTCACATGAGCGGGGGACGCATGGGCACCTGTCCCCACACCGTTTTGCTTTGCCCTGGACGGGGCTCTCCGGATTTTTCGGGATTGCTCTGTGTGTGGCCATGAGTGGCTGGTGCATGGGTCACGGGGGCGTGCTTCCCCACACACCACCTTCACTCGAGCAGCTGGACATGCGAATGGTTGGTGGCCATGCATGGACAGGGCTCATTTAAAAGCACCCTTAGATAGATAGCCACCAATAAAACGTTGCTTCATATCTTTTTACTATCTCTGAATATGTGTATCTTCACTCTCTTGTCCTGCCCCGTCTAACTTTTTTGTTTTGTTTTACTTCACCCAAAAATGTTCTAGGGACTTCATAAACTTTTAACAGAGACCCTTGCCCCAAAGAGCTTACAATCTAAGCAAACCCAATACAGGCAAAGAAAATGCAGCACACGTTGTTTTTCCTGTTCTTTTTACATAACAGCTTGCTTTCTGTCTGTCATTTTGTAACCTTTCTAACAGTCAGTCCCTTCCCTCAGAGCTTGTTCTAGCTCCACGAGCTGCTGAGTCATTTCCCTTACAAACCACACCTTAAGACTTTTCATTTCTTTAGAGTCTTTCACCTCCCAGTGGATAAACCTATTACATTCCTGAGTGTAAAGAGATTATTTGTGCTTTTAAAAACATCTGATTTCAAAATACCATGCTATTGAATATCATGCAAGTATCTCTCAGCACATGACTGACCTTTTTATAAACTTCATCTTATTATTAATTATTATTATTATTATTATTTATTAATTAAGCATTTATATAGCACCAGCAATCTACCTGGCACTTTACAATTGTAAGAAAGAGACATGGTCCCTGCCCCAGCGGGCTTACAATCTAAGAGAGACAAGTGGGGTGGGTGGGGAGAGAAAAAGAGGGGAGTGGTGGAAAAAGAGACAGATACAAGGATACATATATGAACTTGTGAGGTCTCAGGTGCAGGTGCTTGGCTTAGTTACAAAGGTGTAGTTACTCATTTAATGTTACACAAGATACGATGATTCAGGATAAGTCAGCAAGGGGGTGAGGGGAACTATGAGCCAGTGAAAGCTTGACAGAAGAGGTGGGTTTTAAAGGAGGGATTTGGAGGGAGCCTTGCCAACTGCTAGTATTGTAACAATGGGTGTTTTTACACACTTCTGCATGTTTGCTGTTACATCCTGAACTTTGTGTGTCTAAATCACTCGCCCAGATCTTAAACATCTGGCTCTTTGAACTTCTGCATAGAACTTCTCCCAGAACTTTTGTGTGTAAAAAGTTCTCTTGGTAATCTGCTTTGCTCCATGCAGCTTTGGTCACTTGGTTTCCATGTCAGCCTTTCACGTCTATAGCTGCGGCTACTTTAGGCTGCCTCAGGGCAGTGTTTGTGTGAAGAATGCATCCAGGAACTGCCTCAGGGCAGTGTGTGTCTGAAGAATGCATTCAGAACTTACGTGTGAACTTGTAAACCCAACAGATTGAAAGACCAGCACTTTAAGGTGTGTGTAAAAATGCCCAATGAAAATTGCATCGTAATAGTTAATAAGGGAAATGGCTGAGCTTAAACACATTAGGAAGCTGCCTTTCTGTGAGCAGTAGTATCTACTTAAGTTGAACCAAGGTTCACAAGCTCTGACAACTTATTTTCCAGTGTACTGCCAAGTAACTAGCAGCTTTTGCATACTTCAGATTCTGTTTTGAAAATTGGGTCAATTTAAAGTGTCCCAGGTTGGGCACCCAGATCATTAGCCACACTTCTGAAAAAACTTCAGTGACTGCAGTTTGATTTGTATACACCTAGCACAGGAACTCCTGTATCAACTGATAGTAAGTTTCCATAAGTCTCTGCTTACTATTTCCCATTTTTGTTAATGTTTGCATTTTCAGGGGATACTCCTAAAATGGACTAAAGGTTTCAATGCTAGCGGTTGTGAAGGAGAAGACGTGGTGGGCCTGTTGAAAGATGCTATTCACAGAAGAGAGGTATGTGCCCTTGTCCTATTTGAATGCTAGCCAGATAACGGAATTTGTGATAAGTAACGCATCTTATCTGAATTTTATTATAATTTCAAATTGATCAAAAAGGAGAATAGCTCTCTGGTTAGGGAGCCTCTAAACACAGGACTAGTTATGATCAAGGTGGCAGAGATTTAAATGGGCAACTTGCGGAGCTAAGAGCATGACAGCTATAGGAGATCAGGCAAAGAAGGGGATATGTAATGCATTGAAAATAAGATTACACAATTCCTCAAGTTTAAATCCTAGTAGGGTCATTCCAGACCTTCCATCTGCTTTTGCAAAACAGTAGTTTTAACTTTTGGGGAGAATTTTCAGATGACTCCTGTCTCATAAAGCACAGATAGAAAATGTTCTGTAGATACTACTTAGCGTCTTTTGGTGCTCTAAGACCCCTTTCTGGGTATTTAAGGCAATGGTTCCCAAACCTTTTGCCACATGATCCCATTATGAGACTTCAGTGTAACGCCCAGGCAGCAACAACCTACAAAGTCTATCGGAAATCATTTGGGATTGTGACCTCTCCCACAGATGGTACAAACTCACTTGGGGTTCTGACCCACAGTGTGGGAACCTCTGCTTTCAGGACTGGTCTATTCACAAACTTGCACCAATTTAAGCAGACTTGTTGCCTGAAACCAACTTCTGTTATTTCAGTGTAAGTTTGTGCTTCGACTTAGTTGTTTCATATTTAAAACAGTTAACATCAGTTTATATAAAGTAGGGGTGGGGAATCCTTTTTCTTCCAGGGGCCACTAGCACAAACTCCAAGGGCTGCATAGAAGTTGTGGATGGAGCTGCTTAAGGTTTATGCTGAGAAAGAGGAGGTTCAGATCCTAGATCCGTGCCATGAACCTAGCTCATATCTTTGTGTGCAGCCCTCATCTCTGCTCCCTTACGCTGAGCTCGGTCTTTCAGTGCTTGGGGGTAGGAACTAGATTCAGAGACCAGATCCAGGAACTGGAAAGGGACCACATAAAAACTAGCCATGGGCTGCATTTAGCCCAGGACTTGAGGTTCTTCACCCCTTATATAAGGAAGCAACAAGCTGACTTTAAACTTGCATAGCTAGTTTTATCCCAAAATAAGAGTGTTTTAAACAGACCAGCCCCAGAGCCTATGCCTGCAGAAAAGGTGAAGTCCCCTTGCTGTATAATTATCCAGGGGTGAAAACAAATGAGACAGTAGCCCACGTTAGCCAGTGAGTCACCTGTTTGTTAGGTCAGTGGCCGCCAGAAGTTCTTCTACTTCAGGGTGGCCGGCCGACTGCTACTAGCTGCGTTGTCTGGAGAAGGTCAGCGTAGCGATGCAGTGCGGGCTAAGCCAGCGCGGGCTAATCTGGGCTAATGTGCACCCTTCTGTCTGTTAGGCCCCGCCCAGGACTGCTGTGAGGTGACATCAGAGGTTTGGGCCCATAGGTGCGCTCACCCCAGCCCACCAAACAGCTGATCGGGGATCAGGAGCAATGTACTCCTCCAGACCCCCACAGTCAACAGTTCAGCACACTCACCTGACATAGGTGAGCACACTCCTCCTGGCCGCCCTGATCAGCTGTTTGGCAGCAGCTCCTCCTGGGGGTCCAATCCTGCTGTGCAGCAGGGGTCTGGGAGTCCTGCCTTGTGTGGATGACTCCTCGGATGACCTGTGGTTTGGAGGGACTTGTGATGGCAGCCCCCTATCCCAATTCCCCGGGGTGGGGGATTGCTCATTTGAACTGTCCAGCCCACAGTGTGACAGCTGCGGTGGTCCTCCCTAGGTGACCAGGGGATCTGGCTCACCCCTGCCACATTTGTTCTCACCCCCGATGGATGGTGTCAGCCAGACTACAACAGTGAAAGGGAACATAAAAATAGTTGACCTTTCCAGAATAATGCATTGCACCTTCTTTTTCCCCAGGAGTTTGATCTTGACGTGGTAGCAGTGGTGAATGACACTGTTGGCACCATGATGACTTGTGGTTACGAAGATCCTTACTGTGAAGTGGGACTCATAGTTGGTAAGTATTAAAACTGTATTTTGAAAAGTGTGTGTGTATCAGTGCACTTCAACTATTAATCTGGCTTTCTTCTGCTCATTGCCATGATCAATTAGACAAACACACAGAAGAAAACTTGAGCCTCTGGTTCCAATGCAGACACAATAACTTCATCCTCTTCATTGGTGACAAGATTATTTGTATGAATGATAGCATTTAAAGTTCTGCCAATGGGTAGCAATGGTTGAAGTTCTTATTCCAAGGTTCATCTAACAGAAAATGGCCTTTGAAACAATTATATGATTTTTCTTTTTGGCTTTGCTTCATGGAAGGTCAAGGCTGTGGCAGCCCCAGCTCATGTCCCAATGATGGGGTCCCTTAAGGGCAAGGGGGCAGGGTCTTCCAAAGCAGCAGCCCAGTAACACTCCCAGCTAGCCTCGGCCTCTCCCCACAAAGGTAGTGGTGTCACCCTGGCTTCCAGTGAAGCCCACTGGAGGGGCAGCAACCCCACCAGGAAGGAAGCTTTAAGAGTCAATGGGGCCAGCACTCCACCCACTCTGAAAACTTCTTCTTGGTGGAGCCCTTTGCAAGCTTCCTGAGTGCTACTAGGAAATGTTCAGTGTCAATGGAGGCTGTGTTGACCCCATTCCACCCACTCTGAAGAGGGGCCACCGAGAGACCAGGGCCCAGGCTCCATGGTAGCTACTAGTTCTTGGCTCATGTGTCTTCCACCGCCTTCTGGTCCCCCATGGCCGAGTCATCTCAAGAGATGATGGGGGGGGGGGATGGGGGGGGGAGTAGATAGCTGTGCACATAATGGCGAGTATGGTGCAAAGGAAGAGAGAAACAAACTATTCCATTAATGACAGGCTTGTTTCAAATAACAGCTTGTTAATTTAGTTGGGCCATATCTTTTATTATCCTTGCTTTATTGTAATCAATTGAGTTAGCTGAGCAGGGGATTTGGTTTTGGCATGTAGGCTGGAAATCAGTAAAAGCTCTGTTGCCTGCTGCTTGCATATATCCTAGTACTGTTGCACCGATACATAGGAGGCCACAGCTTTTGGCTCCTGAAAGCAAGCCACGCTCTGATACTTGAGCTAATGGAGTATCTGCCAGCAGTAGTAAGGCTTCTATCTTCTAAACCTTTCACTTTGCCATTCAGTCCTTTCAACGCACATGGGGTCTTCTACTTGATGATTTTTCCACGCTCTTACTCTGCAGGCACTGGCAGCAATGCCTGCTACATGGAGGAGATGAAGAATGTGGAATTGGTGGAAGGGGACGAGGGTCGAATGTGTATTAACATGGAATGGGGAGCGTTTGGAGACAGTGGCTGCTTGGATGATTTCCGGACTGAATTTGACGTTGCAGTGGACGAGCTCTCACTTAATGCTGGGAAACAAAGGTGTGTGTGGGCTTTTAAAAATGTTTGTTGTTTCTGGTCCCTCCTGTTATGCATGTGGGGGGCAGAGAAGCCTCCCCATCCACCCTCCGCAGTGTACAGCACAGTACTGCATGAAGTGATGGCCCAGAGTTTGGGAGACCTGGGTCTAGCTCCCTGAACTGCCGCACGCTGTGTAGTGTGAACCTGGACAAGTCCCTTAGGCTGCTTTTAGACGAGCGGCTGGATTTTGCGTGTTGAAGAAAGCACTTCCTGAAAAGCTGCACCGGACACCATAGGAATCGTGGCTCGCACGGTCTTTTTGAAGCCACATTTGGAAAACCCCAGTATCGAGGCTTTTCAAATGTGGCTTCAAAAAGACCGCCCGAGCTGCGATTCCTATGGCGTCCAGCTACTTCTGGTGTATCTAAACACACCCCGCATGGCTTTTCGGAAAGCGCTTTCTTCAACGTGCTACATCTGGCCACTCGTCTAAAAGCGGCCTTAGTCTTATTGTGTTTCAGTGGGTGTTCTTAAACGAGACGTTTCCACACATGCCCCCCCCCCCTCCAGTCCATGCGTCCAGCTGCTCATGTGATGGTGGCGCATGGGGAGGCCTGCTTCTGTGACCCACGCTGTGGCCGCGCGTGGCTACAAATGCAGCACTCCTGAAAAATCTGGAGTTCCCCGTGCGGGCCAGGGTGGCTGCCTCTGTGGACGGGGCTGCCATGCTGGGAGCTGCTTGTTTGAAGTGCTCCCCTGGCATGCGCGGGCACCCCGCAGCCACAGCACTCAGCAGTCACAGACCCTCCCCTCCCATGGCGCTCGTTTAAAATCACCCAGTTTCCCATCTGTAAAACAGGGATAAAAGTTCTTCCCGATGTGGAAGGGATGTGAGGCCTGATTCTCTTCTTGCCTGCTGTAAATTGGAAGCAACACCACTGAAATCAGTGGTGTTCACACTTGTGTAAGAAAGGGAGAATCGAGCCCAGGATTATTTTTCCATTGGAAATGGATGTTCTGAGATGTGAAGAGTGCCTATTGGGTTAACTGAATGTTACCCAGGGGGCAGAGGAGTGTGTATGTGGTTGAGCCAAAGAAGGCGCAAGTTTGGAGTTGATTCTTCAGCTCATGCTTTTAGTTGTGGAGGTCATCAGCTCAGTGCTGACCATGATAGCTGCTGCTTCTACCCAACGTATGAATCTCCATCCTCTGTGACTCTGATGCAGAAGGGGAGAGAGCTGAGAATTTCAGAATCCCATTTCGCACCAATCAGGGCTCCTTCCACTGTCGCCCTCTAGGAACTCACCAGTTCAGGTGTAAGTTAGCATCCTGTCCTATGGGACAGGATCTATAACCACCCTGTTGATTATCTCAGAGCTGAACCCTTACACATTTTTCTGATTCAGGTTTGAGAAGATGATCAGTGGAATGTACCTGGGTGAGATTGTCCGAAATATCCTCATCGACTTCACCAAGCGTGGGCTGCTCTTCCGAGGACGCATTTCAGAGAGACTGAAGACAAGGGGGATCTTTGAGACTAAATTTCTGTCTCAGATTGAGAGGTGAGTGAGAATCCCCTAAAAAGAGGAGACGGGAACATGGAGGAACACAGGCTGCTTGCTCCAAAGGCCCAAGTGGCAGCAGATATGTAACGTTTGGGGAAAGTATTTCTCATGCTATTTATTGAGCTTGAAGGATCCTGACAGCTGCTAAGCGCTCAGTTTCTACCAGCTCTGCCGTGCCATTGCAGGATTTGGCCCTGAGGCAAGTTTAGAGGTCTGTGGTGTGAGATTGCCCTGTTCAAGTAAGCCCCAGCGCAGTAACTCCACTGAAGTCAGAATAGCTCAATGCAAGATCAGAATGTGGCCCTGGCAGAGCCTGAGTCTCCAGTGCTCTCAGTTTTCAGATTATCTGATCTACCCTCTTTGCATTATTCTTTTCAGTAAAGGATTTAAAACCGCAATTCCCAGCACGCACCAGACACAGATTTACATTAAATCCAGGGCCAATGGTGTCTGATCGTTATCATCACTTGTTGGCTTCTTGGTAATCTCCTCATAGAAGTGTGGGGGAGGTGGGTGCCTGTAGTCAAACCACTGTGGAACTGGCCAGGGGAAGAGAAGCTGAGGAGTGACTAAGGGCGGTTTTAGACGAGATGCAAATGGCGGCTGAGCCCTTTATCAGCTGCCATTGTTGCGGCTCGTCTAAATCCCCACCGTGCGTGACCGCCGGAGCTCTGCTGTGTGAAGCCGGCCCGGCGATCCTGCCCCTGTCAAGGCGGATCGCCGCTGTGCCGGCTTCACGCCACACTTCCGGGTTCTTGAGTGCGCATGCGCAGAAGGGTGCGCATGCGCACAACACTCCACGCCGTGTCTGATGCTCTTCTGAACATCAGACACAGCGTTGAGAGGAAGGCAGGTGCCTGATTCCGGCACTGGACGATCCCACTTGTGAGCGGGATCGTCTAAAAGCGCCCTAAAGCATAGAAGCTGACCCCTCCCACCACAGCTCTGCAATGCAGCAATCCCAGCTCAGGATAAACAAGTACCTAACTGGGGAAGATGACTGAGGAAAACTAACTGACACATGTCAGCTGGAAAGACTGAGGACCAATAGGAACTTTGATAAGTGTTAGGACTGCATGTTGTGACCAGAACTAGGAGAATCCTGACAAGCCATTCAGTGGCCCTGATCCTGGGAGATGCTGGCCAGGGAAATGTAGACAAAGGGACAAAGAGTGAAAGTGAATCTCTGAAGAGCCTAAGAGGAAATGCCCTGAAGCCAAGGGCTAAGAGACAGTTGGGAAACCTTCCTGAGTCCCAGCAACCAGGGGAGGGAGAACTAGTCCCAAACAGGACAGCTTCACTGCTGGAAATGACAAATTCATCCTGAGGGGAGAACGGAGTAATAGAGTCGCCAAGTCTGTTCTGTGCAAAGCATGGGGTGTCCACCCATGGGGACTGGACAGTGGCCTGCATTGCTGAAAACCTTCCAAAAGAGGCTGGGCAGCCATCTTTCAGGGATGTTGTAGATGTAGACATCCTGCAACCATGCACAGGGTTGGATTGGCTGGCCCTCGAGGCTCTTTCCAACTCTGCGATCTGTGACTGCAGCCCTGCTCAAGCTCCCCTAGCACTGCAGCACACGGGTGAGATGCTTTGGAGGAAGCTACTCCTGTTGCAGTCCACTCTGCACCTGTTCTGTGGCTTCAGGCTCTCGTGCTGTCCATTCATCACTTCACTTTAATGACAAAAAAGGGCTCCCTGTAATAGCCGCTTAATCCCTTCTAGCCGCGTTGCTTCGAATGAAATAGCTTAGGATATCAGGTCTGTTTGTTAGCAGATATGACAATCACGAGCTATTCTGAGAGCCCAGTGTGGTGTTGCCTTATAAAAACTGACCTTCCAACCCATGTATGCTCCAGTGTGTTGTGAGTTTACTTGGCGACTGCTCTTGCAGGCATCTTGCTTTGTTGTAGGGTGACACAACACTGCCATTGGTGGGGTGTCGTTTCTGAACACAAAGACGAGTGGACGCACATACACTCCTCTGAATGCTGCAGAGCCAGGCTAGCCCTGGAAGAAGCAGCTGGATTCTCTTCCTCCTTGGGCATCATCAGTACAGCTATTTACTCAGCTCCAGTCATTTATTTTTATTTATTTGGTTTTGTATCCAGCCCTTTCCTGACAGTCCAGGGTGGCGCAAAGCATAAAATATACAAAACATTATTAAACTATATAGCATTCCAATTAAAACCACTCCCATGCATGCAGACCTATTAAAAGTATTGGGGCCCCCCAGTTTTTATTACAGGCAAGAGGTGACAATGTGTAGAAAGTAAAGATCTCGGCTTGTCTCTCCGATCCCAGATTGGAGTTTAGTTTCAGAGCCAGAACCACAGGCGCTCAGCCCTGATTATTCTCCTGTGTTCTCCCAAAATATGAACAGCTGGCACACTCCAGGCTTATAATGCACCTTTTCCCCCTTTCTCTCCGCTTTTCCCTCCAGCGATTGCCTAGCCCTGCTCCAGGTCCGCTCTATTCTCCAGCACCTTGGTCTGGAGAGCACATGTGACGACAGCATCATCGTAAAGGAGGTGTGCACGGTGGTGGCCCGGCGCGCCGCTCAACTCTGTGGAGCAGGCATGGCTGCTGTAGTGGACAAAATCCGGGAGAACCGGAAGCTTAACTTCCTCAAGGTGACAGTTGGTGTGGACGGGACACTCTATAAACTTCATCCTCAGTAAGTTCTCTTGCCTTGGGTGGCATGCTGGCAAGGGTTTGGTCAACATGCTTCAAGGGGACTCGACACGCAGTGCTTAGAAGGACTAATTAAGAGCAAAAGAGATGAAATTGAAACTGGGATGAAAAAAACATCTGGATCTGTTAGCCTGGGGAATGTGCTCTCCGGGAAGGTGGTGGGAGGCCTGCCATTTAGGAAGAAGAAAGATACCTTAGCTCCACGTGATTCTCTTTCCTGTATTTGCATCGGGCTACATACAAATGCTATGTGATAACTGGATCACTGCAAGGACTCTTTTCTCTTCCTCGGGAAGGGTTGCTCAGACAGTCTAGTGCATTACTCGCCAGATCCTACTTGGGGTAAATCAGTAAGGACTGTGATGACTTCGCTGGAGCTCTGCTGATTCATGCTAGTGGAGAATTCCTGGCACATGTACCAATTCCCTTGTCTCTCTAGGGTTAGATCCAAAGCAAAAGCCCTGGGTCCTGAACATCCCTGAGTTTAGGAGAGTCCCAACTCAGGCTGTGCAGCTCAAGCCCATTGATATGTTCTGTTCACTCTTGCCTTGCAGACTGATGGTGCCTAGGCTCTACACTTGCCTGCTGAGCAGAGGGAACAAAGCACAAACATGTGATTAAATGTATTCCTTCCCTCCCTGTCACTGATCTGATTCTGAGCTGGTGCTTTTGGAACCTTGCTATCAGCACCAACTACCATACACTGAGCGCGTAAATGTGCCTGTAGGGGCCAGTGTTCACTGGAGGCACAGATTACTCCTGTCCTCACTACAGGTTGGGTGGAAGGAGGAATGGAAGGAGTGTTTTTTTTTTTCTTCCCTTGAATATTAAGTGCAAGCTGAACCCCTAGATCATTGATCCTCTTGTTGCTCAAAGGAAAGCCTGATTCACATGGTGAGCAAAGCTTAAAATGCCAGAAAGTAAAGGAAGGAACTATTGCTTTTCCTTCTGATTGGAGAGACCTACTGGGCTAAATCCCGCCTCCACAGTTCTCCTGAAAACAGTGGAAGGAGGGAGGAGCCAGTGAATCAGTTTCTATATTGTCTTGCTGTGCTGTGCTGTCCTGTCCCATCGTGGAGAATGAGTGCATGGACAACAGGACTGGCTTATCCTAAGACTGTACTCCCAGCCATGGAATGGCTTGATCTAAGGAGGATTCTTCCTGCCTGGGCCCCGATGATCCTGATAGCACTTTGCCTTCCCATCTGGCACAGAATATAGCCTGCATTAACACAGCCTTAACCTATAAAGTTAAGGTCTTAACCTTAACCTATAAAGCCCTAAACAGCCTGGGCCCCAGGTATCTGAAAGACCGCCACTTCCCCTATGTGCTCTGAAGTTGGCCGTGGGTGCCCTCTTGTGAGTGCCAACTGTCCGTAAAGTTGCTGCTTGAATGCGCAAAGGTGGGGTGGGGTGTTCTCAGTTACTGCCCCACAATTATGGAACTCCCTCCCCTTGGAGGTCTGCCTAATCCCAAGCCTGTTCGTCTTCTGGAGGAGATGCAAGACCTTTTTGTTTGGCCAGGCAGGAATAGGGTATGGTGGGATTGGGTAAAGGGATTTGGGGAAGGATTGGAGGGTGGCAGGTGGGGGGTTGGGTGGGTAGGATGATGGGGTTTTAAGGGATTTTAATGTATTATTGTATTTTATATTTTGATTTTTTAATTTTAATGTGAGCTGCCCTGAGTCTCCAGAGAAGGGCAGGGTAAAATGTAAAAATAAATAAATAAGTCTGGGCCTAATCTGAAATGGGTACCTGAAAAAACAGGTAAACCATAGTAATAATAATATTTATTGTATAAGCCGTAGCCATTACAAAAACATAACAAAACAGCCAATCACAAAACAGCCAAGCACTATGAGCCCCAAAAGGCCGATTGCCGCTATTTTGACAAAGACACAGAATAAATACTATAAACAGCATCTGCTTTCTAAAAGAAAACAATTTAAAACAGAATCTAGTGACCTAAGAGGAAATAAAAGGATCCTTATCTGCAAGAAGATACATAAGCAAATCTTTATCATTTAGCGAAGCCAGTTTAACAATAAAAGGCGTAATATATTTTGATCTTCCAGAATAATAACCAGGACATCTAAGAAACATGTGATCTAATGATTCTGGTTCAACAAGATTGCAAAATTGACACAGTCTGTTGGAGAAAGGCAGCTTCAGAAGCCTTCCAGTAAACCATAGAATCGACACAATCCAAAACAAAAATTGTAGTTTGGGAATAACCAATGCCTGTCTGTACTGGGTATTTTCATTTTCTGTTTGGTTATTTCAGTATTTTGATCATTATTTCAGTTATGTCATGTCAGCAATATTTGCGGTATTGTGTGTGCACTATTGCTGAAAACACAACCTGAAATGACTGAAAAATATAAATAACCAAACCTGAAAACTGGAAATGTGAAAGAACCAAAATAACAGATATGTGAGTACCCATTTCAGTCATGGATATTGTTGTCTGGGCACTTGAAGAGCTACCTGAAAAAACAAATAACATCTGTGAATAATAACCCCACTACCCATTAATTGCTATCAAGTGGCTGGCCCATGTAAAAGGTTCACGAGTGCTGGTGCTCCCACCTGAGAAAAGTGGTCCTTTAGCTCAAGCAATAGAAGTTTATGCCGTTAGATCCCAGGTTCAGGCCTTGCCAGCTGAGCTGACTGTCCCCTCATTTGAATTGAAAATGAGCAGAAGCAAGAACCTGGGTAGAAATGAGGAGCTCTGGCCTCAACCGCTTTGGCTTCTCAGATATCTTCACCCGCTGTCTCCTCCCTTGCAGCTTCTCTTCCATCATGCACGAAACGGTGAAACAGCTGTCCCCAAAGTGTGAAGTTACCTTCCTCCAGTCAGAAGATGGCAGCGGCAAGGGCGCGGCCCTCATCACCGCAGTGGCGTGCCGGATCCGGGAAGCTGGCCAGCGATAAGCCTGGGTGCCTCCAGGAAGCAAGGCAGTGGACTCCACAACTCCTCCTCACAGGCAGACTCTTAGCTTTACTTGTACTACTAAGATACCACCACCGAGACCTGAGATGCTGTGTGTTCTGTATCTAGTATTGTCTTAGTTATCTTGCATGCCATAAAAGTACAAATCAAGTAAAGCTAAAAGTGTTGTTTGGTGTACCGACATCTCCTGGCAAAGTTCCTTCTGTTATACCTGCAGCCTGTTTAAAATATTAACTATCTCCCACCATCACCCCCGGCTGCCTCCAAAGCTAGTCTCTTCCATAGAAACCAAGAGATGATGCTAGGGCAATTAAGACACTGTATTGTCACTTTACAGCAAATGGTACCTAGTTGTCTGTGTTCAAATCTTTAGCATCTGCACACTAGAAAGCAAAGCCTCTTTTTAAGATTGGGCTAAAGACCTCCAGTAGTCTTTTACCCTGATCAAGACTGTGTTATTTCCATGAAAGTCATGGTTAACTTTTAAAGTGTAGGGTGTCGGATTTAAGTCAGCGTGTTTTGAATCTGCACCAATTAAGGATACAAAGTCTCTGTACAGAGAGAGCAGTGAGTACTGTTAAAGTACCTGCTGGGTCAGGTTCAAGTTCTCTAACCCCAGCAGCAGAGCACGTGCCTGGAAATAATTGGGGACTCAGGGTTTAGTCCCATTTCCCATCTTCTCCCTCCATCTATTCAGTGTAGTTACTGGCATGTGTGCCTGTGGCTTTTTTGTTCATTTGGAGACCAGTAGCGCCCCCTGCTGGTACAACATGTGTGCATAGAATAACAATCACCAAAATGAGTGGTCTCTTTTCCACAATAAGTTTCATACACTGTTTTCAGTTAATGTTGGTGAGGTATTGTTTGTCTGTGAAACAGCTCTGCATCCGTTCCTTTAAAAAAAGAAAGAAAATCTTGGGTCACATGGAATTATGCACTGTATTTATGTTTCAAGAGATCTTGTCTTTTCTGTATATAGGTGGGAGGGGGTTTGGATGTCTTAGTTGGTGACTTAAATATTTTAATGTGCTTGAAGAGTATGTTACAGAAAGTACTACTTATTTAAAATGACTGTTTTCTAGGGGCCAGGGGAGAAAAATGTTGAAATTTCTGCAAAGAGATGTGCTAGAGGTTCAGTCATTTGAGGTCTTGTATCATCAGGGGAAATTGAAAAATGTGAAAATCAGGTAATTGGTGCATCCGCAAAGACTGAGATTTAGTAAATTGGTTATGAAAAGGCCAGATGCTGCTAATTCTCATTCATATGAGTAATTATTAACCACGGGAAGAATTCGCACTGAAGTCCCTACTACCCTTCCCCGTGGACTTCAGGCCATAGCATTTTACATCAGTAAGATTTGCAGGATCAGACCCTATCTTTTTCATTGATAGATTTTTCCTGTCTCATCGTTGCTCATGGGACTATCTAGTTTCCACTGGAGTCAATTGGGCTTGGACCTGTATATCTCACTCTTCGCCCTGTCTTGCAAACACTTACCTGCACATGCTTAGCTTTAGGCACTGAAAAGTCTGTGGAATTCACTGGGACTTCTTAATGTTTAAAATTAAGTCTGTGCATGTTTGTAGGGTTGGGACACTAGGAGACAGGGATCAATCATCCAACACTTGAAATCTGTCATCTAATTCCCCCTCCCCCCCAATTCTATTTTCCAAATTGGCACTGTTAAGACTACGTGCATGCTATTTTGTATGGCTAAAATCCATTCAATACTTTTGCTTTTCATGATGAAGAAGAAGAGTTAATAATTTTACCCATAGACAACTCTACAAATGAGAAAACGTTACAGTTCTCTTTATTCCAAACCAGCAAATTTATACATAAAAAGTAAAGCCTGAATATTTTTGTATATCTTTAGCACAACACCTGTCCTGTGGTGTCTGCATGAAATCCTTAAGCTGTCTGTCAGTTTGGGGGTAGAGTTTGTTTCTATTTTTTTGTATATTTTTATATTGCTTGGGATAACTTAAGTACCAAAAGAATCTCTTCTACATAGGCTGTAAATTCCAATTGAAAGCATACTACATTGGCGGGGATTTGAAATGTTTTGGTTTTTTTTATAAGCCTCAAGATTGCAAAAAAAGAAAAAAGAGAAAAAAAAGATGAAAATTCAGAAATGATGTGTTTAGAAATAATGTAAAGAGAATTGAGTTTAGTGAAAGCTTTAGGTTTATTTAAATAAATTACTTTTTTAAAGAAAGAAAGAAAAAAAAAATGGACTAATCCAATAACAAGCTGTTGTGCGTAGTTCTTTTACTGGAAGGAATAATGTTTTCCTGCTGACGTAGTCAAACAGAAATGGTCTTATTACTGTTCAGCAAAGAGAATTATACTTGTGTATATTTTTAAACTTGAAGAGAGAGGATTATCCAGTTGTACCTGCATTCGAGGTGCATTGTGATTTACCAATAGCAAACAAATTGGGTTTTTTGGTTTGTTTCTTCGTTTATTTTTACAGAGATAGCAAAAGGGAATTGATGTATTGATTTATTTTTATGTCAGGTTCAGAAAATCCCTTAAGCACATGCTTATACTGAAGCACATGTTTATAAAATACTTTGCTGAATGGAGTGGGTTCAGCAATGTTGGTTTCCTCTATTCTTTGCAGTAGACGGGCAATGATGTTGCAAATGGTTTTCCAGACAGTTAGTCCTCACGCAAGTAGTAGCCCAACTGGAGTCGGTCTGGTTGCCTGAGTAAGAGGGCTGCAAGATAAATCCTTGCAGGCTTAAACGGGGTCTGGAAGGACTTTCTCTTCTCGATTCTACTTTATCACAGTCTGTAGACAAGTTTCCTGTGCTTGCTTCTGTGACAAACCCAATGGCCCATGAAGTCAAAGAGAGTCCCTCTGTTAGTGAGTACTAGATTTGGTCCCAGTTCAGGAAAACCCTTAAGAATCTGCTTGGCTCGAGAAAAGTGAACTTAATTCATTGAAGCTGGTGGGATTCCTCATGTATTTCAACTTAAGCATGTGTTGCCGAGTTTTTCTGGGTCTGGACCTTAGCAGATATCACCACAGGAGCAAAACAAGCAGGCCAGGGCTCTGCAAAGAAGTACCCTTGACTTCTTGGGACTTCTCAGATGCTCTTCACCTAGCACCTGTGCAGATTTACAAAGAGAAAAGACCTGTTTGTTGCACTGTAAGTTACAGGGAGTTCTTGGCTGTCTTCAGCCTCACTTGTTTCATTGAATATCTATCTATCTGTATGACTGTTGGGTTCTAGCTCCTACATTGGGTCTGTGGGATCTGCAAGGAGGTAGGAAGCTTTGAGTGTAAATGAAATACACTTCTCTAAGTGTAGCACTATCATTAAAATCTCCATATAAAGCAAAGAGATTTGCACCTTTACAACAAAACGCTGAGCCAGCACCACGCTCTCTGAGTTCAGGGAGGATGTCCTTTTTTGTTTTTGTTTACCTCATTATAGAGCAGTGGTCCAGGTACAAAGACTTGATCCAAACTTCTCACCTGGGGTTTAAGGTTCAATATCCATCTCTTGTGTAAACACTGCTGTACCTCCTCTTATACTTCACAGCAATGCATTGGATACATTTGAATAAGCTGCAACACTCGCTTCACTCCAATACTCACACCTTGATCAAGTTGCAAGCCAGACATCAACCTATTCTCTGCTCACCTAAAACAAAAATTGTACTTGCAACATACAAATCATCTCTTGTAAACCATGTAACTGAAAATCTGCCTTTGGCATGTGCATCACGTCAGTCAGTCCTGTCTGTGTACAATGTTTCTCTTGGTCACTTTGGTCAGAAGTACAGTCCATGAACCTTTCCATATCAGAAACACAGGTAGAAAGCTGTTGTTGTTGTAGGTTAATTTCTAATTTACCAGCCAGAGAACTCTTGTTAAAGAAAATCTATAGGTCATGCAAATGGTAAATGCACATGTTTAAGGAGGCTGTGGCCAGCTTCTGAACTGTGAACAATGCAAAATGGGACTGTTAGAAGGAACAGAGCAACACTGTAGCTTCTAAACCTGAAATTGCACTGGGATACTAGATAAATCTGTATTGGACCAAGAAGGTTTTACAGACAGTCTTGCATCTGTTTCCTTTCCTGCAATGCTCTGTCTCTTTCCTCCAGTAAGAATATTTTATATTGAGCTCTGATGGCTACTTGGTCCCATTAAGATGCGTTTTTCTTTGTTGTTCTCCAGAATGGCTGGGATTCGTCTCTTGACAGTTGTCACAATTCGTTTCCACTGTTAATTTTCCCCATGTAAGAGAAATTCCTCTTCTTACATTTCTAATTCTTTGCACGGCTGCTACCATGGCGAGAATTACAACCAATGAAACATAATGATGCATGGTTAATATGAAGAGCTCAGACTCCGAGTAGAATGGGCTGGTGAAGATCTGGCTCCTGCAGCCACTCAGTTCTAGTTGAGACCTCTCAACCGCACTACGATGTTTTGGGAGGCACCATGGGCCAGAAGATGAGACAGAGTAGATTTTGCACTGCTGACTTTCCTAGTTTTGACAAGTTACTGAGAAACCAACTTTTTTCAGGATCCTGGACACCAACATTTCAGTGCACAATGCCATGGGAACTGCAGCTGACCAGTGCCTCCCAAAATCCGATCCTTTAATCATAGAACTGAAGAGTTCAAAGGGATTCAAAGGGCCATCTACACGTCTAAAGTATCCCTGGCAGATGTCTCTGCAGGCTTTTCTTGAAAACCGCCAGGGAAGGAAATTCTACAACCTCCCTAGGCAACTTGTTCATTCCACTGTTGAACTGCTTGAACAGTTAGGAAGTTTCTCCTCATCTGTGTAACCTAAACCTGCCTTCCAGTAATTTAAACCAATTGCTGTTTGTTCTCTCCTCAGCAGCAACAGAGAACAAATGTTCCCTTTATCTTCTTTTTGTGGCATCCTTTTAGAGATCTGGAAACTGTCAACATGGGATGGCTCTATCTTCCCCTGTGCAAAATGGAGACAGCAATATTTACCCACCTTTTGTGTAAGGCGCTTTGCACTAATGCGATAATGTACCGCATAAGAAGGAAATGGCAGTTCGTTCTTCCTTTAAGCAACCACTTAAGATCTGGGGTTGCCCCCTAGAGGTGCCCTTCCTTGCAAGAGTCACAGTGTATCTGTAGAAGAGAGAGGTGACCTTACAGAGCCTCCCCTTCACCCTGTGAAAGGTGAGCTAGCTCTCTGGGGCAGTCAAGGACAGTGGGTTCCTAAGCTGGGGTTCACACATCACTGGTCGTCCAATTGGTCTATGGCTGGCATTGACTACAGCAAAGTGGGCTTCAATTCCTGCTGGTGCAGTGAGTAGAGTGGGGTTGCGGCCAGCACATGCACATTAGTCATCCCTCCAGAGACAGCCATGGAACAGCTAGGAACTGAATCTGCCTGCCTGGTACAGCCTGCCTACCATAAAGTGTTAGAGTGCAGCCATCTTCAGCAGGTACATGTGGCTCCATGAGACCTTTTGCAGGCTTCCAGTGATCCACGGATCCCCCAAAGTTTGGGTTCTCCTGCTCTTAGAATCTTTTTTGGTTACAACAAAGATTGCATCTTAATGGGGTCTTCCGTGTGGGCTCTGTCTGGGGCAGGGCAAAATCCCTGAGATTTGATATTAAAGCCAAAGATTGTTCAGTTGTTAACATAAATGATTGACTGTAGATTTCAGATGTTCTGTTATTTTTGTGTTTACAATATTTATTTTTAGTAATTTACTGCAATATAATAGGATTCCTTATTTTTGTACTTTTCATACCATTTTTCTTAGTGTGGTGTTGTATTTTCAGCTTCCCTTTGGCATGACTATTCCTGGCTTGGATACAAATAAAATTTTCCCAAGGCATGATGTAGACTCACTTGTGTTTTTCTTCTTTTTTAAAAAGAACTGGGGGAGAAGAAGTCTGAATTTCATAGATCCAGCCTGATCCTGAAGACGGGTTTGCAGGGATGGAACATAAGGGCAATAAAGAGCAAGTTTTCATTCCAGATATGGCCAAATCTTCAACGGGATCTGTGCAGGCAGAGTCCTGTTACATAAAGGCCCTTTTAATGCGGATCGGGGGATGGGTGTTTTGTCACAGTAGGTGGAGGTGGGTGGGTGTCCCTTTACATGGACATACACCCACCTCCACCCATGGGGCCTCCAGGTTTCCGGAGGGCTCCGTGGGTGGAGGTGGGTGGGTGATGGCTGGAGGTGGGTGTTGCTCGGGAGTGCGCACGCACCCCCACCCATCCTGCTCGGTGTTCACACGGACGAACACCAAGCGCGCACCCATCACCCCATCCACTGCCGGCTCTTTACACAGACGCACACCCATCCGAACACAGAGCCGTGTGTGTGTGTGTGTCCAACGACCAGACTCCATATCAACAAGTTATTTGCAGGAATGGTACTATGTCTATTCTCTCAAAATAAACAGTGATTTACCCTGGAGCCCTTGCGCTTTGCTACTCAATGCCAGAAGGTGTACCCCAGTCTCGGCCCACTCAGCACACACCAAATTGGTTGGCTGCAACTACATACGACCATGCGTGTTGCCTTGGAGACTTTGTGGTCCACGTTTTAGCATCCTGTTCTATGTAGCATTGCCCTTCATCTTCGTTGCGAGGATGCGGCAGCCAAACGGCTAGCAAAAGCTGCTATACACAGTTCCCTTCAGCCTGCCTCCTGACTGCCTCTGGTCCTAATGCCCCTGGTGGCTAGCTCTGCCAAGCCCTGATTTCTCAGTCCCATCCTGTCGGCAGGAAGAAGACATTGCCACCAGTACCAGACTGTTTTCTTATTAAAACCTATGACTTGCCCACCAGGATTTGATCTTCTGTAAAACCATATAGGCTGTTTTAAGCGATTCCTGTACAGAACAGGACCAGTGTGAAGCAATCGTACACAGAGCTTGTGGAACAGTTCATTCTGTGGGCAAGTGTAGACCGATCCACTGTCAAGGCATACACTTTCATCATCAGACTGGTCATGGGTCGAGCACTAAGCACTGCCCAGGAAGGTGCTGTGACCAACCTTAACCAGTTATGCATTGGCTAACAGGGGTGGGGAACCTGTGGCCTGCTTCCAGCATGTGGGTGCCTTTCTCCCCCTCCCACATCCTGTTCCATGGCCAGCCTTACCATGGCATGGAGTGACCTAGGGTGACCACCCCAGGCACTGCTTTTTTCTCTCCTTCCAGGTACCCCACAATGGCCTCTTTTTTCACCAGGGTGGGATGTAGGGGTTGTGGCAAAATGCCAACAGGGGGCACTATACAGCTGAGCAACCCACCTCACTGTGTTTCTCTTAATCTTTGGCTAGGGGTTCCCACAGCTGGCAAACCCCCGAAAACCCTCGATACTCCGCTGCCACCACTCGAGTGTTTCCCAGCGGGCATTCACACCACTCAGGAAATGTGAACCCCCAAAAGGCATAGGCCTTACAGCTTCCCAAAAGCATTCCCCTTTCCTGGCACTCTGTTCCTGGGATTTCCTCCTCTGCGTTGGAGGCAGATCCCCAGAGTCACCCACAGGAGATGAAGACCAGGAAACATGTTGGTGTGAACATGGTGACTACAACAGCTCATTGTAGACAGCGGAAATTGGATGAGTTCACCCCTGCAGGTTGTACCCCCCTCCCCCAAGGATAAGGAAGTGAAGTTTCCAGTGGCCATGATCCCCTCCCAAGCTTCCTCGGACTGAGAATCTATGCCCCCACATATTTTTAGAGCCAATCAAGGGAGGGACCTTACTAGTATGACCGACAGTTGTCCCACAAGCTGTCAGGAGCTCCCAAGGTTTGACTCTAAGGGGACGCAGACACCCCCCATTGGAGATGGGGAACAAAGTATTCTGAGCCAGCTTGCGGATCTTAGACACCAGCTGGAGGAGCAGAGGGAGCAATTGATATTGGTGGCTGAACATATACAGGAGCTTAGGGGAGACAAAATGGAATAGGATCTATATGGTGCTGCAGGGCCAAATGTCTCCCTGACCTTGGTGGAACCTGGCCCCTGAGGACAAGCCCGTACTAACGAGTGGACAGTGGATGATACAGGGCAGGGGAGGGAGGCAAGCAGCTCTAGGAGAACATTCAGCAGATCTTGTACAACAGAGATGAAGCAGCAGGAGGGGGGAGGGAGGTCTCCAGGATCAGCGAGACCCAAGCTGGTCCGTAACGTCCTTTCATTTCAACTAAGGCCCTTACCCAATGGGTTTTTTCCTAGCTGGAGAACGAAGGGTGATATTCAGCGTCATCTTTCCGCTATCTTGGGGTTTCCAATTTTGAAGAGACATATAGGCCCTTTTCAGCTCATTCCTGCAGGGGGGTACTGTCAGCATCTGACTGTGCAGTTTCTTAACATCAGGCTGACAGAACGCCTGCTACAGCACACATCCCTCTTTTTTCGTGGGGGGTGCTGCTGGGCGAGGTGTTGGATAGGGGTGAACATAGGGACTCCTATCAGGGGGGTAAAGAGGCCCTGGCTGACGGAGGGGAAGCTATTTCCCAGTCTAAACTGAGAGTAGGGATGAGGATGAGCACTAGACCCAGTCAGGTGGACATTGCGGGAGGAGATAGTCCCCCCCCCATTGGAAGTAGGCTGATGAGTCTAGCTATGACAGCGCACTACGCCCCTCAATGCCAAAGAAGGGATTCCAGATCGGAGGAATTGGCAGTGGTTAAATCTGCACGGGACTTGGTGGCACTCACTGCAGAAATTGGGTCCCTGGTACAGGAGGCTAGCTACAGTTTTCAACTGGACCTCTCTGAGCAGGGGGTGATTATGGGGACCCCTTTGGAAGAGACTTTACAAGATCTTAGTAGTGGGGGGGGCCCGGGGGGCAACTGGCCAAGAAGACCCGTCGGTTACAGAGGGTATTATAGATAGAGGGGATAGCCCAGAAGCAGTATCAGAGGATGCTGCCCAGATTGGGGCAGTAGCAGTAACAACAGCAGCAGTACAGGGAACCTCTAAGGAACAATGCTTGCACGGAAGGGTGCAGGGAGGAGTTCGGGCCCAGTCTTCTGTATGACTAACTCAGAGTCAGGAGGATGTCATTTCCTTCTGCTCCTGGAATATTTCAGGTTGGGCCTTTCACAAGAGTTGCGATGAATTTGTGGCCTCACTTAGTCAGCACCAGGTTATTCTTATTCAAGAGATCTGGGCCATAGACACTATTGAATTGGAACAATTTTCTGCGATATGTTTACCGGCTGTAGTTGTCGCGGCAAGGGGGAGAGCCAGTGCTGGTCTGACTTGCTTTTATGCAGACAATGCCGGGCTGAAGCTTGTTAGGGAGATTAGGTATCCCCCTTTTTTGTTGGGGATTGTGTTGAGCTTTGGAAGTTGGCAGCTCTTGTTTTTGAATGTCTATATACCGCCGGTAAGTGCGGGTACTTATAATAGTAGTCTATGGAATAAACTGGAAAGTGCCATAGGGGAAGTGTTAGTGGAACATCCAAGGGCTCTCCCTATGGTGATGGGAGATTTCAACGCAAGGATTGGGCCTGACAATATGGTGCTAGCCATGCACTTGGGCGCCTCACCAGGTATAGGCTCTGGACCTCTAAGAGGTAGCCGGGCCTCCAAAGATCAGGTTTGCAATGCGGCTGGTATCAGATTTGCGAGATTAGTGGCAAGCCTTAACTTGCTTTTGGTTAATGGTTCAGGCTTCCATGACACGAAAGGGGAATTCACGTTCCTAAGCCACCAGGGCTGTAGCGCAATAGACTACGCCCTGATAACAGATAGAGTGGCCAGTTATGTGATAGATTTTGAGATAGCAACATGTGTTTGTTTAGATCATTTGCCATTGGTTCTTAAGCTGGCCCTAGTTAGGGATGAAGGGAAGGGGTGTGAAAAGGCTCTGGCTACTACTCTCGCGTGCCACAGGTACTGTAAGTGGAGCGAGAAGACAGAACAGGTATGGAACGGGATTTTGGAATTGGATGGTTGTGAGGAATTTAAGGGAAGGATCTTGGAAGGGGGACTAGGAGCCATTGCAGTTTATGAAGAGTTTCATGTGTTCTGTGAGCAACGATTGACGGCAGCGCCCAAGAACAATAGGGGGCGGCCAGCTGTTTCCCATGTTTGGTACAATGCTGACTGTAGGACTGGCAAGGAGGAGGGCCAAGCGTATATATCTGGATTATCGAGCGGGGATCCACGTGTGCCTCCTGAAGGGATACTTTCAGCAGAAAAAGGCCTACAGGGATTTAATTAGGAAAAAGAAGAAAGCCCACTTTGACAACAAATGGCAGAAGCTGCTTAAAGCTAGCAGTACCAAAGATTCTAGGGCTTTCTGGCACATAGTAAATGGGGAAAAAAACAAAAAAGAAGGAAGGGAAGAAAATTATTTTACAATTTATTGGAATGAAACAACAAATAAACTGGCCCCACAGGCCTATACATATGCACTATATATACAAAACATAAGTAAAACACATAAAACACCACTCTGTGTGTACAACCCAGACGCGTTTCGGGGCACAGCCCCTTTCTCAATGGGTTAATGAAATGTACCACGGCAAGAATTACCCAAAACGGAATGCCACCTGAAAAATATCAAAGTTGTATACATAAATCCCTTTACAATAAGATGGAAAGTGTGAACAATATAACTATAAATCAATTGGCCCTATTCTCATGGTTTCTATTTCTGTATATCCTAAATATAGCCAAAATGAACACATAGTGTCTCACCTCTGTATGGAATTGTACAAAAAATTAATACATAATAGCCCAGCTTTCTTCCTGGTTCTCATGATGCAAATGTCACGCCACAAAAATTGGAGAGGCTTTTATCCCAAAAGAAATTTTATTGATCTTGCCTTACCAGAGGTTTCCCAAATTTTTTTCATTATGATCCTCTTAATATTAACAATGCCACATATATGGCTTCCCTCTGTCTGTTGGCAATCTTCCAACTGGACCCTAGCGTGCTAAACTAGCCCATGAGTATCATGACCTATATAGAACTATTACAACCCAATTTAAAGTACCCTTCTCCTTACTATCCTATTACTCCTCATACCTGTATGGAATTCCACTGCATAAATGTGAAATCATCAGTCACAGCATTCACTGCATATCTATGTATAGACTCAAACTGCAGCATTCAATGCATCTCTCTTGAGAGCTTACAAACCCTGGTGCTGCTCCATGGGCTTTATACAAATCAAAGTTCCTCATCTTCTCTTGTTCACAGTCCTAATCCATGAGGTCTGAATGTTCAGAGAGTGCAAACAGCTGACATGGCTTAATGAGGCTCTTCAGTCAATCTCTCCCATATCTTCATGGAGGACGTCCCCTTCTCAATGAATGC